>PVKB01000025.1:1277528-1383259 GCA_004027205.1 Ctenodactylus gundi
CCCCCCCCCCCCCCCCCCCCGTCTCAGCCTCCGTAGTACTGGGACTACAGGTGTGTGCCACCACACCCAGCTTATGTGATTCTGGGGAACTGAACTCTGGTATTTAGCACTTGACTTAGCACTTGCTAGGTGATTTACTTTATTTTTAAAGCATATACTATACAACAAGTATAGCCTTATCTGTTAACTCTTTTTTCAGTAGTAAAGATGTTTTTTTTTTTTTTTTTTTTTTTTTTTTTTTTGAGACAGGGTTTCACTCTAAAGTCTAGAATGGTCCTGAACTTACTGTGTAGCCCAAACTGGCTTTGAACTCATGGTAATCCTCCTGCCTCAGTCTTCCAAGTGCTGGGATTATAGGTGTGTACCACCATGCCCAGTTCATGTGGTGCTCAACAATTGAACAGGGCCTTGCACTTAGTAAGGAAGCACCCTAACTGTGGAGTTATGACTCCACCCCTTAGCACTAGAGATTGAACCTAAGGCCTTCACACTAAGCTACACTGATTTAAATTTTTTTTTTTTTTAAATTTTGAGATAGGGTCTTGCTAAAATACTAAGTTGCCCAGGTTGGGCTTGAAACCTTGGTGCTTCTGCCTCAACCTCCAGAGTAGACTGTAGATGTGCACTACTGTGCCCAAGTTGGTCTCCTCTTTGTAATTAGTTCCTCTTTTAAAAATTGGAATATGAATCTGTATGAATTTCCTACAGCTACTATATCAAAGTACCACAAAGTAACCAACTTTTATCATTTTTTTTTCATGACAGGGTCTCGCTCTGTGGCCCAGGCTCATCATGAACTCACTATGGAGCCCAGGCTGGCCTTGGCCTCTCCTTAATCCTGTGCAGTCCTCCTGTCTAAGCCTCTCCATTGCAGGGATTTCAGATGTGCACCACCACACCTGGCTTATGTGGTGCTGGGGAATCCAACTCTGGTACTTAGCATTTGCCTGAGTGCTTGCCAGGCCAAGCACTTTAGCCGCTGAGCCGTTCTTTCAGCCAGCCTGAGTTCACCTGGTCAAGTGCCCTGCTTTGCCTCATGGTGCCGCTGGGAGGATCAGACCCTTCTTTGTATCTTGGCACTACGCTGAATAAAGCACCATTACTGTGAAGAGACACAGAGGGGCTTCGATCACATCAGTGTGAAACTCAGTCTTTTGGAAAGTTAAAAAAAAAAGACTTCAAGTTAACACAGGGAAATGGAATAGAACCAACCACACTATCTGCAGTTCCACACAGAACATGATCAAAGGTGTCATTAGTGTCCACTGCCAGGTGAAGTCTGTGTGTGGTCAGAAGCCTATTGAGGTTGTTTATTCAGAATGAGTCTCTTGCTTTTTGTTTCATTTTTGCAGTGTGGGGATCAAATCCCTGGTCATGCATACCAGGCAAGTACTCTACAACCACTGAGCCATGTGCTCATTACTGGGAATCTTGCAAAAATCCAAAAACTTCTTAGGTGAAAAATACATCTACAAGATTTGGATGAGACAAGGTACTGTTTGTTTAGTGTTTCTCTTTTTTTGTTTTTGTTTTTGGGGCAGAGTCATGCTCTGTAGTCCAGGCCAGTCCTGAGCTGACTGGGTATCCCTGGCTGACCTTGAATTTATGATGATCCTCCTGTCTCAGTCTCCAAAGTGCTGAGATTACAGGTTTACAGGTGTGCATCACCACATTGGGCTTATGTGGTGCTTGAAAATCGAACCTAGGGCTTTGTGCTTGCTAGGCAAGCTCGTTAACCCCTTAGCTATTCCTCCAGTCTTTGTTTAGTATCTCAAGCCCAGAAAAAAAAATGAGTCAATCCTTAAGAGGAAAACAGCATTTAACTTGTTTCATATTCAGGTTCTTTGATTCAACAACCACAGTAGTTAAAAATGGATATCAGAAAATTTGGGAATGACATCTGTATATGTGAAAAGGGCCAGTTCATCAGGCTGATAAATAAGATCTCAGAGTTACTCAGCTTCAGAAAGAAAATACAGTATTATAAGACCAACTTGTAGTATTTTAATTAAGCAATAAATGACCTATTAAAAATAAAGGGGTTATTCAGAGGTGGTTATGTTTATAAGACTGCAACTATCACCACTGTCAAACACAGGACATTTTATTCCAAAAGGAATCCCTGTGTCATTAGAGCTAATTCCCTATTCCTCCCTTCTTTTTTTTTGTGTGAAGAGAAGGCTTTATTGGGAAACTTACAGAAGAGGAAAGAGATAGGGTAAAGCTTCTGCTAGTCAGAAGGGGACCCAGAAATGTGGGTTGCCCCTATTACTCCCTTCTCGCCCTTGGCAAGCACCAAGCTTTCTGTCTGAATGGGTTTGTCTGTAAGCATACATCTATATAGAAATTTCATCTAAATCAAACCATGTCTATCCTCCATCAGTCAGCGTATGTTTTTCCAGCCCATCCACTTTATGGCACTAGCAGTACTTCCCTCCTTTTTGAGGCTGGACGATGTCCCTACGAACATGGTGCACTTTGTATATACGTTTGTCAGTCGATAGACACTTGGATTGTTGGCATTTTTGCTGTTTTGAATCACATGACTATAAATATGAATGTACAAGTGTTTGTGAGAATGCTTTCAGTTCTTCCGTACCTAGGAATGGAACTGCTGAACCATATAATTACATGTAACTTTTTGCGAATTGCTTCCCAAGGCAGGTGCACAGTTCCACTCTGAGCAGCTATGTGCAAAGGTTCTAATTTCCCCACATTGCTCCAAGCTGGGGATTATCTTTGCTGTCCATCTAATGGATAGGAAGTGGCATCTCACTGCGGATATGCAATTCTCCCATTATGACCTGAACATCCTTTTATTTGCTTATTGACTATTCGTATATCTTCTAGAAGACATTTATTCATTTCTTTTGCCATTTTAAAATAGGGTTTCCTTTTCATCGTTGAAATTTAAGAATTCTGGGTACTAGGCTCATACTGGATATGTAATTGGAGAAATTTCCTCTCCCATTCTGTGTTGTTCTGTTGATCTGCAGCATTTTGAGACAAGGTCTTAGTAAGTTGCTAAATTTCCCACACCGGGCTGGAATTTGCCGTCTTCTTGCCTTAGCCTCCCAGAGTGCTGAGATTACAGGCATGTGCAATCATGCCCAACTTGATTCTTGCTTCTTTTTTGGGTTGGATGTGGAGAGAGGAAGGCAAGGTCTCACTCTGTAGGCCAGGCTGGCCTCGAACTCACAGTAATCCTCCTGCCTCCCAAGTGCTGGAATTACAGGCATATGCCCCCACACCCAGTTTATGTGGTGCTGGGGAATTGAACCCAGGGCCTTGTGCTTACTAGGTGAGTGCTTTAACCACTGTGCTATTTCTTCAGCCCCATCTCTTGCTTCTTGATCATGGCATTTCCTCTGCCAGTTAAGTATTGCCTCTTGGGCATCACATCTGCCATTTGCCAGGGGAAGAGGCAAAGGTGTCTGCTTCCAAGGGAGGCACTGTGGCCTCTGAGCAGCTGGCATCTTCCTCTCTCATGGGTGGCTGAGGAACAGGGGGCTTGCTTGTCAGATCCATCCTCTTTCTAAGATGCATGCCTTACAGCTTGCCCCGGGATATACCATGTTGGGCTTTACCCACATCCGTAGATTGGGCTCAATATGAGGACTATTTTCATCAGGGCTGGGGTTTTTGGTGGAGGCAATTTTGGTGACTCAACTATCTGGTGTGTGTATCGGGCAAGCTTCTGCTCCTTGAGGGGCAGGAAGGAGACAGTGAAGGAGAAGGCCCTTGTTCACATGTCCCAGCCCAGCAACCCAGGGACATGGCCACGGAGGCTGTCCTTCAAGCTAAGATTTCCAAATTTGAGGTCCGTGTTGAATGGGAGGAGGAATGGCACTGCGCAGGGCGGCAGAGCAGGGACTCAGGCCTTTTAAAAAATCTTTTGTGTTTGTTCCATTTCACTGAGCATTATTGCCTCAAGGTGGCCCCATTTTCGTTCAGATGCTTCATATCTGTCTTTATGGCTGCATAGTATTCCATTGTGTATAGGTACCATGAATTCTTTATCCATTCTATTGATGGACAAGTAGGTTGTTTCCAGGATTTAGCCATTATGTATTGTGCTGCTATAAACATGGATATGCATGTATCTCTATGGTATGCTGACTATAGACGGCTGTCCCTCTTATGAGAATGGGATGGGAAGGCATTGGGCAAGGGTAGGAAGGATGGAAAAAGAGGCCAAAATTGGTGTAGATGGTCACTGATTTCCCATGCTGATGTGTTATAGATATTGGAATTCATGTATATCAATTTTTTAAATGCTAAAAACAAATTTTCTTGATGGTATTCTTTGGAGCACTAAAGTTTTTCTTTCTTTTTTAAATTAAAAAAAAATTTATTTACATATCACTTCCCTTCCCATCTCTCACCAATACCCACTTTTCCTTTCCACAACGCCTACCTTACTTCTTCCAGATCTTTTATGTTTTTTTCTGGTTTAGTTTTCTTCTATTAGAGAAACCATATGGTATTTAACTTTTTGGGTCTGAGTGATTTCGCTAAGTATTAATGTTCTCAAGGTGCATCTACCTACCTACAAATGACCCAACTGCATAGTTCTTAATGAAAGAGTGGCCCTCCATGGTGTGTGTACCTCACATTGTCTTTACCCGGTTGTCTGCACGCGGGCGCAGGGGCTTCTTCCCTGATCTGGGTATTACCAATCGGAAGCACAAAGGTTTTGAGTCCAACTTACCTATTTTTCTTTCGTCCCATTCAAAATCAGAGATTTACACAAACTGGACGTAAAGGCATTTTCCTGTAAACCCAACACTCAGGAGGCTGAGGCAGGAGGATTGCCTTGTGTTCAACGGCACTGGGCTACCTGGTGAGCTCAGGACCTGGACTACAGAGTGAGATCCTGTCTTAAAAAAAAAAAAAAGATCAAAATCAGCTTTATGTCTGTGTTGCTGTTCTGTGAGTTTTATAACTGTGGCTTACACTTAGGTGTTTAATCCATTCTGAGGTAACTTTTGTACAGGGCATAAGTGTTCAACTTATTTATTTATTTTTGCATGCAGCAATCCCACTATCACAGCATATAACTGAATTCTTGATAAAGCGCTTAGGTGAAACCAGCCTGAGAAAACGAAAATAAGCGATGCAAGAGCTTCTGCTGCAACCATTGCAACACTGAGTTTGGGGTGTAGGAATCAGGGCACTGGCGGGGTGGATGATGCCTCCACCCCTCACCACTCAAGATGTGTCCATGTTCCAGCACCTGCACATGTAAATCTACTTTGACAACAGGACTTTCTATGGGCAACAAAATGAAGTCTCTTGAGATAAGATCCCCTTGGATTAGCCAAGAAAGCCCTTAATCCAATGAAAAATATCCTTACAAGAGTCAAACAGAGGTGCTGGAGGCACAGTTCAGTGGTTAGAGTGTTTGCCTAGCGAGTGGTGGACCCTTGGTTCAATTCCCCAGCACCACCTAAACTGGGCATGGTGGTGCACACCTGTAATCCCAGATCTCAGGAGGCGGCTGAGGCAATAGGGTTGCTGTGATTTTGAGGCCAGCCTGGGCTACATAGTGAGTTCAGGACCAGCCTGGTCTACAGAGCAAGACCCTGTCTCAAAAAAAAAAAAAAAAAAAAAAAAAAAAAAAAAAAAAAAAAAAAAAAAAAAAAAAAAAAAAAAAAAAAAAAAAAAAAAAAAAAAAAAAAAAAAAAAGCAAAACAGAAGAGACAGATGGAGAAGGTCACACGAATATGAAGGTAAACTGGGCTCAGAAGCACAATCCTGTAATCCCAGCACTCTGCAAAGCAGAGGCAGGAGGACTGCAAGTTCGAGCTCATCCTGAGCTATTCAGCAACTTGGCCAGACTCAAAATCAAAGATTTAAAAATATGCGACCAGGGTGAAGGAGGGTTCTGGTTGGTGGCCTAGGACCCCAGGGTAAAACCCTGGTGCTTGGAAATGCAGAGGAGGAACGGCCTAGAGAGATCCAGTATTATTAGTGCAGGGGCTTTGAGGCGAGCCCTTTTGAGGACTTGGAAAGGGGTTAGTAGGGTCTGAGGGCTTACTGAGGGGGCCTTTTGTTGAGTCATAAAGAGGCTTGCCCAGGGGGGTGAAACTGGTAATCCAGAGGTGAAGGTAGACTGCAAAGCCTAGAAAAGACAGGATTTCAAATTTAAGACTGTGGAACCAGTAAGGAAATGAGAGTGGACTTGCGGTTAGTGGTGATGTCCCTATGAGTGGGAATAAGAAGTACTAGGTAGATGATGACTTTGGTTTTTTGGAGGGGAGACTCTATAACCCAGTCTCCCAAGAAATTAAGGAGAATGATGGTGTGTTTTTTGTTATCCCCAAGTGAGCGGCTGCATCATAGTAACTCATCCACATATTCAAGTAGAAGACTAGGGGTTAAGCCAAGGGAGGTGAGGTCTCCTGACAGGCTTGTCTAAAGAAATGGGAACTATCCTCAAATCCCTGGGGTAGGAGTGTCCAAGTGAGTTGTTGTGAATTACGAGTATTGGGGCCGGTCCAGGTAAAAGAGATTTTGGGATTGAAGGGGGACTGGGATTGACAAAAAGGCATCCTTTGGGTCTAGGACAGTAAAATGTGAGGTGTCTTGACGAATAAGAGACAGGAGAGTATACGGCACTGGGGTGACAGCTGCATGATTATGCAGAGATCCTGGACCAGGCGATAGGAACCATTAGGCTTTTGACAGGCAGGATGGGTATGTTGCACAGGGATTGAATCAGGTGTTAGGGTCCCTTTTTAAGGAGATCAGCGATTCAAGGCCTGAAGCTATATGGGTGGGCTAGTAAGAGGGAGAACGGAGGCTCGCAGGGGTAGTGGGAAAGGTCCTTCAGTGTGATGAGGACAGGTTCCTGGTAACTATTGCTGGACTACTTAGAGCCGATACAGTAGGGCTGAGTAGATCAGGAAAGGGTGGATTTTCATGGCAGGGTGTGTATTTTTTGGGGGGCAACTTAGAACCAGTAGTGAGGTGGAGGGGAGCAGACAATCGTGAGGCTGCTGATGCACTGGGATTGGATATAGAGACTCAGAATTTTTGTGAGACTATCTCATCCTAGGAGTGTGGTTGGACATTAAGGAATGACCAAGAAGGTATGGGTGAACAGGGCCCCTCCTAACTTGCAGGAGTGAGGCTCTGTGACTCTGGGTGTAGAGGAAATACACTCTACTCCAATGATGGAGGTGTCGAGGCCCCAGAACTCAGTTAAGGCTGAGAATATGGCCCTGGTGTCAATCAAGAATGAGATAGGCCTGCCTTCAACTATGGCATTTACCCTGGCCTCCTGTGAGGTGATGGGTGTGGTGGTGAGGAGTCCACATCCTATCAGTCCTCCCTTGCTAGACCTAGAAGCCTGGTTAGTGAGGGGGTTTGGGACAAGCTCTTGCCCATTGGCCTTCTTGGCCACACTTGAAACAAGGTCCTGGAAGCTCCTTGGGTTTGGCCTTGATTGAGCATTCTTGCAATAGGGCATGTCGGCCTTTTCTGTGAGGCCTGTACCAAAAAGTTGAAATTTTGACTTTTTTTCTGCTTCTCTTCAGGGAGGAGAAGTGAGGAAAGGGTTATATAGATCATATCAGGTAAGATGATAAGATTAGGTAAGGTATTCAAATTTTTTAATGTAGGAGTTAGGGTTGGTTGTAAAAGACTCTTAGATGTTTTCATGTTAGGATAAAGGAAAGGGAAAGAGGGTCCTCCTGTGAAGGGCATATGGAGGGCTGTTCAGGAGGCGGTGGTGGACAGAGGAAAGAGGGGAAAGAAGAGGGTGTGAAGCTGGGGAGCAGAACTGGTCCAGCCAGTTGCAGGCCAACTTTTTGGCCAGAGGCAAGAGTGGGGAGGTGCTATACTAGTGGCAAAAGGCTGAGGTTTTTGTTGAGGTCACATCCATTACCCAGGGCCATGGCTCACTCAGGCTACAGGGACTGGGGGGTGTTCTGCGACTGGACGGTGCTCTAGGGCCCAGGGTAGCTAAGCACTGAGGCCATGGACATGTGCAGGTTCGGTGGTACAGTTTGGCTATAAGCTACATAAGCCGCGAAGTACAGAGCAGTGGGAGGATGGTTTGGATTTGGTCAAAATATAGGAATAAGATTCCAGGAAAGGAAGAGGATCCACAGAGAGAAGGCTGGTACCAGAGACACAAGAAAATGATTTTTAGGATATAAGCCAGAGGGGAATCAGGAAAATTTTATAGAGAGAGAAAGGGATGTGAATGCAGGCAAAGTCCTCTGCACTGGCTATCTCCTGGAACTCTGGAGCAAGTGTGAGGAGGGCTGGGAAGAGTAGGAGTGGAGTGAGATGGTTTTGAGACCTGAGAAGCCAAAAGAACTTGAGAAGGGCAGCAAAGGAGACAGAAGATTTTGAATGATACCAACAACTAATATTTTAAAAATATAGACTTCTTTACTTATACATATCAATAAAATGGGGAAAAGTAAAAATATAGCCTTCTTGGCATCAGAGAAATAGACATCAGAACATTTCAGGTTCCATGTAACTCCAGTAAGAATTGCTGGTAATAAGAACTCAAGAAACTACAGATACCGGTGAGGCTGCAGGGAAAAAGAAACCCTCCTACACTGCTCATGGGACTGTAAATTGGTACAACCACCATGCAGTACAGAGATTCCTCAAAAAACTGAATATAGGTATCCCATTTATCTCACCTATACCTATTCTGGGTAGTTTTCTAAGAGTTAAAGTCATCACACCAGAGTGATATACATGCAAACCCACGTTTATAGCAGCACAATTTACAACAGCGCAATCTTGGAAGTAGCTAGTGTGTTCAACAACAGATAAATGGATAAAGATGTGACATATTTATAAAACAAGAGCACTACTCTGCCAAAAGAAAGACAAGTCTATGAGTCATTTGCAGGAAAATGGGTGCATCTTTAGACTGTTACGCTTAGCAAAATGAATCAGACACAGAAGGTTAAATATTGTATGAAAAAACCAAACTGTAAGAAGAGATGAAGGAAGAAGACTTTGTGGAGAGGAAAAGGGGGTGGGGGTGGGGGTGGGGAGTTAAAGGATTGGGAAGAGAAAAGCACATAATATGTACATTAAAAAAAAAAAAAGCCTGGAGCTCTGGAGACATTTTAGAAATTAGGCCACTTGGGATAATTAGAATCCTCCAAAAAAAAAAAAAAAAGATTTAAGAGAAATATACTGCCTAGAGGTGACATGTGGATATATACTAAGAGACTGGCTATCAAAAAGAAATTTTCTCTAGGTAGAATGTAGATTTTTATAATTCCATGATGAAATAGTACAGGAGTACTAAGCAATGAAAAATGTAATTAAAAGGAGCTAGCATCTTTGAATTTATTCAGTCTAGTATTATATTTATTGCCTGTATCGGACATATTCCACCTTTTGATATTACAACCCCCAAATTTCCATTTCCTCAAAGCCAAAAAACTCAGACATCAGCTAAAGAAACTGGTAAAATGAAGTCAATACAGGCACAATTTATTAACTGGTAATCACTGTCCGCCAGCAAGTAGCTGTATAGCTGTTTTTCTAGCAAACACTTTTACTCCCTATAAACTGAAGTTTTGCATGATTTATCTATTTATTTTTTTTTCAAAGGGATAGGACATTCAGTTGATGGGGAATTGTACTGTATGCAATTACCTTGACTACAGTTATGAAGATTAATGAACTTGACACAATACATGTATACTTGAAGCTTTAGCACTGTGGCCAATGGAAGGTAATGCAATCATACAACTGTGAGAAGAGATTCAACTTCATAGTTTTTTGGAGCCTAGAGTTAACTCATAGTTTTATACTAACATTATCGTGGTTCACTAGTGTGAGTGTAGAATTTCTTCCTTCACAATGTAAATCCAGTATTATACTAAAAGGATAAAGTGAATTCTTCTCTTCAAAGCTACTACAAAAGACTCTTGCATTGTGTATTTATTCCATCAAGTTAATGTTCTTCTCTAAGCCAGTATTATCTGATGAATCTTTCCATGAAGTTAATTTCGGAAGCCTGCTTTTTCCTATGGGCTCTCAACACACTTGTATGTCTAAACATCCTTCATACCACTTACTTATACCTTTTTAAGTACCTCAATGTTCCCTTTGAGTTGATGAAGTTTATTTTTTTCTTTAGTGTGAGGCAGGGTCTCACTATATAGTCCAGGCTAGCCTTGGACTCATGGCAATCCTCCTGCCTCAGGTTCCTGAGTGTTGGGATTACGGTGCCACCAAGCTCAGTTAATTTAGGCGGTGCTGGGTAATCAAACTCAGGGCCTTGAGCACTGTGCCATTCCTCCAGCCCCTATCTTAAAAAAAAAATTTTTTTTTTGAGATAGGATCTTGCTCTGTAGTCTAGGCTGGTCTTGATCTCACTATGTAGCACAGGCTGGCCTTGAACTCACAGCCATTCCTGTTGCCTCAGCCTCCTAAGTGCTAAGATTAAAGTTTGTGCCAAAGTGCCTGGTTTATGTGGTAGACTGAACTCAGGACTTTGTGCTTGCTAGGTAAGCCCTATAACCACTGTCCTATTCCTCTAGCCCAGTGAAGTTAATTTTATAGAAATAAAATTTACCCTCAGTGCTTATTTGTAGAGATCTGTTAATCCATTGTTAAGTGTTTCCATGATAATGGACAAGTATCAATAGTGATTTAACTAGTACCTTTACCTCTTCCCTTGGGCAACAACAAAAACAAAAAAGCCCCCAAGATAAGTATGTCCCTTAGTTTTATTCAAGTGCTAATCAGTATATTTATTTATTTGGTGATGCTGGGGAACAAACCCAAGTCCTCAAGTATGCTAGGCAACAACTCTTACCATTGAACTACATCCTCAGCCTCTTAATTTATAGTTACCAAGCAAATTAACATGCAACTGCTTTATCACAACCAGAGACTCTAATCATTAATCAATTCAATATTGAACTGAAATATTTATTTATTTATTTATTTATTGAGACAGGTTCTCACTCTGTAACTCAGGCTGGTTCTGAACTCACTGATGCAGCCCAGGCTGGCCTTGGACTCAGGACAGTCCACCTGCCTTGGCCTCCCAAGTGCTGGGATTACCGGCATGCGACACCACACCCAGCTTTTGTGTTGTCCTGGGGAATCAAACCACTGTGCTATTCTTCCAGTCTCTGAAATATTTTCATATAAGCTATAAGGATGTATTTTTTCCTCCCCATCAAATTAATCAGATATCATTTTTGGTGTTAATTTAGAGAATGTAACTGAAAGAATCTTCAGCAAGGAGGGAATAAGGCTACGGAAGGAGCCTGCAGTAGGGAGGCAGGGATGGGGAGATGTCTCACGGGAGCACCTGTCCTCTTCCTAGCATGAATACTGAGGTCAGAGGTGGGTTCAGATCTCAGCTGTTAATCCTTAACTTCCTTATCAGTAAGGCAGTATTTAACGATTCACTGTTATCAAATAAGGTTGAACTATTAAAAGGCAGTGTGATATTGCCTTCCGTAATCTTGCTAATTCCATGACCTTGGATATATTTTTCATAACTACTGACATTCATATACGTGGCTGTCTATTTTTGTGGTACTGAGAATTAAGCACAAGGCTTTTACACTAACGTACCTCCCTGCCTGTTTTTATTTTGGATTCTGATTTTTTTTTTTTTTTTGAGACAGGGTCTCACTCTGTAGTCCAGGCTGGTTGTGAACTTACTATGTAGCCCGGCTAGCCTTGGACTCACTGCAGTCCTCCTGCCTCAGCCTCCTGAGTGCTGAGATTACAAGTGTGTGCCACCATGCCCAGTTGATGTGATGCTGGGCAACTGAACCAGGGCCTTACTTGTTAGGCAAGCACTTTAACCATTGTGCTATTCTTCCCGCTCCTATTTTTGCCCAGGTTAGGCTCAGACTCATGATGCTCCTACCTCAGCCTAACAGGATTATGGGCCTGCACCACTGGACCTGGCTTCATGTAGCCATCTTTAACCCAAACAACTCAGGACATTATGCCATTAAAGGTAAGCAGAAACTTTCATAACAAACTAGAAGAAACAACTGAAACAAAAAAGCCACAAAAAATCTGAAATCAAATAAATTATACCCAGAGAGCAACCCAGGCCAGCACTGCTTTGGCAAAGGAGTACATTTCCGAGGCCAAATCCAACCCATGCCTGTGCCACTGAACAGCCATTCAGTACGTAGTCGATGCTGCAAAGACAATGTTATAGGAGACATTTCTCCCTGTGAGGAAATACAGTCCATGAGGGAGAGCAGATACTAACACACAGTGCGATGTGTCAGCATTGAAGAAGCTATTGAGCATGGTGGGAACAGATGAGGATCAATTTAAAAATGAAAGAAATGTTAATGAGAGAGATGTCATTTAAACCAGGCCTAGAAGGCCCACAGTATCTACTACTTAGAACAAGAAGAGCATTTTAGGTAAAGGAACAGTAAGAAATACACATTCAAGTCCTATAGACATTTAGGAAGAGAAAAAAAGGCTCCTTCAAGAAGAATGGCCAAATTACAAAGGAATCTTACTACACAGAATTGACTTTCTGGAATACGTGAGACTAACCAGTCATCTCTTCTGTAAAAGAATTTACAAGAAAGATAAAGAAAATTAGCTTTATTTATGTAATTTAGAAAAACTGATTGTAGTGTTAGAATCTGACAAAGGTTTTCCATTCTGCACAATTTACAAGAGTATTTATACACAGACATAATAAAATAGAGTACATCACATTATTTGTGCTGCAATCAAAGTGTTTTCCCAATTCCGAACATACCCTCTATCACTTCAGTGTGTAATTTTTAACAGGGAGAGGCTTCACGTAACATAATAGTGTTTTTGATTAACGCAGTGTAATACTGAAGTGGAAGGAGAGTCAATGATCACGAACAGAGTTAAAAAATATTTTTCAACCAAGACTTTATAATTAGATATTTTCTGTATTAAAATATGTTTTTTATAAAAAATAATTTTAAATCACTGATGATCTACATTTGCTATACTAAATTTTGCATTCATATAAAGCCATAGTTGATCAAAAAATAAAATAGATACGAATCCATACTAAACTCAGCAAAACAAATGTTTTCCATAAATGAACAAAGTGTCTGGAATAGAGGTTAACAGAAAATTCATTTAAGACATAGTGAACTGGACATGCTCTATTCCATTTAAAATGAGTAAAAATTTCATTTTTGTGAACACAAGAGAAACTGATCCAAAACACGGTGAAAAGTTGTATTTTATGGACACAAAATCTTAAGTCAAACTGCAGGGCTATAATTAACTTGTATTATGATATATTGTATAATTCAAGAGTGAGTTTCCTAAATAGCTTTCCAATCATTAATCCTGCTGAAGAAATCCAAGGAAGTTTAACAGTATTACTGAATAAGGCAGATTTTTCAATTAGCAACTGAGATATGTAAATACAGGGAACTTATGTTAGAGCAAAATCTGTCAAGAATTAAGTATGTCACATGACAGAAGAAATCCATAAGATTTTTAAAGCATTGGGTTGTTTAGTAAATTTAGTTCTTTAGCATTTTCTTGAAATTCCTGGCTAGAATTCTGACAGCTCTAAGGCCTTTTTAAATGAAAAACAAAACAAAAAAACTCCACAAAAAAATTTAAGTTTGCCATCATTTTGTTTTAACCTAGACAGTTCTGACTTTGCAATCAACTCTGCCTCCAAGTGCACTTGTGTCTGAAATTTCTTTTTTCCCCCAGAATATGGAAATGATCAAGTATTATATTAAGGTGCTTACTACCTAAAAAAAAAAAAAAAATCAGAGGAAATGGGTCTTTAATTGGATGCTTGAATTCTTTCCAGGGTTCTTAGTACTTTTAGGTGACGGAAAACTGACCTTGATACTTTCCTGATTGCCCCTTAAAGCAGCCTCTAGTCTGGCTTTCAGGGCCGGTGAAGAAGCCATTACATTCTTAAAAACTGAGGCATACTGAGGCCCAATCTGCATGAGATTTTGTAAAGCAAAGTCATGTAGATTTCTCATTATTGAGGATGCTGATCCCAGAGCATTTTCATCCAAAAGGAAGGAAATGAGGATGGGCAGGAGACAGGCCACCAGCTGAGAGCCTAGAAAGTAAACAACCAATATTAGCTCAGGAGCATAAATGTTTATCACACAAGACTTCAAAATCACTCAATCTGAACACACTTCCCTTAAGGAGAAAAAGGTTTGTCCAACCCCATTTTTCTAATTAACATTAAATAATACCAATATTGTACTACCTTTCAGTGAACGCGAAATACGTGTATAATGGAACTAAATGAATATTTTACAAATTCAATAACACTGGAATTCTGACTTTGGAGAGGTTCTGAGACAGCAGGAGTCAGTGGTGGCACTTACGATGCTGCTCTTCAGCAACCATCACCAGGGCTTTTAAGATCTTGATGCCTTCTTGAAAGATCTGAAGCTCAGTACTGTCTTCAGGTTGTTTTCTGTCTATTTCTTGCAGTTTTTCCACGATAGAGGATGCTAAAGAGTAAATGTATGGGTATGAAACAGCTGGATCTGGATATTGAAAAATGGAATGTAGAAGCTGATAGGTCTTGATTTGCACCTAGTTAGGTAAGAGACAAGAACAGTATAAACTGTAAATGAATGAATAAATAAACACATAAGACCCTAAAACAAAGAAACAAAAATAGTTCCATAAGACTCAGCACTTAAGAATTACAAAGTTATTTACTTACCTTCTTTTTTCCTTCTTTAATACAGAGTCTCACCCTAGTCCAGGCTAGTCCTGAACTACTATGTAACCCAGGCTGTCCTTGAAACATACGACACCTGGCAATCCTCCTGCTTCAGCTTCTCAAGAGTTGGGATTTCAGGTGTGAGCCACCATGTCCAGCTAAATTATTTTTTGTTTTTTTAAATGTGGTGCTGGGGAACTGAAGCTAGGGCTTTCTGCATGCTATGCAAGTGCTCTAGCCACTGAACTAATGTCCCCAGCCCTTAGCATTTGTTTCATCTTTTCCCCCTTTGGAATTGAGGACTGAACCTAAGGTTTTCACACTAAGCCTTTAGCTCTTTAGCTCTTTTTGTTTTGAGACAGGGTTTCACTCAGTAATTAAGTTGCCCACTCTGGGCTTGAACTACAATCTTCCTGCCTTGGCCTGTCAGAGTGCTGGGACTACCAGCGTGTTCTACCATACTCAGCTTTCATTCATCTTTAATTTTGGAAGTCTAAGTATCAATTCGTATTAAAACTTGAATGCTGACAGTGGTTGTAACTGTGGAAAGGGACAGATGCTCACAGGTACAAGAGGGAAGGATAACTATTATTGATTACTTTCTCCTAGTTCCCAATTCCGATTTTCTCCCTCACAAAAATCACACACATCTTAAGTTCAAATTATCTAAAGGTGTTAGGGAATCAGTCTGGGTCAACACCTGGAAGCTGTTAATATAAATCTGCAGGCTGCAAATGGAACAGGGGGATAAGAAAAGTGGCTACATATCAAATACATAAATCGCCTTTTATTTTATGATGGTATTTGAGTGACTGTCTTTCTGAGAGAAAATTTGGTTCCTGTTATCTTTGGGAGTGGATCTATTTGTGAGTACATAAAATCTATTTTGTAGCATGTAAAAGAAAAGAAATTAGTCTGACAAATGAAATAACATATAGGAATGGGATCAGCCTGTGTGTATTATTTCTGGAATGGGCAAAAGGCATATTCCCATTAAAAACACTTCTCTGCTAAAAGACACTTACCATAGGGTCTTTTATCTCAAGAGTAGCCTTAAATTTCTCAATGCAGCGCTTCTCAAGGCATGGAATAGTAGCTACCTCTGGACTGGCAGACAAAATAAATACTGTAATAGCTGTGAGCAGACTGACTTCATCACGGTCTTGATGTGTTCCATCGACTAAAGAGAAATGATCTATTAGAATGGGTCATACTTACTGCTTGATACATGTATGTGAAGTGGTCTTGTCTGACAGAAACTTTTTTTTTAATACTGTGTATGCAACAGATGCAGGGAATAAAAGATGACTGACACACTTTCACTAGCAACCATGCATTTTAAGTAATTGTAAAGCCAAGAATTATCAATGCTATTATAATCTTTACAGGTATAACACACATGTATATTACTAGTTTTGTGACCTAAGACATTTATCTTCAGTTTCCTTAACTGTAAAATGGGAATGACAGTATTCACAGTGATAAAATTGTAAGGATTAAATGAGTTCATCTCTGTGAGGCATCTAGAAAAGGACCTGCCTTATATGATCCGAAACCACAGTACTGGATGCATTTATAATCCATGCTGTAAGCAATGCTCAGCATTTCTTAGCGATTTGTTGTTTATTATTTTTGTCCTGTGTTCGTGATGGGGGTCATGATATGTTGTCCAGGTGGGTCCTGAACTCCTGGGACCAAGTAATCCTCCTGCCTCAGTCTTCTGAGTAACCAAAACTATAGGAGTGTATCACTTTGCCTGGCTTATTCATTATTTCTATCTACCAATATCAGAATGTCTGGGTGATTGTTTTTTCTTTATTAAAAGTATTACCTTAGCACTTTGTCAACACATGACATTTATTAACAGAAAAAAAAATAGCAAAAATACCTGTGGAGACCAAAATTTTTAACGAAATCTTCTATCAGAAGTAATATTATATAGTGTGGTTTATTTGCATACTCTCATTTATTTTAATGAACCTGTTGAGAAATTGTTTATGCATAGGCCATTACTTGTGAAGAAATGATACACATATATGGAAGCTTTGGTTACATTTATTCAACAAAATTTTTTTTTTTTGTGCCAGCCCTCTTACAGGCACCAAGAATACAATTTATAGAGAAGATATATTATAAATTGGGAAGAAGGGGAAAAAAAGGACAGAAAGCAGCCAGGATAACTGACATTATGTGATCAGAGAAGGTCTTTGGTTTTTGTTGTTACTGTTTTTTTTTTTTTTTTTTTCTTTCTGTTTCTGAATAGTAGTAGGGATAAAACACTACCAGTGAACCACATCCCTGGCCTTTTTAACTTTTGAGACAGCGAATTGCTATGTTGCCTAGGCTGGCTTTGAACTTGGGCAGCTCCTGTCTCAGAACCCCAGACTACTGGCAAAGTCTTGAGGAAGTAGTATGTGAACTGATACTTTGGAGAGACACTGGCAATAAAAGCAAAATTTTATGTATGAGTGGGATCAATTTTATAAAAGACATAAGTAATTATAAGGTAATATAAGTACATGGGCAACATTTAAAGTTCAAGTGACAGCACTGCTCCACGTATTTTCTGTATATTAAACATTTATGGGAAGCAGAGGCAGGAGGATTGTGTGTGTGTTCAAGGCCAGCCTATGTTATATAGTTGCGTTCAAGACCAGAATGGACTTCAGAGTGAGACCCTATCTCAAATAAACAAATGAAGCATAACAAAAACCACCAAAAAAACATTTATCCCTTAAAGCATCATGATGTAGATACTCTACTTTCCTCCATTTTAGGGATGAGAAACAGAAATTTGGTCATTTGCAGAAGCCACACATTATTAGTTTGTTGTTGTTTGTTTTTCTGAGACATGGTCTTCCTTTGTAGTCCAGGCTGGCCTGGAACTCAATGTAACCCAGGCTGCCCTCAATCTCTCAGTGGTCCTCTTGCCTCAGCCTCCTCAATGCTAGGATCACCGGCATGTGCAAACAAGCCTGGTTCAGCGATACTGGAACATCCACTATTTGCTAGGCAAATACTTTAACCACTGAGCTATGCCCCTAGTCTTGCTTTTCTCTTCAGTATTTCCAACTCCATCTTCTTTTTATTTCTTTAAGAACTCAAATTCTCATCTTAAAACACACTCACACACACACGCGCGCATGCGCGCACACGCGGCCGGAATAATAGCACAGCGGTTACAGTGCTTGCCTAGTAAGCATAAAGGCCTGAGTTTGATTCCCTAGCACCAAATTAACTGGGCGCAGTAGTGTACATCTGTAACGGCAGCACTTGGGAGCTGAGGCAAGAGGATTGATATGAGTTTGAGGCCAGCTTGAGTTACACAGTGAGCAATACTCTGTCCAAAAAAAAAAAAGAACAAAAAACAAAGAGCTCTTCCTTCACCCTCCCCCTTCTCAGCTGTGGCTCTGCTCCCATCCAGCAGAGCCCACGTTGTCCCTACCCAGCAGGGCTAGCTTCTTTTGCATCATTTCACACTGCCAACCACGCCTTCTTTAATAAAACTGCTTCTTCTCCGGCTTCTGAGACTCTAGTTTCTGAATCTCTTCCCATCTTGATTTTTGTTCTCTTCTTGCTTCATAAACTCAGTTGGGCAAACTAACACTTTCAACAGGGTCTAAGGCTGTAGCTCAGTGGTATAGCACTTGCCTAATATGCACGAGGCCCCGGGTTTACTGCTCGGCACCACAAAACAACCAATCACTCACCAGAAATAAGACAAAAAGTATGTAACGGATATGGAAAATAATACTGGATATCATTCACTGATTGATATATGGCAGTAATAAATAAGATACCTCATACATACCTTATACATACATGTTGCCCTAATAATTGCTTACAATGCAATACTGTTGCTGGGAGCTGTGGCATATGCCTACAATCCCCATCTAATTAGGAAGATCACGAGTTCCAGCCAGCCTGGGAACATGACAAAACCCTGTTTCCAAAATAAACCAATCACCGAACAAACAAATTTGAAAACCAAGATAAAACATAATAATCTTATTTGTTAATGAGATAACTAAGCCTCAGAAAAATTGGCTTAACTTTGCTAATCACTGAGCTAGAAAATACTGGCATGTTGAGCTAGATTTTATTTTAATTAATCAATTCATTCATTCATTTATACAGGATCTTGCTCTAGAGTCCACGATTGACCTGAACTAACTATGCAGCCCAGGCTGGCCTCTATCATGAAGACTCGCAGCAATCCTTCCGCCTCAGGCTTCTCACCACTGGGATTACAGGTGTATGCCATCACGCCCAGCTTATGTGGTGCCAAGGAACCGAACTCAGGGACTTGTGCTTGCTAGGCAAGCTCTCTAACCACTGTGCTATTTCTCCATCCCAAATATTATATTTATATTTATAATGTATGGCTTACAGCCTTTTTGGTATTCTGTGTATACTAAAGTTTTGTTAGCTGGACACATGTGACAGCACACATTTAAAAATACACATATTCGGGCTGGAGGAACAGCTTAGCAGTTAAATGCTTGCCTCACAAGCTCAAGGCCCTGGATTCATTCCCCAGCACCACATAGGCTTGGCGTGGTGGTGCACACCTCTAATCCCAGCAAGTGGGGGGTTGAGGCAGGAGGACTGCTGTGAGCTCAAGGCCAGCCTGGACTACACAGCAAAACAGAAAAAAAAGAAATAAAATCAACATACTATCACATTTAAAACAAACCAAAAAGATGTTCCCTAACAGCCTTAATTACCTGGATCCCAAGAGTCCAGCACGGTTGTTAAAGCGCTGCGGAGAAGACCAGTCCAGGCGGCGTGGCTCTTCTCTGCGCGGGCCATGGGGGAAGACAATATGCCTTTGAGAGCTTGCAGAGAAGCTCCAGCTGTGCAAGACAGGTGGCCCCCGGGCAGCTTAACCGCAGTTTCTCTAAGGACTCCGATGGTGAGGTACAGTACTGTAGGGAGAATTGAGATGCTTCCTGTAAGATAAAAATTTTAAAACAATCTGAAATTTAGCCAACAGAAATATGATACCTATATACATCCCTCCCAAAAGCCATCAACGAGTAAGACAATATCAGAAATTTTAAGCTTTTGCCAGGCCTGATGGTATAGTCCTATAACTTCAGCACTCTGGGAGGCGGAGGTGGGAGGATTGCTCAAGTCTGAGCCCAGCACGGGCAACTTAGCAACTTGGTGAGAGCCTGTTTCAAAGTCAAAAATAAAAAATGAACTGGGGACAGAGCTCAGGTGAACTGAAGGCCCTAGGTTGGGTCCTCAGTCAGTAACACACACACACACACACGCACACACGCACACACGCACGCACGCACGCACGCACGCGAGAAGAGATTGTGGGCTTTTAAGATTATTTCGTGGGGCAATTACAACTGTTACTTTAAGTAACTTTATTAAGATTATTAAGGCTGGAATTTTTTTTTTTGTTGGTGTTGTGATACTGGCGACTGAACCCAGAGTCTTGTGGCAGGCTGAGCTAGAATTAATTAATTTATAGACAGGGTCTCACTCTGTAGTTCAGGCTGATCTTGAACTCCCTAGGGAGTCTAGACTGGCCTCAAACACAGGGCAATCCTACTGCCTCAGCCTCCCAGGGCTGGGATTACAGGCGTGCACAACCATGCCCTGTTTACGTGCTGCTGAGGAATTGAACTCAGGGCCTTGCCCTTGCTAAGAAAGTATTCTAACCACGGAGCTATACCATTAGCCCTGAGAACTGGAATTTATAATTCTCCTGCCCCAGTTTCTCAAAGCCCTGAAATCTCAGGTATGCACCATCATTTTTAGCTAAGGTTGAATTAATTTTTAATGGCTAAACATATTTTCATCCATTTTAAAAAAATATTCATTTATTCACGTATATATTAATATTTATTTTGTGGGACTTGGAATTGAACCTAGGGCTTTCACACTGAACTACATTCCCACTGCTTTTTCTTTTTTTAAATTTTGAGACAGTGTCTCACTTAAATGCCAAATTACCTAGGCCAGGCTTGAATTTGTAAACCACCTGCCTGTGCAGACTCCCAGAGTGCCAGGATTATAGGTTTGTACTATCTGGCTGACCCATATTACACTTTTTCAAGGACCCTGTGAAGTTCCACTCATGAAATATTAAGAGTTTTCATAGTCATTAAGAAGTGAAAACTTAAGTATAAGTTAAAAGAGTATGAAGAAACTAAGGTCAAATGGTCATTTTAATTTTCCCTGAACTCACTCAACAAAACTAATATTGTGCATTTCCCCCTATTCTGCTACTCACTTCTTCTGCCACTCCTGGTGTAACACTGTGAGAACAAGTACAAGTTCAAATTAAAGATTAAAATCAAGAGACTTAAAATAAGCACATAAACCAGACTTGGTGGCACAGACCTACAATCCCAGCACTCTGAAATGCTGAGGCAGGTTGACTGATTATAAATTTGAATCCAGCCCGGGCAACAGTGACTTGGTGAGACTTAAATCTCAAAATCATATACAGTATTTACTTGGAAATAAGACACATACATATGTGTGTGTGTGTGTGTGTATATATATATATATATATATATACCTTTTATATAAGATAATCGATTACATACAATGCCTCAGTACGAGAGCAGTTTTCTCTCTCCCCCTCCCTCCCTCTTTCTCTCTCTTTCTTGAGAGATGGTCTTGCTCTGCAGCCCAGGCTGGTCCCAAACTCACTATGAAGCCCAGGCTCTGACTCCTGAGTGCTGGGATTACAAGCATGTGTCATCATGTCCAGCTTTCGCGCTCTCTCTCTCTCTCTCTCTCTCTCTCTCTCTCTCTCTCTCGGCACAATACTAGGGTTTGAAATCAGGGCCTACTATTATTACCTTCTTCCCTTTTTTCCTTCTCTTTGTGCTGCTAGGGATTGAACCCAGGGCCTCACGCGTACTAGCTAAGCCCCTACCTTCAGGAGAGCACACTGCAGGAAGCTCAGAGAGGATAATCAATGCAGTTGAAACCAGTCGACTTCCTTCTTCTGATAGAATCTGTGGCTTACTTGTAGCTTTTGTTCCTGGGCTACCTGTCAATTTAGGATTTAGTTCTGGGAGTTGTCTCACTAGAATGCACACACATAATTCCAATGTTGCAAACACTAAAGACTTCCCAGGCACCAGTCCTCCGGTGTCCTTTCCTTCTCCAAACTCTGGAAGGGTTTCCTTTTCAGCAGCACCATCATCAACTAAAAGAAAGAACAGAGTTTAATAAATATTTTGTGCATACTTTGCTTCTGATAGATGGTAATTTATTTCATTTCTGCTACAGGTGTGACCCTTGGAGAGATTATGTCAATTTGAGGCAATTAGGAGCCATGCCTGGATTAGTGTTTAGAAACCACGCTTAGATTAGGAATTGAGAACTAGCCTGAATCAGAGTGTGGGTGATTCGTGGGCCAGTGAATGAGGGAAGAGGACCCACTGGGTTGTGGGAGGCCCAGCTGGGAACATGGACTGTCTAAAAAGAGGGAAGAAGAAAGATTGTTACAGCTTCGTCCCCTGGAGAGATTGGACTTGATGGGACTTGGCTTCCTGTTTGTCATGTTTTGAGGGGCTGCCTCTACTTCTGCCTCTGCTAAGTACTTCCATTGCTACTGGCCACCCAAGTGGACTGTGACCTTCTGAAACTGTGAGCTGAAATAAACCTTTCCTCCCCTAAATTTGTGGATGTCGCTTACTGAGTCACAGCAATGAAAAAGTAACTGAGACACCAGGTAACATATTTAATGGCTGAAGTCATTATTCTTTAAAGGCTAAAGAAGAACGCAACAATGGAGGTGAAGACAGTTGCCTTTATTATGAATTCTTATGAAATGGATTAAAAAAAAACCCTTGTAAGCCCCACAATCTTTTTATTTTTCTAAAAGACATAGTCTCGCTCTGTAACCCAGGCTGGTCCTCAACTCGCTATGAACCCCAGGCTGCCTGTGGACTCAGGACAACCCGCCTGCCTCAGCCTCCCGAGTTCGCTGTGCCATTCCTCTACTCCTCACCCCATAATCATAAAATACTTCCTGATTAGCTTTTCCTTACTATTAAAAATGTGAAGCTGATAGCTGGATCTCTAAAAATGCCTTTATCCTTAGGTATTGGTAGTGGCTGGGCACAAACGGGTACCTAGGACCCTCATGTCTGTAAGAAGCTGACGTACCAGCTCTACTTCTGGACTTCTTGCTAGATGAGAATAAATTCTTACGTTTTAAAGCTACTGTTAGGCTGGGTTTTCTGTTAAATGTAGGTAAATATAACCTTAAAAGATAAACTTACCAACACCATATACAACTTATAAACAAGCTGTCAACTCAAGATATCAAAATAATTATCAGTAGTTGTTTTCATGTATATTGGTAAACACAGTAGGTACTTAATTGGCATAAAGATTTTTTATCCTCCCAAATTTTGCTAAAATTCTAGTTTTTCCAAAGAACAGTGGCTTAGGTGCTGACATTACCTATGCTAACATACAGTGGAGAATGAGAGAATTTAATATCAAAGCCATGCCTAAAAATGTTCCATTGTCTTACACACAACAGATTATCAAGACTAGAGAAATATACACCAAGTAATGTTTTTTAAAGAAAAGATGCTATGTGACTTGATTACAAGGGCTAATATTTACCTTCTGCACTTCGTCTTTTCTCTTTCACATGTTCTTGAGCTGCACAGATAATCTGCCTTACCACTTCAAGTGAAGCCAATTGAATGGAAGGTGATTCTCTGGTCACAATTACTCGATGCAGCACATTCAGCAACTCAATACCCAAGTCCTGTCAATGAAAACACGCATTGGATACTACAGCACAGTAACAAATATATTACCTTAAAAAAAAAACAACATTAAGGGCTATTTTGACCAATTCAGAAGAAGAGAATATGGACAAACCGCTTATAAAATATAAGGATGTTGGGCTAGGGATGTAGGTCAGTGGTAGGATGTTTGTCTAGCATGCATGAGGCCCTAGATTCAATCCCCAGCACCAAAAGTACAAAGGGGGAGAAAGAAGTATAACAGGACAGCACAATTACACTTCAAACCAGCTCCAGATGACATTTTGTCCAATCTTTGGCACTATGACAAAAGATCATTTTCATACAGGTCCAAAACCAGGAAATGGTAAATGCTATTTTAGGAAAAGAAATTTCCAAAACAAGGTGGGATATGTGTCTAAAGAACACAAGGGTGATATGTACATTCTCCAATTTATACTATGGTTTGCTAGTAATAATGAAGAATGAGGGACGATAGGAAATTAAAACCGAATTCTCTCTAAAGAATAAAATCACTAGAGAAATGCCTTTTCATTTTCCTTTCTCTTTTTTTATTATTCCAAAAGCATTCGTTCATCTTTGAAAACAACAGGATAAATCTGCCAATACTTTGTTTTATTTCTCTTTTTTTTTGAGACAGGGTCTTGTTCTGTAGCCCAGGCTGGTCCTGAATTCACTATGGAGGCCAGGTTGCCCTTGGACTCACCACAGTCCTCCTGTCTCAGCCTCCCAAGTGTTGGGATTATCAATACTTTCAAAAATCCAGGTTAAGTAAGAACCTGACTAATGCTTTAAATCTAGTAAATAATAGTATTAATTAAACAGTCTATGCAGAAAGAAAATCATAGTATCTGTTTACCTTAACACTCAAGCCAATGACACAATAACATACTGGGTAACACATACTGCTTAGACCTGCAAATGCATATTCACCCTCGAGGAAAGCAGCCCAAGGAAGTGCTACATTCTTGTCAGCCATCTTTTAATCATGGCCACAGCTGAGATATTAGTACCTGATTCCACCTATACACTAAGCTGCAGAATTTGGTCAACAAGAATACTCTGTAATGGACAGCAACCACAAGAATCAATTAAGATACCAGCATCATATAAAGCTGGTCATAGTGGCACACGCCTGTATTCCAGCACTTAGGAGACTGAGGCAGGGGGACTGTTTTGAGTTCAAGGCCAGCCTGGGCTAATAGTGAGTTCAGGACCAGTCTGGACTGCAGAGCAAGACCTTGCCTCAAAAAACAAAACAAAACAAAAAACCCCCCAAAAACCCAGTTAAGATTCTCAGGGCTGGAGGAACTGGAGGAATGGCACAGCAGTTAAAGCACTTGCCTAGGAATTGTAAGGCACTGAGTTTGACTCCCCAGCACCACATAAACTGGGGAGTGGTGCTGCATGCCTGTAATCCCAGCACTTGGGAGGCAGGGACAGGAGGATTACCATGAGTCCAAGACCAGCCTGGGCTACAAAGGATACCCTGTCTCAAAAAAAAAAAAAAAAAAAAAAAAAAAAAAAAAAAAAAAAAAAAAAAAAAAAAAAAAAAAAAAAAAAAAAAAAAAAATCAAAAAACAAAAACAAAAACAAAAAAAGTCTCTGCTGGAGAAAGAGGAGAATGCCACATACAGCTGTGGTTATTGCACTGAACACGCAATAGGGAACCTTTCCACCATTCCAGAAAGAGAAAGGGGCAGGGTCAGAGGCAGAAGCCTGTGTTACCACGTACACTGGTGGCACTCCAAGCTGCACAGCCAGCCTTATACTTGTTTAGTTTTCTTTTTACTTCTCGGTGTTCACTTTCTGTTCACTGCAGCAACCTGAACATGTTTCTGTTCCTTGAAATCTACACAAGTCTACCAAAAACAAGAATCACCTGATCGCTGCCGATTTTAGATCTGGGCCAGGGAACATCTAGAAGGGCCTGCAGGGCATGTAAACAAGCAGTGATGCTTTCCATGGTTGCCTCTGAGCGCAGTGAGCAGAGAAATTCCACACTGATTCCTGTGGAAGGCAAAGGGCTTCTTTGAGATTCTTAGTTTATGAAGTTCATTAATCTTTTATTTTCATAAGATATACAAATAAGCTTAGCAAAAAGGTAGTACAAGTAAATGACAAAGAATTTAAGATGACAAACATGGGATAAGGCAAATCTCTTTTAAGTTTTTTTAATCTACATGTACAAATAATTTCAACTAGGCTTGTGTACAATTTGCTTAGTTTCTATGCAGTAGTTCAAAGATGAAAAGATTACAGTAAAATTATACCAGAGAACTTTGCACTGCTTAATAACTCAATAAAATTACAGTGATTGCCACGTAGAAGGCATCAAGCTTCATGTATATTATTAAATTCTCAAAATACCTGTTATCTATTATTATTTATTTACTTACTTTGGTACTGAGGATCAAAACACATGCTAGGAAAGTGCTCTGCCACTGAGCCACACCCACAGCCCATATAATCTTATTTTTAAAAAGAGCTAAGGCACTGTTTTTTTTAAATCTAGCCTCACATATAGTAAACACATGCTTTACCAATGAGCTACACCTCTAAGCCTAGGAATGAATAATTAATATAAGTTCCATGAACCATAATCTTATTCAATTATTTAGCTTCACAATCCTCATATTTCAATTAACCACTAAATTTTCTGTGGGCAATAAATTTAGTTTATTTCCTTAGAGCTAGGTTAAATATTAAAAAAAAATTGATTCCATTTATTCTAAAACCAGCCTCACTGTGTTACCTTGGAAAAACACCTCACTTTATAAGTACAATTGTGGTAGGGCTCCTGCTTAGCATGCATAAGGATTGGTGTCATTACCACTACCAACAATGAAAAACAGAAGTTCCGAGAAAGCTAGAAAAATGGATTAAACTCCAAAGAACCTTTAGTATTTGTCTACAGTTCCATGCCACTGAACATACTTCTTGTGTATATAACAAGAAACTCAGAATATCTGCAGACATGTAATGGATCTTTTGAAAGCCATGTATACAGAAACAGGCTTCTCCTATAATTTATATAATTTATTCAAGTTGACACTGAAGTCAACTTATAATAGGATTCTAGAAATTAACATAATCAAATTTGTAATTTTATAAAATATGTGCATGTTTACCTGGAAGACAAATAATTCTACAGAATGAGGTGAGAAGTGAGACATTAGTTTAATACCCCTCTAGTGCTGTAAGCCTATAAGCCTTTTACTGACCTAAAAGCAGATGGAATCTATCAGTGTAGACTTCTTCAGGGGACTTGACTGTAGCCCCAGAGGATGAACCCTGACACATGGAAGTTGGTGTCACAGGCCTTGAGAGATTAGATGCTCCTTCATCCGGGTCGCCAACAGCAAACCCGGTGCTTGTTAGCCACAGGGCGGCAGCATGGAGGATAAGCGCCCAGCAGTTACAATAATGCAGCTTTGCATTTTCACTAGTCTCTGCTGTGTAGAAAGCACCACCTACAAGGGAAAAGAAAAAAAGGCAGTTTCAGGAGGAGTAAGAGTGTATGAAGTTAAATCTTTTATTTTAAAAAGATACAAAAATAAGCTTAGCAAACAGGTGGTGCAAGTAAGTTTCAAACACACTTTGTCTGTTCTTTGTTACAAGACCATTTCTATCATTCTGAAAGTTCACTCAGGAGCCTTTCCAGCTGATCCTCTCCACACCCGGGTACCCACTTCCTGATTTTTACCAGCCTACACTAGTTTTGCTTGTCCTTTGAGTCACGTAAGTAGATTCGTATCAACAGTACGAACTTGTTTGTAACTGTCTTTATTTTTGTCTTGCCTAACAGTGTTTCTGGAGATTGATTCAGGCTGCTATGTCATCAAAATTTTGTCACTATATTTTTGTTTCTCTTGTAAGTACAACTGTTAGGTCACAGAGGTGGCTTATATTAAACCTTATAAAACTTGCAGGCTAATCCTTCATTTTTTAGAAATTAATCCTAAGAATATTTTAAAACAAAACACGTGCCTGCCATGTTTAAAACAAATGCCAATCCTCATCTCTAAGATTGAAGTTATCATTTTGATTTATCTTCTTAAATCTGTCTCATCTTTTTTTTTTTTTCTGGTACTGGAAATTGAATACAAAATTTCTCACTGATCTACACATATCTCCAGCCTTTTAAAAATTCTAAGGGCTGCCAGAATTGTCCAAGGTGATTTGTAAAAACTGAATTTCAATGATTAAAGAGAAGCTGGAATTTAAAAAAAAATGAAAAAAAATTATTTATTTATTTTAGGGTCTAAAAGAACAGCTCAGCTCAGCAAGCCCTAAGTACCAAAGTTGGATTCCCCAGCACCACATAAGCCGGACATAGTGACGCATGCTTGTAATCCCAGCACTGGGGAGGCTGAGACAGGAGGATTACCTCAAGTTCAAGACCAGCCTCGGCTACATAACGAGTTCAGGACCAGTCAGAACTACAGAAAGAGAAAATTTTTTGATACAGGATCTCACCAGATTGTCCAGGCTGAGCGCAAACTTACAATCCTCCTGAATCAGCCTCTTGACTGCTGAGCCTACAGGCATACATCACCATACTCAGATTCTTTTTTCTTAAAAAAGTGAACAAAAAAACCCTATTACTCTGTTACATTATTAATTTTTGTCTTTCTTCCTGTAACCACTTTTCTCAATAGTCTGAATCACTTATTGTTTTTTCATAATGGTATGTATTCACAAATAATATATGCTATTATTTCGTCCAAAAGCTTACCTAGAAGGTACCATACAGTATGTGTCCTTTCAGATCTTGCTTTTTATCCACCATTTAAAAAAAATTTACTTATGCTGAGTTATACCTACCATTCATTTTTACTATAAATTTGGTCAAATTTAGTTTATTTCTATTTTGATCCATTTTTATGCTGCTAAAAAGGACAACCAACACTCCATGTGAATCTCTTAGCATACAATTTCAATAAAATTGCAAGAAAATCTGACAGGCCAGGCATTCTGTTATGAATCTAAAATACATAACAGAAAGTAAGGAACAATAATAGCAAAGACATTTGGAGATAAAATGAAGACAACTGAGAGTGGCTGCCAGATCTCCAACACATTAGATGTGGTACTAGTGGCTGCCCCTATTCTATACTTAGAAAATAAGTTCCAGTTGACCAGAGTTCAAAGTGTAAAAGGCAAAACCGTAAGGCTTACAACTCTATGTGATCTTAAGTAAAAATGGATCAGGTAATACACAAAAACACAAACCATCAGTGACTGGGTACATTAACTGTAAAAACATAATAGCACAAGCTACTGACCGAGATAAAAAAAATACGTGTAAGACACGCACCACAAAAGAACAGTATCTAAAAAACTAATGAATCAGTTAAAAAAAAAAAAAAAGACAAACACCAAACAAAAAGGGCAAAGATCATGATAGGATATTTTTGGAAGAAGTAACTTAAATAGCCCATGAACCTATGAAAAAATATTCTCAAAGTAATAAAACAATGAACGATTGTCTTACACTCATCAGCTTAACAGAGATTACTAAGTACGATACTATATCATATTGGGAAGGAGTGAATAAACCAACATGTTGCTGGTGGGCACACAAATGGTTATAACCATTTCAGAGAACAACGTGGCACTCTCTTGGGAAATATGATGTGCATGCCGTATGACCTTATGGCCTTGACAATCAGTTTCTGGGTGTCTCCCCTGACTAACTCTTGGACACTCATCCTGCGGATGAAAGCTGTTCTGAGGGAACCGGTTCAGATTATATTATCTTAGCACCAAATAAGAAGCTTTGGAAATATAAACTATTGCCACTTTAGGAGTTACCTATGTATGTTTTACTTCCTTACCTTCAACAGGCAGCTGGGATGCAAACTCAGAAGGCAAAGTTAAGAGAGCAAAATCCTGAAGTGCAGCAAACCAGAGTATGCTTAGTGTGCCAATATCGGTGTAAACTAAGTCAAGCAATCCATCTGGTGAATGTGACCCATTTCTAACACTTTCTTCTGAACAGGTAGCAGTCTTCAAAGTTTGTCTGTGATTTTTATGCCTTTGTACAGCAATTATGTAAACCTGTTAAAGGTCAATTAATTATTTTTTTGTAGTGCTGGGGTTCAAACCCAGGGTCTCACAAATACTAGGCAAATGCTCTACCACTAAACTATACACCATCCCCTTAAAAGTTTACTTTATAAATAAGAAATCTTGTATCCAATGAAAAGGCACTATAATATTTTTGTATTTTCCTAAAGAGGAAAACTTCACTTCGAGCATACTGAAATTGAAATGTACTGTGACAGGAAGAGGCACATGTGTATAACCACATACACAAAACTGGGGTAGAAAGACCCATCAGGAGTAACAAGTACCTGCTAAATACGTTATTATTTGCAATTTAATAACCATGACAAAATTAAAAAACTATACACAATAGAAAAATAAATGACAAATGACACAAAAACAATTATGACAGCTACAAATAACTAGTCACTGCATTCTTTCTCACTAAAAAGATTTACACCCTAATAATGTATCTCAACCAGGCTGGCCTTGAAATCCCAGCAATCCTCAAGCCTCAGCCTCCTGTACCCAGGTTACATGGTGCTGGGGAATTGAACTCAGGGCCTTATGCTTGCTAGGCAAGCGCTCCAGTCACTGAGCTATGCTCCCAGCCTTCTAAAGTCTCTTACACTCTAAATTTCCAACATATCTGGCTCCAAGGATTTCAGATAAGTGATTAGGGACCTCAACAACACAGAATGTTGGTCAGTCACTATTTATGTTTAGTGAGGAAGGACTAAGAAGAGGAAATGTGCTTACTCAAGAATACAGATTTTAAAGAGTTAAGCATTTTACCTAAATTTCTTCACTCTTAATAATTTACCTTACTTAACAGTACACAGGAAATAAGGATTTATTAGAATGCTTGGTCAGTAGATTCATTAACATATAAGTAAATCTCATATTGGAAGTTTTCTATTTATCATAAAAATGGATTTAGTGTCTAATCTTAAACAGCTAACCCAGTTTATGGCCTAACCCACTTATTAACAACTTCCAAAATTCCAGTTAAGAATTAAAAAGTACCAACCTCCGCCCAGGCTTTTAGCACGGCTAAGATTTCCATGGTAGAAGCACTTTCATTATATAAGTGACTTAGAGCTTCTTTTCCAGCCTGGATTTTTGTTAATGACGAAACAAGCAACTGATGAACTCTTCGCAGATCATTAAGGTCACTCACAACTCCACTTGCTATCCAGGCACTGCAAACCTGGTTAAGAAAGAGTCATATTTAAAAAGTACACGGCCAGTATAACCACTATGGAAAGCAGTATGGAGATTCCTCAGAAAACTGAAACTCAACATTCCTTTTGACCCAACTACATCTCTTCTGGGTATCTTCCTAAAAGAGTTAAAGTCAACATACATGCATATCCATGTTTATAGCAGCAAAATTGACAATAGCCAAATCTTGAAAGAAGCGAATATGCCCGAGTACAGATGACTGGATAGAGAAGATGTAACACACACACACACACACACACACACACACACACACACACACACACACACGCACACACACATGGACACATGCAAGCATACATACATACAATGAAGTATTATTCTGTCATTAAGAATGGCAAATTTGGGTCATTTGTAGGTGAGTGGATGCACCTTGAGAACATTAGGCTCAGCAAAATGAATCAGACCCAGAAAGTTAAATATCATTAGGTTTCTCTAATATGAGAAAACCAAACCACGAAAAACGTTAAGTGATACGGAAGACAGTAAGAAGATGGTCTTTATGGAGAAAAGGGGAGAAGTGGGTGGGATGGGGAAAGGGAGGTGATACATAAAAAAAAATTATGTGTCTTTCAAAGCAAAGCTAACTTGTATCTCAGAATCTAGTTACCAAAACTATTTCATGTTAAGAAAGGGCTGCAAGAATAGTACAGTGGTTAAAGCACTTGCCTAGCAAGCACAGATCACTGACTTCAATTTCCCAGCATCACAAACTGGGTATGGTGGTGCACGCCTCTAATTCCAGCACTCGGGAAGCTGAGACAGAAGGATTGCCTTGAGATCTAAGTCAGTCTATGCAGTGAGTTCAGGACCATCCTGGACTAGAGTGAGACCCTGTCTCAAAAACAAACAAAAAGAAACACAATGGTACTCAGCTAACCATGAGTCAAAAGACTTGACTCAAAAGCAATGAAGTCTAAAGTTGAAGTGTGGAAACCTGCACTGTCTAGTATGCACACTAAAAAATTTTAGATGTTACTAACATGGAGAAGTGATGTTATGAAATCATAATCATAAAAGTTTGAGTTAACACTTAAAACTCAGGAAGAATGTGGCCAAGTTTTATAACTTAATTAAAAAATAAAGTACTTACTAGTTAAAACTCTAATGGAAACTCATTTGTTAATTTTTAAAGTTCTTTTCATGCTGCTGGGGATCAAACCCAAGGCCGCTTTCATGCTAGGCAAGTGCTCTGCCAACTGAACTAGATCTCCAGCTGCCAATGAAGATTCTGATAGTTCATGGTGTACTTTTAATTTTAAAATAAAAAATACCAATACTTCTGCAATGCAAAGAGCTTATTTATCAGAGGCTATGTATTTTTCTCAATGTCAAGATATTTTTCTAGAGAAAATTTATCTTCTTCTATGTATAGGTGTCACGGACTCGCAACAGTTTAACTTTGTGCTTTTTCACTTTACAACTTTGTGAAAGTGACATGTAGAGTTGTACTTTGAATTTTCATCTTTTCTGGGGCTAGTAATGCATGACATAACATTCTGTAATTACATTGGACAGAGGCAGGAAGCCACATCTCTTAGTCAGTTACACAATCCTGAGGGTAAGAGTCTAGTGACGGGGTTGCTAAGCTATGACGTTCAGTAGCTTAGGCTTATTACATGTATTTCTTTTGAGACAGGGTCTTGCTATGTTGCCAAGGCTGGGCTTAAAACACGCAGTCTTCCTGCTTCAGCCTTCTAGAGTGTTGGGATTTCAGGCCTATACCACTGGGTCCAGCTTAAAATACATTTTTTAATTATGATATTTCAATTTATGAGGGGGGCGTTTACTAATATTTAAAGGAACATGGATTTATGTACTTTTTTTTCATTTCACAAAAGATTTCCAATCGTTTACTTCAAGAACACATAAAGTGATGATAGATCAGAAACTCAGTACCATTCTCTGAGGATTAAAGGCACTCAAGTACTTCCTAAACACAATTTAAAAAGCTGAGGTGCTAGAAATGCAGTTTAGTGGGAAAGTCCCTGGGATTAATTCTCAATAAACAAACATACACATCGAAAGCACGAGTGATTAAAATTAGATTTTCTGTTATGTTTATAATGTATTTATTCATGACAATGCTATCAAGTACTACAGGTCACCTGGGCCTAAATATTAGGTATTAGGCAATCCGCTCCAAGAAAGGCAACTAAGACCATGGAGGACATGGCTCTTACATATATCAAAAAACAAACAAACTAAAGCTTAGCCTCTCTGGAAAAGCACTGAACTCTCTTGAGACACCAATTTTACCCTGTCATTCAGACTAAAAAGTAAAATCTGACAGTTCACAATGTTGCTGCAAGCAGGAAAATGGGTACTTTCATCTACTGCTGATGGGAATTAAAATTGGTAAACTACACTCTTTAATCAAGCAACTCAATTTTGGGGAGTTTATCTTGTAGATATGCTTGTGTGCGGTGAAAAGATCAAAGCAGCAGGCAGCCTACGGTAGCAGTATTTGTCAGAGTTAAAACCCTGTATAGCCATTGACACGGAACTGTTTCAATAAATTATGACACATCCTCAAACTGGTTATCATGCAGTTGTAAAAAAAGTTTTCTAAGTTTAGAAAGATAAGGAAAAGGATAAGCTGAGAGTGACAGTAAGGCAACCATGTGAAAGAATCTTGGTATCAAATATCACTGAATCGCTTCCCAGGGGCATTTCTTAAGCTCTGCCTTTCTAACCATTTACCTGACATGCTTTGGCAGTGATATCAGGGGGTGTCTCTGAAGCAAAGGCTGGCCGAAGTGCTGCTCCCACCTGGCAAGAAATTATAATGACATATAAAATATCAATGAGAGAATACAAGTTCCCTCTTTTTATCATTAAAATTATTTATTTACAGTAACTATTATGGGCACCTGATTTTTTTTTACCTGCCTTGTGTATCTACTCTGGTTTTTAGATCTTGGTTTTTCCTTTAGGGAATTCTCTCCCCAACTCTGACCCATGTGTTTGCTTTGGAGCTTACACCACTGTTTGGCTCCGTAGATCCACAGGGGGATACTGAAGCTGTTAAGACTTTCACTGCAAGGGTTAGAGAAGAAACACTGACTCGTAAGAATCTGGATACTGAGTGTCATCTTACTGGTAACACTTGGAGACAGCAAACCTCAGAATAAAGCCAATGTAGAAGAGAGCAGAGCCCTGACAATAGTTTTGTTTGCTCCCTAAGTGAGTTGCAATTATATTTTAGCACTTGAAATAGTGAGAGTGCTGAAAACGAAGAGCTTCCCTTCCTTAAGCTGAATTTTAATATTTTATTCAAATATTAGCATTCTATTAATTTGAATTCCTTCATTTTCCTTTCCTCCTAGGCAGACTGTGGCACTGTCTGCTGAGAAGAAGTGATGGAGACCGTTAGCCAACAGACTGCGCTTGACTCCCCACTACCGGCTCTCAAAAGCTGCCTGTGAATTCTGACAAGAGGCACCTTTGGGCGAACGCTGCCAGAGGCGTGCAAAACAGGCAATCAGTCTGCTGCCTTCCTTTCTCCTCCTAGACTGCTCAATGCCCCAGCCTAAGATAATCAGTTATAAGATGATAAAGCCAGTAACAGAAACCTAAATTCTTTCAGTCTAGAAAAAATAATGAAGTTACACATAATACACTAGCACAGAAATGATAATTTAAAGATAACATATGCATGTTGTTTGACACCTAGTGTTAATTACCTGAGACATTTTATTAAAATATTTCAATACTAAAATTCTCTATTCCGTCAAATTAGCCAAAAGGGTTTAATGAAAACTAAACTGTGAGGTTAAAAAGATGTTTTAAGTACGATTTTATTTTTACTCAAAGATTTTTTTTTTTTTTTTTTTTGGTACTGCAGCTTGAATCCAGGGCCCCTGCACTGAGCTGTATCCCCTGCCGAATTTTTTTTTCTGAGAGAGGGTCTCACTAAGTTGCTCAGGCTGGGCTTGAATTTACAATCTTCCTGCCTCAACCTCCTAGAGTTCTAGGATTACAGGCTTGTACCACTGGGCCCAGAATACTTAAAAGATTCAGAAAATACTAGCTGTCAGATTTCTTTTACATATGTACATACTTTCTCCATACTGATGAAACCAGTAATACGTTGGAAGCGATAAATCCTCACTTATAAACTATGGATGGCATAACAAATAGTTTCACAGTCTTCTGATCATTGCTTGATACAAAAATTTCTATGAGAAAAATTCTTACATTGGCTTGATACTGTTCCAGAATCACATGACCTGGAAACTCTGGTTCTGGAATAGTTGCAAATCGTCGAATAACAACTAATAATGTTTCAAGGCCAGAAAGACGGAGCTGGTCACTGTGGTCTGTGGCAGCCATAAATGCCATGCGGATTAAGTCACCAAGATGCAGCACCAGAAAGTCGCCTGCAAGATTAAAGACACAAAGAGAAGAGTAGGCTGGAAGTAAGATCTATACTGAGTAATGACTCCCCCTCTAAATTTGTAGGCACTTCCTATCAGACACTTCTGACTTAATGTACTGTTCTCGTCTACTCTGTTAAATATAGATTTTAGGCTTCCGGTCAAGATGGCGACTGAGTAACAGCACTGTACATCAACTCACTTAAAAAGTCAAGAAGAAAGTTAGAAAAAGCGTATTTTGTGTAGCTAGGAAAGAGAGGAGCATCCCCCAAAACTGAAAGGCAAACAGCGGGAGGCCAGAAACTCCTCCGAAGGATCACTGAAACCAGAGGGGAAAAAGAAATCCCCGTGGTCCAGGAAGCATAGGAAGCTGAGGTAGAGTGGTGACTTATGTGAAATGACTTAGGTGCGGAAGATTAACATGTTAAACACTGTATGGTTTCTCGGACTTGGAAAACCCAGAACACAGACATTCTTTGGAACCATATGAAGTGATAGCTGGAACCAGGGGAAGGGACAGGGAGGGGGCGGGAGGGTAGTAAATGGGAAGGGATTGCAAAGTCGGTATGATACACAGATGTACAAAACACCCAAATTCATTGTAAATACTATGTATTACATTTGCATATTAATAAAAATAGTGGGGAAAAATAGAGATTTTAAAGCAGAATTTAAGTATACTCAAATAATTATACCCGTAGAAAACTATCTTAAACTAAATAATTACACAGAGCTACTCAAAAGTTAAAGTAGAATCAACATCCTTCTAAGAGCTAATAGCATCTTCAATATTTTGTTTACTTTGTGACAAAAACCCATTAGTCAGTACTTAGGAACTGGAGTGTTAATGAATTAGGCACCACTCTGTTCTCTTTCTGTCATACTGAAGCCAAGAGACTTACTGTTACTTAAAAAAATTCCATGCGGCTCATCATTAGGAGTTTGCTACCTTATTTTTGTGCGTCTTAACAAACATACAAATGATGGCAGTACAAAAAACATACTGAGCAACAGGAATGATAAATGAGACTTTCTTTCATTCCTAGAACACATTTTTTTGTTACAAAAGTTCTGAGGGAAAATGTAAGAAAATCACTGAACAGTGTTCTAATGATGTTTAGGGACACAGCTGGCCTTTCATACTATTAAAAAATGGTGTCACATTTCACAGTGAAGAATTAACTTAACATAGCAAGTAATTCTGTTTTACTTTTGGGAAGCTGAGGATCAAAGCCAGAGCCTTGTCAGCACTTTACACCAAGCCACATCCCCAACTCTTACGTACAATTTTAATTGGAAACACAGAAATTAGTAAATATGACACGTGATTAAAAAGAGATAAATGGGGCTAGAGGAATGGCACAGTGGTTTAAGTGTTTGCCTAACAAGCACAAGGCCTGGAGTTTGATTCTCTAGAACCATATAAGCTGGGCGTGGTGGCACATGCTTGTAATCCCAACACTCGGGAGGCTGAGACAGGCAGACTTCCCTGAGTTCAAGGCCAGCCTGGGCTCCATAGTGAACTTAGGAATAGCCTGGACTACACAGTAAGACCCTGTCACAAATTAAAAAACAAAAACAGACATACTGCCATTAAGCCCACTCAAAAATACTCAAAATACACCCCTTCGCTCACTTCAAACACACTTCTCCCATGGTTCTTGGTAATGTATCTTGTAGTAAGTTTTAAAAATTTTAAATATTCACTGTATATTTCAACAAATCCCATGGCATATTAATTTTTCATTCTTAAGTATCTTTTACAGGTCTCATCCTAAATACAATTCTCAGCAAATGTTTGAAAAATTATTAAATCAGATATCTAATTCATACTAACATCAGCAACAGTAACATTTTGCTTTGTAATTCTTTTGTATGATAAAGAATATTCCCAGTGTATGAAACACCCAAATTCACTGTAAATACTATGTATTACATCTGTATATTAATAAAAATAGTGGGGGGAAAATGTTCCTTCTTCCAGTTTGTGGAAGTTTGTGTAAGACTGATGTTAATTCTGCTTTAAATGATCTAGTAAAAATCACCAGTGAAGCCAAAAAAAAGAGAATATTCTCAGAGAATTTAGAAATATGTATTGTGACTTTGAACATATTTCCCTGTGTGTCTTCAAACCATAAACACATACATCACATGTAGGCAAAAGTAAAATTACATGAGAGGACAAATGGTCTAACAATCAGGAATACTTTATACTGAGACAGGCTAACATGATTCTAGGCAATATTCATCTCTCTCACACACACACACAATATGTGTAAGCAGATACTGGTAAAAGTAATAATTCAGAAAATAATCTTGGGGAACTAGCTAATGTACATACTACTTCCAAGATTAATGTTTTCTATAAATTTGACTTATGTCACCTGCCAATTAAGCAAGAATGAATGCAAAGAAGTTCAGTTACTAAAGATGTACTTAAACATTAATAAAGGTAACTTACCAGCTTACAGAAATACTACAATTTAACTTTCAAAACTAATTTGGAAGAACAAAAGTAATCTTTGATTTTAATGGTATTTTTGTGATACCCAGGTGCTCCACCGCTCAGGTTCACACCCCAGCGAGTTTGGTATTTTCAGTAGAGCATTCCTACTCCTATCATTTTGTATTTTCATTACTATGCCACTTACTTCTTGAGTCCTTTTTTTTCATCTCTTGGGCTAAAACAATGTCAAAATGTGCCCTGTGTCCATTCCTGCACTGGTGAATTATCCTACAAACACACTGAGCAGCGAAGACTCTGGTGGCCCACCGGGGATTAGCAAAGGGATGGCACTTCTCATCGCTCTGGGTGGCCAGTGCTGAGGCACTGTCTACATCCCCTTCCTCCTCTTGCATGGTGTCCACACAAGTTACAGCTGTGAAATCTTTTATTAAGGGAAAACATATGCAATTACAATCAATGAGAAGATATATTTATAAAGAAACACAAGAAATCACTTCAAATACAAACCAGATAATTATACCTTTGTAACAACATCACATAACTGTGTCTAATAATTCCACAGGTAACAGCGTTATCTACAGGAAATACAATGAGAGCTTTTCCAGGTCAGAATGACAATTCACTGTTATATAATCCAAGTAAAAAACAAAATACAACTGTAGATCCTGGAAAAATCAATCCTTTGTAAGTAACTCAACTTATGCTATACAGAGAACTATCCAGGTTTTCTTACAACTACCTTGTATGTCAATGTTTTTGGTGTATTATGGCAAAAAGATGTCACTAATTCAATTATGTTAAATCTGTCTTAGACTAAGAATTCAACAGAGACTGAAAGGTGTTTTCTTCAATAAGAAGAGTTGAAGACAAACTATAGAGGACAAAGAGTAAAGGGCAAAACAAAATTAAGCCAGCAAGGTCAAGGAGTATAAATATAACATTAACATAAGGTGAGACACCAGTCTGTCCGTGCACGCACATCTTCCTTTATAGGAGAAATCTTTGCAAACTCTTAAGTAGTGGTACAGAACGACAAGAGGGGCTGTAGGAATGGCTCAGCAGTCAAAGTGCTTGTCTAGCAAGCACACAGGCCAGCATTAAGTACCCGAGTGCAATTCCCTAGCACCACATAAGCTGGTGTAGTGGCACATGCCTGTAAAACCAGCACTCGAGAGGCTGAGATAGGAGGACTGCTCCAAGTCCAAGGAGAGCCTGGGCTCCACAGTGAGATCAGGACCTGGGGTACAGAGTTAGACCCTGTCTCAAAAAAAAAAAAAAAAAAAAAAAAAAAAAAAAAAAAAAAAAAAAAAAGGGACAAAATGAGTCACGCCTTCAGTCAGCAGGCGGAGATCACTAGCAGAAACGAGAACCAATAAGGATCAAAGCTGACAGGAAACACGAAAACTCTAAAATTACTGTATGGTTCCCTTTGCCCTTTCACATAATTCAGAGATGACAGCTACATGAAATTATAAGGCTTTTGTACCTAAATTAGGAACTAATGAAATACAACAGAAAGTTCATGGCTTTAAATTTATATAGGCTCAGGCTTGAATCTTCGGCCTTAAACAAGTCACTTATCTCTCCCAATCTGTTTTCTCTTGGATAGGTTCAATAACCAAATTAGATACAATATGTACAGCTCCTAGGACAGAACTGGCTGTATCATTTTTCTTCATCATTTTATTTTCTCTCTTACTTTGAGGATATACATTTTAAACACCCAAACACATATTGTTATAATTATCTCATGGGCAAAGATATTAGGGAAATAGCATTATTTTCTAACAGTATTTGAAATTAACATTATAAAATGTGGAGAAATTAGCTTGCTCAAATTGCCAGCTTCGGTTAGTTTTCTATTCTGTTAACTTTTGGCAGTTCCCCAAATAGTTGTCATGTATGCAAAAGGAAATAAGAAATAATGGGACTACATATCTTTTACTACTTAAACAATAGGTCTATTTTAAATTTATTTGGCATAGGGAAGTTACTTAAGATAATAAGAAGGAAAAAAGCAAATTCATGTGTTTTAATTTGCTCATATTAAAAGAGATTTCTAGACAGGGTTTTTTGTTTGTTTATGTTTTGCATTATTTTTTCTAATACTAGGGACTGAAGCCAGAGCACTGATCATGGCAGGCAAGCACCACTGAGGTACATTCTTATCTAAGAGAGTTCTAAATAACTAGAAGTAGAAAGCCACGTGTGGTGGCACATGCCTGTAACCCTAGCACTCATAGTGCTGACACAGGAGGATTTTTAATCAGTTCCAGGACAGCCTGGGTTACAGAGTGAGCTCAGGATCTGCCAAGACTATAGAGCAAGACTCAAAAAAAAGCCCAAACCAAAACAAAAAACGAAACACAACACTAGAAGTAGAATGTTCATTTGAAGAAGGCAATTATTAAACAGTGATAATTCAAATAAGATCAATGAACTGTCATTGGTTAACAATTTTATATAGTATATTTATTTTTATTATTTCAATCATTACATCATCAGTACTTACCAGCTGACGCACCAAGTACATCTTTACAAAGCTTTAACCAAAGGGAGAGTTTTTCTACTGCCAAAGATGTAAGCATGTGATTCAAAGTCTCTCTAATATCGTGGCACAACCTAGGATCTGTCTCCTTGTCTAGCAAGGCGAATAACATCCCTTCAAGGCCCACTTCTCTGATGTTAGCATCTGGCAAGAGGAAAGATGATCTAAGTAATACAGAAAACAAACTGCCATATGAGAAGCACACACATTCAGTAGTTGTTAAATATTACATACAAACATATTTTAAAGTACTCTAAATATTGTACCTTAATCTACTGAATTCAATTTTAGTTCACAATTAAACTTGAGGATTATGTTTCTGTACAGCTACTTTTACATGTAGTATCACTGAATAAGAGACTATTAAGTCATTAATATGTCCTCATAAATAGTATATTATCCAATTAATATTCAATATAGTACACGTTAAGTTTCATCCACTGTTTTTTGTAAAATTATTTGATATCTTCTCTAATGCTAATTTCAGGGGCTGGAGGAATGGCACAGCAGTTAAAGCACTTCCCTTGCAAGTGCAAGGACCTGAGTTCGATTCTCTAGCACCACATAAAAGCTGGGCATGGTGGTGCACGCCTGTAATACCAACGCTCAGGAGGTTGAGGCAGGAGGATTGTCCTGAGTCCAAGGCTAGCCTGGGCTACATAGTGAGTTCAGGATCCGCCTGGGCTACAAAGCAAGACCTTGTCTCAAAAACAAACAAACAAACAAACAAACAAAAAAGTTAATTTCAAATCAATACTTAGTAACTTTCCTCTCTGGGGTATGAAGGCTTCATATTTTAATAACATGAGTACAAGCCAAATAGAAAACGACCACTGTAAGAAGAGTGTTTAATTACCACAATGAAGCTACTGTGACCTAGTAAGTAAACGTAAATCACTATGCAATACTCCCACTGTAAAGTAAGAAAGCATCCTAAGAGAACTACAAGCCTTGATCTAGTTTAATTTTGAAAATGCAAATGAAAAAACTTCCTCTTATGTTTCAGATTAGCAGTCTAAAAGAATATAATAGGTAATATTCTGTGTGAAGGACTACAACTGGATAAGGATACACCGGATATGGGATATGGGTGAAGCCAGGGGTAGGCAGAAGCCATGAAGGATATTTTGAGGGCAGTGTGGGAAATCTGAGGACTAGACTGTACATTTATTTCTTTCTATTTTTTTAAAGGGGATAGCAATTCTATGAGTCTACTAAATCAATGGGTATTTCCTACATGTAGAAATAGCGTGTGGTCATGGAGAAGGATGCCATTTTGGGAAAAGCAAACTAAAACAAACAGGAGTGAACTGTCAAGTTTATAGCTTGCTTTAAAATGACTCAGCAAAGATTTGTGTCTGTCTGCCTATTTTAACATGTCTTGGGATAATCTCAGCACTTAGAAGCTGAAGCAGGAACATTGAGCCAGGGTGGGCTCAAATTTGCTATCCTACTGCCTCAGTTTCCCAGAGTGCCAGGATTACAGAGTGCTATTCTCTTATCTCAGCTCCCCAGAGTGTCACAGGCCTGGCAAAAGAATGATAATTTTTTTAAAAAAGAATTAACCCAATGAGTTCCTTACTGTAATTTCACTCACATAGCTAATTCGATATTTCTATGAACCTATAACCAGCAAGTTTATACAATCAAAACTTAAAAAAACAGACAATTTCAGTAGTAAATTTATTCTGAAAGTCCCTTTAGGGAGAATATCTGATACTTTTACAAGATTAAAATTTCTCCTTTTAAAAGGCCAACAATCACAAAATAATCTGCTAATAAATTCCACAGCCTGTTTGTTGATTATTGTAACAGCTTAGGCATGCCAGTTAAGTCAACACGTAAGTTTTAGGATGATAAAAAAGCTATAAAGAACACTTATAGTAAGTACAGTATAGATCTGAAAGTTTTAAGATGTTGGAAAGAGTTGTGGAGTCTGAGACTTTCCAAAAGAATGAAAATACTTAGGAAACTAAACAATAGAAGTGTTAGACATTATCTTTATTTTTGTAGGCTAATAATTTCTCTGAATTACATGCAAGTTTGTATTACACATATCATAGTTTCTACATATACTTAAATCTTACTGATTAAGAAATCTTTAATTTAGCTATAAAATGTAGGCTGAAGGAGGGATACAAAAACCAATTAACTTAAACTCACCAATAATAAATTTTACTAAAAAGAGGGACTAGAGGATTGGCACAGCAGTTCAAGCACTTGCCTTGCAAGCCCACCTTAGTTCGATTCCTCAGCACCACATAAGCTACGCCTATAATCCCAGCACTTGGAAAGCTGAGGCAGGCAGACTGTTATGAGTCTAAGGCTGGCCTAGGCTATACTAGTGATTTCAGGACCAGCTTGGGCTATAGAGCAAGACTTTGCCTCAAAAATAAACACATAAGTAAATATTACTAAAATGAGATTTTAGGGAAAGGAAAGCAGATATGATAAATTACTTCAGGGCTAACTCCAATTTCAATTGATAGCCATGAAAAAATTTTGTTACAGACCAATGGCTTGTAAGCTTTAGCACTGACACAGGGATTACAGAAGTGCAGACTGCAAAAAGAGACTGCTGGGCTGTACTCCCATGTGTGTGGGTCAGCAGGCCTAGGATGGAGCCCTGTAACTGGCACTTCCGACAAGTGTTCCAGTGAGGCGCATGCTGCTGGTTTGGAGGCCTCAGTCTGAGAACCCTTGATGGTAAATGAGGAAAATCATTTCGCAAATGATAGTTTTAGCAACTGTTTCTTGTAGTAGTTTAAAACATACTATATATTAATCTTAAATGTTGTTTAAAAGTCTCATGTAATGGTGGCTGGAGGAATGGCTCAGAGGTTAAAGTGCTTGCCTAGCAAGTGCTAAGTCAAGGGCCAAGTACCCAACTTCGATTTCTCAGCACTACATAAGCCAGGCATGGTGGTGCACGCCTGTAATTCCAGAATTTAGGAAGCTGAGACAGGAGTATTGCTGTGAGTCTAAAGGCCAGCCTGGGGTCTGTGGTGAGTTCAGGACCAGTCTGCGCTACAGAGTGAGACCCTGTCTCAAAAAAAAGTCTCAAGTAGATAGGGAAAACTGAAGATTAAACAGTCACTTGAGTTGGACCTAACATCCATACGAAGAAGTACCTGGAGTCATCTCTCTGCCACCCTTAGCGAGCAAAACAGCATGTTCTGAGACTTCAGCAGCTTCTCGCTGCGCCAGCTGACGTAAACAAGCCAGAACTGCTCTTCTCAGTAACAAGTAGGGACTACAAAGATTCACCTGAAAAATACCATGTAGGGCGTGAGACTCTTCTGAAACTCTTAGCGGTGTTCAGCAAGACTCCCAGGCATTCACAGGACTTCCTCCTGAGTATTTAATAACAGGAACTTCTTAAAACCATCTTAGTATATGATTATGTAACTGAAAACCAACCTAAGCAATAATGCATTTGTTAAATAAACAAATCCAAGCAAATGTCTCTTGACAATGTAGGAAGACAGAGAATTTGAGTAAAAATAGTTTTGAGAGATGAAAGAAGCACAAGTGACAGGATTTGTACACTTGTTCCCATGTAGCTGTATTATACTGCTTTACAGTTCTCTAAGAAACTATATGTCAAGTAAGTATAACAATATAGCATACTACTTAACGAGAGTCTCTGGAGTCAAACTGTCTCTGTTTGAGTCCTAGATCCACCACTTATTAGTTCTGTGACCTTGAGCAAGTTATTAACCTCTCTGTGCCTTTTTTTTTTTTGTAGGACTATCCCATTTCAGAGGGCTACCATGAAGTTAATGCAAGCATGCAACAGTAATGCTCAAGAAATGTTGATGTTATTAATATACTCTCATGACAGTATTTTCTTCAGTAAACACTAAGTAAATGTATTTCCATATAAAGGCATAAAGACTTTTACTTAGAAAACATTCAAAACTGCTCTCCAGACATCACAGAACAGCTAATTTCATATATATATGTAAACATACTTATATGCAGATACACCCACCCAACCATCCACCCACTCACATACACACACCTTAGAACTACAATGGGTCTCGATAGGTTGTATATACCTATGCCAAATGATAAACTTGGAAATTCACCTCAAATTATCAATTGTAAGTCACTGGTTTCTGGATACAAATTCTTACTTGGTGACCTCCTAAGTAAAATAAGGCCTAGAGATTTAAAATGTATTTTGTCTTAACCGGGAGAATAAAGTTTGATGTGGTCTACAACAATAAGAAAAACTTTCTGTTTGTCTGGTGCAGCGATCAAACCCAGGGCCTCACACATGTTAAGTAATGCTCTACCACTGAGTGACACCCCCCAGACAAATGTGCACCTTATGATAATGACTTTTCACAGCAAATTTTTAGAAATGACATAATTTTGCTAGGATTCTCACGATGATTTGGTATTATGAGGGAAAGGCAAAAGTGAAGTAGGTAAATTTACTACAAAGTATAGTTACTAAATTCCAAGTTAAAAAAGGTGTTTTCAATTTATAGGAAACTCATGCAAAGAGCAGAATCCTAAGTTTTATCAGAAGCCAAAACCCAGAAAAAAAACTCGTTAATATATGATCAGTAAAACGTGTGTCAGCTGCTTTCTAAGTATATTTTGTTAAACACTCAATTTATATCATAATTTATATCATCATCAGCGCAAACGTAAAGAGGAATGTCATTCATAGAAGTCTCAAGAAAATGTCCTTCCACTCATGTCTAGAAACTTCTGTTGTTAGAAACCAGTACAGAGTATAACAGAGAAGTTAAAACACAAAAAGTTTAAGCTCACTCATGCCCAAGATTACCACTATATTAAATAACAAAAAGCATTCAACAAGACAATTTTAAAGAAAAGTTAATGGATTTACTAGTTATTTAAACTGGAACTTTACAAGCACATAATACAAGGCAGGTGCAGCATTTATTCAAGCTTTTTAAAAAGCATGCTTATGAGTACTCTTTGTTTGGTACGAGAAAAAAAAGATGGAAGGCTGCCACACAAAGCAGAATGGGAGCTTATTGTCTCCATGGCATTCCCCAGCGTTTACATTGGGAACAATGGATGAAAGCAAACAAAGAAAGCAGGCAAACAGAAATCACATCAAACTGTAACTACAATTCCTTTCTGAGATGAAAATAATCAAAACTGAAGCAAAGTGCTGTGAAATGAGTAAGTGCACCAGCTGGAGGTTACGTGGGCTTTGTTTCTGTTGGTCTTAAATAACCCCCAGGTAACATGCTGTATGTTCTTGACTTGGCAGTAAACGGTAAGCTTAAACACAGATGCAGAGGGAAACAGACATCTATAATCAAAACACAAAGAAACAGCACTGCAAACCTCAAAAAAAGCAAGGAATCAAGGGTTAGGGACCTACCAACACAGAATTATCCAACAAGATCTCCTGCACAAAAACAAATGACAGACCAGTCATGACAAAACCAAAGGATAACTACCAGGGTGACTTTGACAATAGCTACGCATTAATATAAACACTAACAGAGTTACCTAAATTGGCTTAGCTTCAGTTAAGAATGTGACACACATACTTTATTTTCCAAATTACTATATGAGCTGAGCTAATATCTTAAAAAAGTCAACTCAAGAATTCTAAGATCTAAAGATATAAAATACATAATCATTTTAACAGGTACATTTCCTTGGGAATCTCGGAGTAAGCCTCAGTACCAAGTCAGATCAAGTACACAAGCCTTTGAGAGGAATGAGCAGGATCGTATTCACATGAACAGCTGTCTGGCAAGAGACAAAGTTAATGGTTTACAGTTTATCTCATCACAAGTTAATTATAGATCTTTATTTTCCCTTTTACTCTTGGAAGCCAAGTTTTAAAACAGAATGTTCAGAACTGCTAGTATACCTAAGGCCTTCAAGTTCAGAATGGAAGTTAAACAGCAAGCAATTAAAAAAAAAATCATGACAATAGGATTCTTGCCAATGATAAATTACAACATACTGATTTCAGAGTGCACTCTGAAACAAGTTCAATCTAAAAATCCAGAATTACTAACCAATAAGGTATTAATATACAAAATTAACATACAATAGTGGTAATTTTTGAATGTGATTTCTGTGTTAAAAAATGGTAGCAATTCTTCATTTCTCTGGTTAACTTTTATAAGTGAATTCATGTATCGGTTTTTACAGGAGAAAATTTAAAAGGTGGTCAACAAAAATTTTCTCTAATTCAAAAACACAAAAGTATTACTATATTTAGGTAGACAGTGAAAGATCAACTTGTAGAGAATTGGGAAATTTTTCATTAATTGGTTTTTGGCAGTGATTCTTCATATATAAAGAGTAATATTCTTGGAGAAAAAATGTGTGAGTGCAAATAAAAAATTCTTTTTCTGTAAGTGCTATTTACCTTAACATATGATTGACATAATCTAAAAAGAATAAAAGTTGTCAGAAAAGTAAATCACATTTTCCTTTTAAAGTTTTATGTGACTATCAATTATCAATAATTAATACTAAGTATGCTTAAAATACATGTCAACACAATAAGAACTACTGTTATTGAGCAATAACTAAATTCTCAGGACATGTTTATTTATTCATTTATTTATTTAGGAAGGGTCTCTGCAGCCTATGCTGGTCCAACTCACTATGTAGCCCACACTGGCCTTAAACTAAAGGCAGTCCTCCTGCCTCAGCCTCCTCAGTGCTGGGATTACAGGAGCATACCACCACGTCCAGCTTACGTGGTGCTGGGGAACTGCACTCATGGCCTTGCATTTGATAGGCAAGTGCTTTAACTGCTGTGCCATTCCTCCAGTCCTGGGACATGTGTTTTTATATGCAATATCTTATGTAGTACCCATGTGAAACAGGGAAGGAGCTAAATCTTTAAGAGGTTACAGCAAAGAGGTGACAGGAGTTGATATATGATTTTGCCATAAAAACCTACAAGGACAACATAAAATATCGAAAGTAGAACTAGACGAGTCCTCGATTCAAGACTTAGAATTAATTAGCTACTATTACTTAGACGTGATACTTTTTTTTTTTTTGAGACACTGTCTCAGTCTGTATCCCAGACTGGCCTTGGACTCACAGCAATCCTCTTGCCTCAGTCTCCTGAGTGCTGGGATTACAGGCATATACTACCATATCCAGTTTTTTTGTGGTGCTAGGGAACCAAACTTGGGTATTTAGTGCTTGACTTAGCGCTTGCTAGGCAATCACTTGAACTGCTGAGCCATTCCTCCAGTTCCTAGACATGATACTTTCAGCAAGTTATTTGCCTTTGTGGTTCTCAGATAATGGTGGTGGTGGTGGTGTACTGGGGACTGAATGCAGGGCATTCACATTGAGCTACATCTCCAGCACATTTTGAGACAGGCCTCCCCAAGTCCTAAATTCCCTGGGCTGAGCCCAAATTTGAGATTTTTTTGCTTCAACTTCTCAGAATGCTGGCATTATAGGCTAAAACCACTGGGCCCAGCAAGATAATCTTTTCATTATTTCATTAAGACTGGTTTTGGGAGCTGAAGTAATAGCACAGTGTTAGAGCACTTGCCTAGCAAGCACAAGGCCCTGAGTTTGATTCCCCAGTACCACATAAGCAGGGCATAGTGGTGCACACTGTAATCCTAGCACCTGGGAAGCTGAGGCAGGAGGGTTTCTGAGTTAGAAGCCAACTTGGACCACATAGTGAATTTAGGACCAGCCTGGACTGTAGAGCAGGAAGATCCTGTCTCAGAAATAAATAAATTTAAAAAGGCTGTTTTTAACGATACAAGCATCATTCTACAAAATAAGGAGTAATCTATGGGACAGATTTTCAGAATGTAGGGTTATTTCAAGCTCTGAAATGCTGCACTTTTTGCCTCAAGATTGACAATGAAAGCATTGTCTACAATAACACTTCTCAACTGTCATATTACTAATGAGAGTATGCTGGGAATACTACATAGGCAGAAAGTGCTAAAAAGTAATGGTGTCAGGCTACAGGACCAAATGCAACAAAATTTCGGAGACAGGTACAGGCAAAAATTGGTTATGTTCAAAAAAAACTTAAAACCAATAATGCTTAGGAATTATTTCATGAGAAATTCTAGTTAACTACCGTCATATATTTACATTTGTTGGGTATATTATCAGAAAACAAATAACAATATCTGTCTTTTAATAATATGTTAAAGAAAAGTGCTATTTCTCCACTTGAGATGGTATATAATAATTCAGAATCGAGGAAGATGAATAAGACAGGGGACCACATATATATTTGCATATCTTATAGCATTTATTAGGCATTACCTGAAATATTAAAAACACCCAAATATATTTATGATGAATCAAAAAATATTCCAAATATTCGTTCAATACTAACGACAGAAAAATAAATGTGAGAGATTTAAGAACATGCACGTTGCCTCCAAATTTCAAAAAAGACTAAGAAAACTGTTCGGCACATAACATATAATTTCTGTATAGTCTAGAGAATAATTAAACTGGAATAAATCTAAGTTTCAAATTTTAAACTGAGGACTCATTTGTACTGTTATACTCACACAGAGGCAGCTAACCAGGCTAGACAAGTTGACGTGCCGTGGAGCAAACAGATGAAGCTGCTGAAGGCAAGAGATGGCCTGGGCCTGCACGAAGCAGTCAGGGTGATCCTGCATCACCGCACAGCCCAGCAGACAAGAGGTTCTCAAGGTAGAAACTGAAGCAGTGTTGCCTAAAATAAAGAACTGAGCTTTAAATTTTATTTACAATTTTAAACTTAAAATTTCTACTACAAAAGAAGGGATAGGAGCTCTATGGTAGAGCGTGTGCTAGGCCCTATGTTCAATTCTTAGTGCAGACCCAGGCATTGGGGTAAAGACACACATGCAGACACACATACACACACAGCAAGGATAATCTAGGCCATGATTTTTTACATTACCTTATTAGAAATTAAAATGCTTATTCCAACATAAATCATTAGGTAAAGAAGAATCTAAGACTATAGGTTTTAACAAATCATGAAAAGTGAAGTGGAAATTTCCAATAAACTTAGCCCTGGCTTGTGCTACCTGAATGTTATTCTCACGTGTTATAATCACCCACTTTGCAATTAGAACAGATATTAATCTTTGAGGTTTTTAAAAAAATTAATTCTAATTTAATTTTATAGGGTCTCACTTTATAGTCCAGGCTGGTCCTCAATTTCCTCTGGAGTGCAAATGGGCCTCAGCCGAACTCACAGCAATCCTCCTGTCTCAGCCTCGTGAGTGCTGGTATTGCAGGCCCCTGCTACTGTGCTCAGGTATTATGTGATGCTGAGAAAATTAGACCCGGAGTCTCGAGATTGCTTGGCAAGCTCTCTAATCGCTAAGCTGTAACTCCAACTTGAGATTTTCTTTTAGCCTTTGAATAATTTTTCTGTGAATTTTATATTTATCACATCCTTTTCCCTTTCCCACCCCCTCAGCCCTCCTACAGCTCCTTTTCCTTCTTCATAGACCTATCTTCTTACTTGCTTCCACCAAGATCCTCCTTCCTTCCTTTCTTTCATTCTTTCTTTCTGGCATTACAGATGTGAGCCACATTACTCAGCTTACATGGTGCAGGGGAATTGAAATCAGGACCTTGGGCATGCTAGGCGAACACTGTGCCATTCCTCCAGCCTTGAGATTCTTATTTCTTAAAAAAAGTTCAAGGCTCTTTAAGTTACTCTGTATTATGCCTGCCATTTTAAAGGGAAGTATTTATTTATTTATTTATTTAGGCACTGAGAATAGAACCTAGAGCGTCACACATGACAGGCAAGTCCCTGACTACAATTTGCAGTCCTTTTTATTTTTTTATTTTGAGACAGGGTCTTGGCCAGTTGCCTAGGCTGGCCTGGAACTTGTAATCCTTTTGCCTCAGCCTCCTATCAATAGACGGGCCTACAAGAATGTGCCATTGTGCCCAAATAAGGAAAGTGTCTTTATGACATTTTGAATTTCTACATATGGTACTCTTTCTCTTTTCAAGGTAAGGAATTAGACCGAAGGACATTCATATGTTTAACAAAACATACTGAACATTTACAATGTGCTAAGCAGAACCAAATTCATTTTTAAGTGTAAAAAATAAAAATACAATATATCAAAGAAGCATACACACACACACCCCACACCCATTCATATACACATACCTTGTAGCTCTGGACCTAAAGTAGTAATAAGGGCATTCAAACAGTGACCAAGACTTTGGTGAACTTCTGCATGAGTTGGAGGTACGTTTAATAACAACATTATAATGAGAGAAAGGGTAGGTTCCACATGCACATAAAAGAGTGGGCCAGCAGAATCAATGATCAATGACAATGAATGTAGTGCCCAAGTCTGTGAAAAGAGAAAAACAATTTAGGGGCTGCAGGAATGGCACAGCAGTTAAAACGCAAGGCCCTAGATTCAATTCCCCAGCACCACATAAGGCTGGGTGTGGGGGTTCCCACTTAGGAGGCTCAGTTGGGAAGATTGCCAGTCTAGCATGGGCTACATAGTGAGTTGAGGACCAGTCAAGGCTATATAGCGAGACTCTGCTCAAAAAAAAAAATAAATAAATAAATAAATAAATAAAGTAAAGAAAAAGGAAAACAATTTAAAATGTTACAGTGGCATTAAGACATAAAAGACATTATTCATTTGTTCTTTGTTGAAGTGATAAAAAGTTATTGCAAAGTATGTGTTGTTACTACTAATATGGAAAGAAATGGAGAACCTAAGGAGTTTAAGGAAAATCTTTTCTTTCCCAAGTAATTAGTACACTCAGCATAAAACCAGCTCAGAGACAATCATTTTATTTATTTATTTATTTATTTATTTATTTATTTATTTATTTATTGAGACAGGGTCTTATTCTGTAGTCCAGGCTGGTCCTGAACTCATTATGTAGCCACTGGTGGCCTTGAACTCATAGCAATCCTCCTGCCTCAGCCTCCTAGGACTGGGAGTACTGATGCGTGCCACAATGATCAGCTAATTGTTTTTACATGGTGCTGGGGAACTGAAACCAGGGCCTTGCACATGCTAGGCACACACTTTACCCATTTATGCCCCCAGTGCCTCATCAAACGTAGACATTTACATAAAGCTCACCACTTGGGATTCCAAGATGTTTTTGTCTTTTAGTTAATAACCTGAATCAAAAAGTGTCTGCTGTTTACTACATAGAAAGAATACAAATTCCAGTTCTTAAAAGGATTCAACAAAATCTACAACTGCATGTGATACGGACAAATTCCTGAGCACAGTATTGAATGACGAAAACTTGAAGTATACAGTGTATAACTCCACCATTTTTTTTTAAAGACAGGGTCTCGCTCTGTAGTTCAGGCTGGTCCTCAACTCTCCCAGGCTGGACTTGAGGTCTCACACTTCCCAGGTAAGCTCTCTAATCACTGAGCCAAGCTCCAGCCCCAATATATCAATACATATTTATACTCTGGTTTAAATGAAAAAAATTGGTCACATACTGATAACCACTGAAAAATGAATTTTAAGTAAGAGATGAAGCTGCTGAAGGCAAAAGATGGCCTGGGCCTGCACGAAGCAGTCAGGGTGATCCTGCATCACCGCACATCCCAGCAGACAAGAGGTTCTCAATGTAGAAACTGAAGCAGTGTTACCTAAAATAAAGAACTTCTATTTTGGTGAATGTTTGAACATTCAATAAGAAGAAACACAAAGTTGTCCCTTTGGGAAATAAACTGAAAATTTTTCTCTCTTCTCTCTTACCATTGAATGTATCAGAAAGCTCATTTAAAAAAAATTCAAAATAGTTTATGAGCAGACTCAGGATTTCTAAAGGGACTATACAAATAGGTCTACTGTCTGATGCAAAAACTGATCAGGGTAAGAAATACGAGAATTTAAGAATCACAATCAAGAACCTTGCCATAATTACACATAAAACTAGTGTGGCTTGCTTATAGCACATCTTGTTGCTACATATTACACCCAGTGCATTTTGTATGTTACTTATTTCCTGCTACTTTTTTTCCACTCACTAACTTACAACAGAACATATACTTTAAAAAAATAAGAATTTCAAATTTAGTACTAAGAAAAAAATATTTATGAGTAAGTTTTCCTTGGAAATGGTTATTTCGGAACTTCGGCTATAAAGAATTATATAAACTGTACTTTAGAAAATATATCACTGTTGCTAAAGAACTGATTTTAAATGAAAAGACTTCATGAAACTACCTCCACTCAGATCATTCATATCTTAAAAAACGATCAGCCCTTATTGATCAACACAGAACAGGTAGGCTGATGTAGCTCCTTAGAAAAAGAGTACTTCTATATTATTTCACTTCCTAGCTAAAGGTTTTCTTAAATAAGCAATCAAGAAATATTTTCAAAAAACACAAAATACCTGAAAAGTTAAAATAGTTGCAAATATAACTTTTAGTAATTAGCAGACTTAATGAGTAGAGACAATAAAATAGCACAGAACATACTACCTAAAATGACAGTTCTAAAAGATGTATGGAGGGGAACGACCAGACTTAGCCAGGCTGTCCTAAGTCAGACAGAGACCTCCATGTTTATGTAGGATCGCTGCTATCTGTAGACAAAAATCAATTTTTCATTTGTCCACATGGTTGGTTCCTGCAGCTTCCATTGAAAGCTCTTTTTTTCTTTTTTTTTTGGATGGACAAGCACAGCGCTGGGGATCACACCCAGGGCCCTGCACATGCTGGGCAAGCACACTCACAGAGACCGCGCCTGTGGTATGGTGACGACAGACAGCATACTCTGCATATGTGAGGCTCTGGGTTCACTCCTAGCACCAAAACCAAACAAAAAGCAAAACCTTGACTCTTCCTAATTTCTCATGTGACAGGAGGTCATTTTTGTATCATTTTAAAGTATTAGAAGCATGTGGATCACAAATTCAAGCCTGGCCTGAGCAATGTAGCATGAGTCTTGTCTTGGGAAAAAAGAAAAAAGACAGTAATGTAGCTCAGGAAAAGACCTTGCATTCAATCCTCAGTACCAAAAAGAAAAAAAAAAAGGGACATGGGGCTTAAGATTCCATGATTTATTAGCTTTTCAGATGTGAGCAAGCTACTTAGCATCTATTGACCTCAGTTATATTTTCCTGTAAGGGATGCTCTAATTGCCCTAAGAACTAAAAATGTTAAGTATTTAGATGAGAATACAACGTAATAACTGATACTGATTAAGCTCTCTAGAATTGCAAATACTATTATTATGATAAGGTGATTCATTTTCATAAAGTCACTAAACATGACTTCAGGCACTGTATGTACGAAGAAAGGATAGGTACAACTGCTCTGACATTCACTATGAGGGAAATATTACTCACTAGTTATTAGTAAATAACATAACCTAGGCGATCTACAGAGCACCATGAATATCCAAAAAGGTGTCACATGAGGTTCTCACCTGCACATCAGGAGAAGTGCTATCCTGAGACAACGTATAAAGGATTCCAATGTAAGAATTCAGGTGCTGAGAAGAAGTAACTCCTCCTAAATATCTATGTAGGGATCCCAAAGCCAATGAGTGTCCTGTTCTGGTAACCACATCCCTTGCCGACTTCAATCTGGTAATTATGGAATAAAAATAAATAACAAGCACTGAAAAAACAAAACAAAGCAAAACAAAAACTAATGCATACACCTTGTCAGTCTGGCAAAACTTTTAAAACGAATACTTAAAAAATTTAGCAATGTACTTACTGCAAACTGATAAAAAATCTGAAATAAACTGAAACTTATCTTACAGAGAAAAAGACTTTAAATAAGTGTTTATAATATTGTTTTAGTATAACTAATTTCATGCTTTTCAGATATATAAACACACCCACAGTATATGGCAGACACTATTTCTACTTTATGACTAAGTTACATTTTAAAAACTCACATACTATGATTTGATAAAGAATTTCAGTTGAAGAACTTTGATATTAAATGTAAGAGAAGTTAATATTTTCTTGGAATTTTTTACGTTTGTGTGCAGGATGCATAAGAATTTTCTATTAAATTTCAAGTGCTGGATGAAGCACTTCATGTTTAGTTCTTTACTCTACCAGAGCTGCATGAACAATCCCAAATTTCATACTATTATCAATCCCTTTTTACAGATGAGAAAACCAAAATGACATCATTCACCAATGATCTCTCCTAGTAAGTGATATCTAAATAACTCTCAATAAACAACCACCTGTTAAATCAGCGTTGAGATTTGAGCCAAGGGGTTACGTGCTGCCACCAACACCACTCATATAACTTATTTTGTTTATATCAACTCCAATAACCATAACTCTTATTTGTAATTGTTTTGGCTTCCGCATGTAATTTTCCTATTTGTTATCTTTTTTACCTTAACATTCCTATGTAAGCAGGACAGTATTAACAGCTTTCTGCTTGGAACTGACAGAAACTGGCTGAGAGGATTAAGTACTTTATCCAAAGTTTTAGAACTGGTAAAAATGCCTCTTGTTCTGCAGTCCACAGACTTTTCCTCTTGCCACGATTATTCTTACTACCTATTATCTATATTTCACATGATAAACTGCATAAGTATCTCATTCTTCTAGACTTCATTCCACTGATAGTCAATTATAACATTCAGGTAATAGTGTTGTTCATTCTCTCATTGAAGTAGGTTTGTTTTTCTGGGGGGAGGCTAGAAGGCGGGGAAGATGATGAGACAAGGTCTTACAATGTAGCCAAGGCTGGCTTGGAACTCACAATTCTCTTGCCTCAGACCTCTGAGTGCTGAGATTATAGGCATCTGCCACCACAGTAAACTTGAAGGAATAAAAATTTTATGTTTAAGATCAGTAAGTCAAAAAGGTTTTCTTTTATCTTCAAGCAACCATGTATGTCATTTTTTCTGGTTTTTTGTTTGTTTGTTTGTTTTTTGCAGGGGTGTTCTTGTTGTTTTTGTTTGGTTTTACCTGCGGTACTGGTGTTGAGCCAGGGAGCACTGAGCTTACATTCTAGTGCTTACAGGCTTATTTTGAGACAGGGTCTTATTATTTTTTCTTATTTAAATCTCAGGATAAAATTCGTAAACCAGTTCCAATACATCACCACATTATATCCAGCTTTGACACATAGCCCAGGAGTATTAAAAGAGAAACCACTTACTTGTCAAAGCTAACTTGAGCTAATCCAGCAGTAAAAGCTCCATCATCAACCACTTGGGCTAGTCTAGCCCACGCCTCTGCAGCTGTACATCTCAAAAGGGGATTGTGACTTTCGAGGGCTCCCATCACTAATGTCAGGGTGAGTCTTCTAATTTCTTCTGGACCTAAACTTCCCTTGTAGCCAGCCACATACTGAAGTACACAGAGAAGCATCCAAATTTACAAATGTAGTACATTCTTATTTAGCTTAGTATACATATTCTGGCTCATCAAATATGTTCATACTTATATAAAATCAGAACACAAAATTATATACTGATCAAACATAATTTGATTCCCGCCCCCCACAAAACACTTTAGAATTTTACTTCTAGGAAACAATTATCATGGTGGTCTAAGTGCTCACAATATTCAAAGTGATGTCTATAAAATGAACGATCAATGAAGCCCACTATATTTTACTTAGAAAAAAATGAGCCAGGAATGTAACAGCAAGCTGAATTTTTGAAATAATTAGTTTTTTGTAGTATTGAGGACAGAGCCCAGGGCCTTTACATTGAGCAGTATCTCTAGGCCAGTTTTTATTTCCGACTTTGAGACAGCCTAAGTCAATAAATTGTCCTGACTGGGCTCAAACAGCAAACTGGATTAGGCCTACAGGCCACAGCTCATCAATCCCTGGTCTATTTTATATGGAGAAAAAGTAGATAGAAAATCCCAAATCCTGAAACATTTTCATGAGAAGATGACTAAAAATGAAGAAAATAAAGCCTTTTCAAAATATTGTCCTACAATCTACTTAATTAGCAATATATATATACACGTCTCTACATACTTTTTAAATTAAGCAAACATTTGAATTTTTAAAAAAATACAATTACCTTCAAGAAATTAGAAATGGAAGAAACAACATGTAACTGAACTACTTGCTGACGAGCTCCCTTTGTTTGCTTTATACTGTTTGTAAGCTGTTCCAATATAAGAACCCTAAAATCAGAAGCAACAGGATTTAAATGAAGTAGGTAAGAGCTGTAAAATAAAGAAAACCAAAGGGCAGCTGAGAATATACTGCTAAATTTTTTTTGTTGCATTATTTTGTTGAAGCCACTGAAATGAGATAAACTGGGATTACTCTAGGATAAGAAAATATAATCAATATAAAATACTTTGATTATGGGTCATTCTGGCAGTAGGGAAAAAGCATTATTTTGTGAGAAATAATTACAAATTCAAGTTACTACTTTCAGGTAGTTCCGTAATATTTTCTAAACAAAGCACACACAGAAGTTACTTCCATCAAGCTTTTTAGCCACAACTTCCCACAACCTTCAGTATCATTTTTTGTCTTGGAGCTCAACACAATGAAAGCCCATGCACAGCTTTCCTCAACACTATTTAAAACTTACATCATATGTTATTAAATTACTGCAGTACTTGGATATTGTTTTGTGTTTGAGACAGGATCTTACTTTGTAGCACAGGCTGGCCTTGAACTCTTGATTCTCCTGCCTCAGTGTCCTGAGTGGGGACTCCTGAGTGGGGACTCCAGGCATGAGCATGCCAGGGGGCAGTAGTATGCCTGGCTCTACAGTGCTGTTAGTAAGTGGGGGCTTGTACAATCCAGTAACTGGCACTATAGTTTGAATATGTTCTTCAAAGGTCCTTGGGATAAAGGCTGATTCCCAGCTTGGTGCTACTAGTAAGAGGGACCTACTGGGGTTGGGAATGTCCTGGCAACCAATGTGTGGCCTTGAAGACAATGGGACCCTGACATCTTCCTTGGTGAGTGGTTTTGCTCTGCCATGCCTTCCCACAACTAGGTGCCACCACAGCCCTAAAGCAATGGGGTCAATAAGCATGGACTGAAACCTCTAAAACTGTGAGTCAACATAAAACTCCCTTTCTAAATATGGTGATGCATGCCTACAAGCTCAGAATTCTTGGAGGCTGAGGCAAGAGGATCACAAGTTCAAATATAGTCTGGGCAACTTAGCAACATGGTGAGACTCCACCTCACACTAAAAAATAAAATGGGATGAGGATAGATGTAGCTCAACGTAAAGGCTCCAAGTCCAATCCACAGTACCAAAAACCCCACAAAAAAACAAAACAGTAACCATGAAAAAAGTCACCTAAACAGTTCTGCTCAAAATGGTAATTTTGTAATCAAAACAAAATATATTTGTGAATTGTGCCTTTAGAAAGTTCAAACACAGAAAACGTTAAGAAAAAGGAAGGTATAGGGCCAAGTGCGTACTATATACATCGGAGAAAGGGATATGTGAATGTATGTGAGAGAGAGAGAGAGACGGCGTGTGTGTGTGTGAGATCAGTTTACAAATTATAATAAAAATGGTGGTCATTAATAAGCAGGAAACCCACACTACTCTAAAATCACCTGTAATCCTATCATCAATGAAAAATCACCCTTACCATTTTTGTACCAATATTTTACCCTTCTAACCTTTAAAAATGACTGGGGATATAATCTCAGTCTAAAAGCCCTAAATCCAATCCCTATTACTGGAAAAAAAAATCTATAATCAGCATAGAGAGGAAAGACAATTTTATATCTAAATGCAAAAATAACATGAAAAATTATTTCCAAAAATTTTGCCAGCTGTTCCTAAGAGTAATGTTCTCAAGGATATATAAAGAACTGAAAAAAAATTAGACAAAATAAAAGACTCAGTCAAAAAATGGACAACTGATAAACAGTTCTCAGAAGAACTCTGAGTGACTGATAAATACAAGAAAAAAATCAAAACAACACTGAGGGGTCAACCCACATTTCAAGGTCCTCCTGAGTAGCAGAAGCTTCACCCTCCTTCTAGCCCCTTCTGAGGCAGGAGGATTGCCTGAGGTTGAGGCCAGCCTGGGCTATGGAATGAGTTCAGGACCAGCCTGTATGACAGAGAAACAGTCTGTCTCAAAAAAAAGACCATTTTATCTACAATCGTATTATCTAGAAATATAAATATAACACCCAAAGAGAAAAGGCCTGCCACAGGTAAGTGCTGTACCACACGGCTAGCTACACAGCTTCCATCAGCCACCCCTGTGGCACCAACTGAAGGCTGCTGATAGTCATTATGACCGATATTCTAAAATCTAAGATTCTGTCCAGACCATCTCCTGTTAAAAAAAAAAAAATCTCCAAACGAGGCAGGATGAGGTACACCTATAATCCTGGCATTCTAGAAGGCTAAGGCAGGAGAATTCCGAGTTCAAGCCTCGCCTGGGCAATTTTGCAAGATCCTGTCTTAAACAACAACAACAACAAAAGGCTGGGATTGTAGTTCCGTATAAGGTGTCTTGGTTCAATCTCTCATACTTGAAAAAAAGAACAAAACAAAACACATCCCCTCTACACTACTGAGTACTATTTTTGTTCAGCTAGAATCCGAATAGGAGCTGGTTATGGATGCATGCGCCTGTAATCCCAGTATCTGGGAGGTTGAGGAAGGAGGAATGACATGAGTCTGAGACTAGGCTGGGCTACATATGAGGTTAAGACTAGTCTGGGCTAAGAGTGAGAACTTGTCTCAAAAAACCAAACAACCAACTAAACAACCAAACAAAAGAAAAAAACCAGTAAAATGATACGTTTTGCTTTTATTAGGACTCAACATTTTTTTATTAAGACAAAACATCCCTTTCCTTTGAATATTTATTATATAATATGACTATACTCTTGGTGGCGGGGAAAGTTCATTAGATTGAAATAATAAAAATAAAGAAATCATTTCCTTTTTTTTTTTGAGAGGTGGCACTGGGGATAGGATCTGGGGCCTTGTGCATGTTAAGCAAGTGCTCTACCACTAAGCTACAATGTTAGCCCTTCTTACATCTTATTTTTAGGCAGCTGGCATGGAACTTGCAATTCTCCCCTCTCAAATGGAATTACAGGTGTATATCACTATGCCCAGTGAAGAAATCATCTTGAAACTATAACTGGGTGTTAAAACTGAAAAGAGAAAGCTTCTCTAAGAGAATAATCAGATCACTATTTTTTAAAAGGAAAAGTTGTAAGAAGTACATTTTTTTCCTTTTTTGATTTTACTTCAATATATAAAATTCCATGGAGCTACATAAGAACATACTTACTTCAAATCCTTTGCCCAAAAGGCCATCCGTGTTTCAACCACAGTAATTACTGTTATATTAGTCCAAGTTAATTATTTAAAAATAACTGTATGGTTTATAACTTAGAAACTAATTCAAATTTCGTTCTTGCCATAAATTTTTGTTTGACTATTCCAGACAACTGTGACTTTCTTTATACCTTTTATGAACTTATAATTGTTATATACTGTTAAAAATATCTTAATAACCTTATAGTATACATAAGAAATTACAAGCCATAAATAAATTTGGAGAAAACATTCTTTTGAAGTTGAAGACTAAAAGTCAACAAAAGTTTCATTCACTTTTCTATGCGTGGAAAGTCAACTATCCCAAGACCAGGAATATGTTGTTGGTGAGACTAAAATACTTAAAAAAAAAAATAGACCACAGTAAATTTTCCACCTAACTGGTACTCTGGGAGACATGATCCGATAAAACGGTAATAGTCAAATGCACTGTGGGTCTATCCTGAGAGATGGGGAAGAGGAGGACAGACAGAGAGGGAGACAGGGAGGAAGTAGAGAGCTAGGGGCAGGGTGGGAGAATATAAATGAATGTGGACGGTAAGAATTTGAGCTGTATTAACCAGAATGGGCTGTCGGCGAGATTCATTTCCCACTTAGTCTCAGATAAAAAAATTTCCTAGGTAGTCTAGATAGTGGGCTTTGATCACTAAGAAAGGTAAAACACTCGTTATTGATGAAAAACTACCAGAAACTATCATTTCTTTCTCTAATTTTTCTCCTAGTTTGATTGGAGCATAAATGGCAAATAAAACTTGTATTTAGGGTACAAAAGATGGCATTCTGAGATATGTTTGCACTGCAAAATGTTATCACAGTCAAGGTAGTTTAATAGTTAAAGATTTGATCCCATACTTAAGTGACTCCGTTTTGTACTATTCTTCTAAGTACTATTTCAAAGAGCCTTTTCTGATGGGCTAAACTGTGTGCTGTGGGTTTGCTGTAAAGATTTGATGAGGATTGCTATGACACTAAATAGAATACTGAGTTAGCCCAGGGAGTAACCCTAGGGCATTCTTGACACTCTCGTAAACTTTGGATATTGTGATGATTTGCAACCCTTAGGATCTATGGCCTTATTTCTCACCTCTGTATCTCACTCTTGGTGCCTCACTGGCGCCGAGGTACATTGATGGGTAACACAATATCAACTCCCATCCATCTTTAAGACACCTTCCAGAGACCAGACACACAAGGGCGGACAGATAGTTCAGCCCCACATGGGCTCTTAAGCCCACTTCATAATTGGTCATTTCAAAGAACCCCAGTTTCGTGTGATTAGGTCCCGTCAAATGTAACGGACACCTTATAGATTTTAAGTGGTTGATATTTTTACTATGGATGCTATGTAATTGTGATTGGTTTTTGTGTAATAACGCTCTACCTATATCACCTCCCCTTCCAAAACCCTGTATCAACCCTCTGCTGTCCCAGCTCAGGGCCGTTCTCTGTATTCTCACCCTCAGAAGCAGGTTCGGTCAGGCGTCAATAAAGATCCTTATCTCGCCTTAATTGGTTTATGGTGGGTTTTTGAAAGTTGGCCTATAACACTAGTCAAAATATCTACTTTTTTGTGGTCCAAATTTCATTTTAAGTGGGTTGACAAAAACCCAGCATTTTGAAATCCACTCAAATGAAGACTAATACTTGAACTTGTAATGAATGGTTCCATAAATTTTCCAAATTAAGCCTATGAGTATAGGTATAAGCAAAAACAAAAGAAATGGTTTTTTTTAAACAATGGCTTATAAATCAATCTTTTTTAAAAAAATTTTGATTTTGAGATAGAATCTCACTAAGTTGCTAGGCCAGGATCGAACTTCCAGAGTGGGAATTACAGGCCTATGCCACCAGGCTCAGTCATTACTGACTTTTATGTGTATTTTCAGCTAGATAATAAGCTAACTATTGGCACAATACTATATTCAAAATAGTACTCAGTGGTTTGTGGCATTTAAAATTTTCTTATTATCAGCCTAGTGAGTAAGAACTTTTATGTCATATTTACTACATTTATGAATGAGAAATTCTTTATGCTAGTGAGATCTCCTACAATATTCTTACCTATTTATTAGCTCCCCATTAAGCATTACCTGAGTCAGTTACATATTATATTTAAGAATAAGTGAACATCAAAGAGATTTACCTCTGAGCTTCTCCTACATGAGCACAGACAACTCCAAAAAGCTTGGCCGCAGAGCTAATAACTGACACTGTTGGAGGTAGGGGCTGAGGCACAGAATGTCCCTCTATACCCTTCTCATAAATACAGTAAGGGTCATATTCAAGACTTCCACAAACAACACCACTACCAAGCAAGAGCTGAAAGGAAAGAACGATATATGATGATTAAAAAAAATTACTGTTGAAAAAGTGAATCTACCCAAGAGTTATTTAAAAGTAGTCATACTTGCTCTTCAATAAATTTATGGTCAGTCTCTTGTAGCAAAGGACTTATTATCAAAAGATCATCCTGATGACAAAGTGGAGGAAGTAAAACTGTAGATGCTGCCACCTGGAGATCAGGAGCCATCAGGTCAGCAGCCAGCTCTCTGAGGATAACACAGAGGTATCCTGCTGAGTCAGAGAAAAAGAGCAATTAGCAATTTAGTTAAGAGGTTAATTTAACTTTAAAAAGTTCACTACAGCTGACTGATAGCACAAGCCTATAATCTCAGCACTTAGGGAAATTAAAGGAGGTGGATAAATCTTGTCTGGACAATTTAGTAAGACCCTGTCTCAAAAGAAAAAAGTACAAAGAGATGGGACCTAGCTCAACGGCAGAGTACTCCTGCGTTCAATTTACAGTACAAAAGGGGGAAAAAACAGTCCAGGATGTGCTTCAATCCACACACTGGCTGACTTTCGTACCTCAAAGCCAAAAACTCAAATTTCTGATTCTTGAAAATGGACCTACATACAGTTTAAATTTAGCTTTTGCCAGTCTGTAATTTAAGCATTGTGCTGCAGGAATGAGTAAAAATACCATAGAGAAATATTCACCTTTGTGCTTCCCTGATCAGTAACATCAGGATGAAATACTAGAAGCGGTGTCTACTTATTAAAAGCAGTAAAGAGGGTACACAAATGGTGAAATTCTTTCTTTTATTTTTGGAGAAAGCAAGTTGATACGGTGCCCAGGCTGGCCGCAAATTCCTGGGCTTAATCATTCTCCTGCCTTGACCTTCTGAAATAACCTGGACTATAGACACAGACCATAGGTCCTGGTGTTTTTTTTTTTTTTTTTTTTTTTCCTGTATCACCAGTGGCAGTAACACAAGTAACAACAAATAAGTACTGAAGATCTAATGTGTCTTAAAAGATCTGTACATGGTTAGTACTACCACTTTATAGATAAGAAAACAGGAAGTTTCTCATTGGCTACTTGCTTAATTGTCCGTGGATAAAATATTTAAAGATGATCATATTTTTGAAATAAAAATATGCTTTTGTTTAGAAATTCTCCATTGACTTTCTGGTGATAACATGGAATTGTTTTTAGTGAAAAAGAGTATTAAAAATCTGAAATGAAATCCACACCAAAACTAAGATGGCAAAGACTCAATTATTTTTATTCCACAACCTTAAGAAAATAAAGTCATTCTTTTTTGTCTTTTTTGAGACATAATCTTGCTCTGCAGGCCAGGCTGACCTTGGACTCAGGGAAATCCTCCTGCCTCAGCTTCCCAAGTTCTGGAATTAAGGGTGTGCGGCACCATTCCCGGCTTTATGTGGTGCTGGGGAACTGAACTCAGAGCACTGTGCTAATAAGGCGAGTGCTTTAACCACTGTGTCATTCTTTTAGACTCAATAAAGTCATTTTTAAGACATACCTGTATTTGCCGAGTATCAATGAAAAATTATGTGAATTCTTAAATATTTCCCACATAACAAAAGCAGTATTTGATTTTTTTTTTTTTGAGACAGGGTCTCGGTCTGTAGCCCAGGCTGCTCCTAAACGCACTATGAAGCTCCGGCTGGCTTTGGACTCAGCAGTCCCGTTTCAGGCTCCTGCGTGCTGGGATTACAGATGTATGCCACCAAGCCTGGCTTATGTGGTGCTGAGGAATTGAAATGGGGTACTTAGTGCTTGACGCAGCACTTCCTAGGCAAGCACTGTGCCATTCCTCCAGCTCTATTAGTATGTTTTTATAAGCTGACTTTCTGACAATAAGTTGGAGTAGTATGGTCAGAACTTCAAATTTGTCTCATTTTCTAAATTAATTAGATGACTAAAAAAATGGTTATAAAATTATACTTAAGATGTAGAAATTACTAAGATTCTCACGTTATTTAAAATGTCAGTGGATATTTTAATGGTAAAGTTACAGTTTTATTTTTCATATACATGATATAAATTTACTGAATTAAATACAAATAGGGTTGGTGATATAGCTTAGTGGTACATTTGCTTAGCCTGCATAAGGCCCTGGATCTCCAGTATGGCCAAAAGAAAACAGAGAAAAATACTGTCTTAAATTGAAAAGTCTTAAGCTGGGGGGTGGGGGCAGAGAATACACCATAATATTTTTTTATGTCATAAAGATGAACAAAAATATGGCAAACTATTATTTTTGCTTGAAACATAAAAATATATCTGCTTTATCCTTTGTCAATTATTTCGCTTTAACAGATATTAGAAAAACAGATATATTTGGAAGAGACAAAGAGCCTAAGTTTAGATTTTGGTTTTCTAAGAAACTCATCCTAAGCCCTAACTTTGTCTCTCTACGAGCATACTGGAATTGATTTAATATAAATATTTGTTGCATTTTCAAAAACTCCATTCTTGGGCTGGGGACGTAGCTCAGAAGTTATAGTGCTTGCCTAGCCAGGCGTGGTGGTACATTCTTCTATTCCCAGCACTACAGAAGCTGAGGTAGGAGGACTGCCATGAGTTTGAGGACAGCCTGGGCTCTATAGTGAGTTCTGGACCAGCCTGGACTACAGAGACCCTGTCTCAAAAACAAAACAAAACAAAACAAAACAAAACAAAACAAAACAAAAAAACCCTTCACTCCTGAGCAAATGCAAGTTCAAAACAAGAAAAAAAAAGTTATTTTTCTTCTCCCTAAATCCAGTTAATGGTTAGATTTAAATTATAATATAATAATGCATGCACTGTAATTTTAAGTGGATATTCTTGTATTCCTAAATGTTTAATGTATTTTTTCCAAATGTAATTTTACAATAAATTTCAAAGTACTACAGTGAAAATCTGAGGGAAAGTACTTCAGTCTCAGCCTAACAGGTATATAAAGCTGTGGAACACCGAAATTATGCCTCAGCTTTTTATTGCACATAACCATAACCAGTCACTTTTATAAGAGTTCAGTGTAAGACAGACCATATATTTCTCATGTCTCTAGTAGGTTACCTGTAAGTGGAGAGACAACATAGGTAAATCTGTTTTAATCTTGATTCCATTTACATACTGAATATGTGTTGTTTCCTTTTTTTTTTTTTTTGAGACAGGATCTTGCCATGTTGCCAGGCTTACCATTAACTCATGTGCTCAAGGGACTCTCCTGCCTCAGCCTTCTGAGTACTTTGTAATACAGAAACATGGCACCATGCCTGACTATTGGGTTTGTTTTATAACCTCTCTCACCTTGATCTGTCAAGTTCGGAAAATATAACTATTGCTAGTTCAGTATATTAATCTAGGATGAGATGTTATATATATTTTCTAGCACAGAGCCGAACATACAGAAATGGTTATTTTAATAGTTGAAGAAAGTCATAATACATTTTTTTCAGTTCTTTATCACATATATACTAAATGCTTACTTTATTGTAACATGTGTAGATACATCTGAACCAGAAAGGAAGCCAACGGACACCACTCATATAACAATAATGGACAAGATACAAGTTATAGGTATTTTGAATTAATGTGGAATACATTGTATTGTGTTTTTTTTTTTTTGCAAAAAGGTGCAAGTTAATGAATTAAACAAATATAGTATTTTAACAAGAAATACATCTGAAGTAGTTTTCAATTTCACAGGGCTGGCTAAAAGCTGTCAATACTAAAAAAAAGTTTCCATGGAAGACAACTTTCAACTCAACTCAGAATACACAACTGTAATTACTGAATTGGAGCAGGTACGCAGATTTGTAAAATTGTAATTTAATTTTATAGTCAAGATTTTGCACTAATCTTAAGGATAGGGAAGTTTACTCATTTACTACAGAACTCCAGCAATCCAAGATCATTTCTGAGCTTATTATGAGCAGAAGTTGTAGTACTTGTGATTTCTCCTTCCTCACACAGCTGAATTAGGAACTACTATTTTTCTTTCAGAAAAGAAAGCAAGCAAGCTACGAAGTAGATTTTCTAAAAAATACACGTGATTTACTATAAAATGGTGAATACACGTAATATTGGACTAAACATCCTAGAAACAAGGCACTAAATAAATTTCATTAAAATTCCTCCATTCAAGTATTGCATGAGTAAAAACAGACTAGCACAAATAGCGAGACAGTTTGATCCATGGCACATACCTTCATAAGTTTCAGGAGGTAATAAAATCAATAATTCATAAAGCCGTTGTCTATAAACTACTGATGGTGTTTTCAAGGGATTTCCATATGTTTTGACTAATGAAGAAAGCCTTCAAATAAAAGAAAAAGTTTATCTTAAGTATGTAGGTGACATGTCATTTACAAATATTGAATGGATATAAAACATAAATTAATTATACACATTATTAATGAACATATAAACAGCTGCTTGATATCTTTAAAAGATGTGACTGCAACGTATAGGGCAGATTTTAAGTATCACATATATAAAACATTCTGTTAAGTATTCTATTGTATTTCATACAATAAAACTAAAGTTTTAATTACTAAGGCCATAAATAATTATGTTTGAAAAACCTGAAAATTAACTATAAAATCCCCAAACTTGCAACGTGGCATTTGTCAAAAACAATGCAACTATGTAGAAAAGTAATCAGCCAAAGAGACATACAATAAGAGACACAAAGAGTTGTAGAAAACCCAAGCATCTGTCAGAAATTTGAACTGAAATGCTATAACCAAATGAACATAAATCACCAAAACCTGCAAAGAAATAAAATTAATTTCCTTTCAATAACTACAAGCTGAAATAATGTTTTCCTAGAAGTTCTACTCTTTATCATCTTTCTACTCTCTTCATTCTTTGCTTTCACTTACTTTTCCTCTTTCTGTTTACTTTCACTACTGGTGATAAGGCTTCACTCTCTCAATTAATATACATTTATTTAAGGGCTACTATACTCTGCAAGGCATCATGTTACCACCAAGAGTATGGTTTTGAACTCTTTTAGCAATACAGAAATTCTGTGGAATTGCTTTTATTGTGCTACCGAACAATATTTGTCCAACCTTCATGGAATGAGATTTCCATATTCCCTAAGAAATTCACACCATGTTTATTCATTTGTATTTTCTAGAAAAACTACTGCTTGCTACTACTTGATTTTTAGAAGATTTTGGTGTCCATATTATTATGATGATTTCCATTGTTATGGATAGAAGGTCTTCTTTAATTAGTTTTTACTATATATCAATATCTAGTTTGTCTTTCTATCATCACATTACTATGGTTTATTTTCTCTGATCTGAGTCGTGCTGGGCATCAAACCTTTACAAGACAGCTGGATTCTACAAAGACCTTCAAACAGATACAGAAGAGATATACACCCTAACACATGTGAAGAATCTCACTACAAAAACTCAGGTATGTGGAAACACACACACAGCAAAAATGACTCTAAAAATGTTCACACTATAGTTAACTTCATGCAAAGCTATCAGAGTAGATGAAATGCCAGATGAATGTGAAAGACTGCTTAATAAAATGATTAATAATGTCAAAGAAGATACAAATAAGTAGCTGACTGAATTAAAAGACAATTCAGGATATTAAAGAAACAATTCAAAAGAGACAGAGATTCTGAAAAAGAAAGGGAATTTTGGAAATGAAAAACATAAAAAGTCAAATAAAAATTTAGTGAAAAGTCTCATAATAGACAGGACCATGCAGAAGACAGAATTTCAGGGCTCAAAAACAAGGCTGAGAAATTAGGACATGAAGATTCATAAAGGCCAAACTGAACAATATTTTGGTATAGAAGAGGGTGTTAAGACACTGGCTAACAAATATCTGTTTCATAAAACAAACAAACAAACAAACAAACAAACAAACAAAACCCAGAATACTTCACAAACCCTGAGAAAGATTTAGACAGATAGGTATGGAAGGCATTCAGAATGCTAAATATGTACAACCAGAAAAGAACCTCCCCACTCCACATTACAGTCAAAAAGCAAGAGTACAGAACAAGAACACTGAAAGTCCTAAGAGAGATACACCAAGTTACTTCCAGAAGCAAATCCATTAGAGTGACTTCATACTTCTCTGCAGAAACCCTAAAGGCCAGGAGAGCAGGGAACCATGTATTTTAATCCCTGAAAGAAAAGTAACTACCAATCTAGATTACTATATCAGCAAAGCTATTTTATAAATATGAAAGAAAAATAAAGACCTTCCAAGATAAGCACAAATCACAGAAATTAAAGACCATAAAGTTAGCATCACAGAATATACTCAGAGAAATCCTAAACATAGGACAAAGATAAGCTACTGAGAATTAGAAAAAAAATTGACAGGAATTAGTTCAATCCATACCTTCATGTAACTCTGAATATAAATAGTTTTAATTGTTCAATTAAAGAATATAAGACTGGACCATAGCTCAGGTGGCAAGCTCAAGGCCATGAGTTCAATTGCTCAACATCATATAAACTGGGCATTCTGGCAGATGTCTATAATCCCAGCACTAGGAAGGCTGAGGCAGGAGGTGTACCTTGTGTTTGAGGCTAGCCTGGGCTACATACTGAATTTGGGACCAGCCTGGGCTATAGGGTGAGAACCTGCCTTAACACCACCCTCCCCCCACCCCCCCCCAAAAAAAAACCAAAAAGAAACCTCTTTAAAACAGAACAAGTATCAACTGTCAAGTGGGAAAGGACAAACTAGTTGTCCTGTAACAAGGAACCCCACTTCAGTGACATAGACAGCATATTACACAGCCATACAACAACACTTTCCACTATCAAAATTAGAGATTGCTCTAAGAGTGACCACAGCAAGCCAAAGGAATACTCAACAACAACATGAGAAAACATGGGGGCAAGATGACCCAGAAAGCCAAGCTCACCAAGAGAGACCCAGATAGAACTAGAGGAAGATCCAAAATTCCTCAACTTTCAAACAAAAATATTTAACCTACTAGAAGAACATGAGAGATTCAGACAACAAACTATACAAAATGCTTAAAGAATACAAGACAGACTCAGACAACAAATTACACAAAATATTTAAGGAATTCAGAAAAGATTTAACCAAAGAACTTCAGGAAGAAACAAATGAAGAAGTAGCAAAACCACAGAAGTCAATACAGAAAATGAATGACAAATTAACAAAAACCCAACAAAAAAAGAAAACTACAGACCAATAATTCCTAATGAACACTGATGCAAAAATATTCAATAAAATTCTTGCCAACAAAATGCAGCAAATCATAAAGAATAAGAAATTATAAACCATGACCAAGTGAGTTTCATCCCAGAGACACAGGGATGGCTCAATATATGCAAATCAATAAAATGTAATATACCACATTAACAGATGCAAAGATAAAAATCATATAATTATTTCAATAGATGCAGAAAAAGCATTACAAACTCCAACACCCATTTATGATAAAGACTCTTTAGAAAACAGGAATAGAAGGACCCTACCTCAGCATGATCCAAGCTATTTACAACAACCCATTGCCAATACAATACTAAATGAAGAAAGACTGAAAGCATTCACACTAAATTCAGGAAGGAGACAAGGATGACCACTCTCACCTCTACTATTCAAGAGTGTTTGAATTTTGACAAGAGCCATCAGCAAGAGAAAGGAATACAAATCATAAGGGAAGAAGTGAAGTTATCCCTATTTGCAGATGACATGATATTCTACACAGAAGACCCAAAAAATTCTACCCAAAGACTTGGAGAACTAATAAACAGATTCAGCAAAGCAGCAGGCTACAAAATCAACACCTACAAATCAATAGCATTCCTATACACCCATAACAAACCTAATGAGAAAGAAGTCAAGAAAATAACCCCTTTCACAACAGCAACAACAGCAAAAATAAAATAATTAAAAATAAACTTCACTAAAGAAGTGAAAGACCTACATAAAGAAAGTTATAAAATCCTGAAGAGAGAGACTGAAGAGGATTTTAGAAAATGGAAAGACGCCTGATTTTCCTGGACAGAAGAACTAATATTGTCAACATGGCCATTCTTCCAAAGTTACCATTTAGATTCAATGCAATACCAATCAAAATACCAACTACGTTCTTTACAGAACCAGAGCAAACAACTTAAAAATTTGTATGGAACCGGAAAAGGCCCAGAATTTCTAAAGCAATTTCTAAGTAACCAGGGTAAAGCCAAAGGAATCACAATCCCAGACTTCTAAAAAAAAAAATACTACAAACCAACAGTGATTAAATCCATTTGATACTAGTGTAAGAACAGAGAGGAGGATCAATGGAACAGAATTGAGTAAACTGAAACAAACCCAAATAGCCTTAGTCACCTGATTTTTGACAAAGGGGCCAAAAAATTCAGAGAAAAAAATACCATCTTCAACAAATGGTCCTGGGAAAACTAGATTACCACATACAGGAGAATGAAATTAGAAACTGAATTTTATCTGTATCAATTATATGATTGTTCGGTATCTTTAGCCATCAGAGAAATGTGAAATAAAACAGAACAGAGGTTCCACCTAACACCAGTTAAGAATGGCTGCTATTAAGAACGCAAGAAACAACAAATGCTGGCAAGGCTGTGGGGAGAACCCTCCTGCATTGCTGGTAGGATTATAAACTAGTACAACTACTATGGAAAACAAGTCCTATTTGACCCACCTATATCTCTTTTGGATATCTTCCCAAAAGTGTCATACATGCATACCCATGCTTACAGTGGCACAATTTATAATAGTCAAATCTTGGAAGAAGCCAGTACGTCCAGCTATTTGTGAATGGTGGATAAAGATGTGACACATTTACAAAAGACAGTACTACTCTGCCAAAAGAAAGCCAACTCTGAGTCACTTGTAGGAAAATGGTTGCACCTTGAGACCATAATGCTTTGTGAAATGAGTAAGATTCAGCAAGTTAAACATCTTAAGGTTTCTCAAATATGTGAAAAATAATATTTAAAAAAAGAGAGATGGAAGAAATAAAGAAGATGGACTTTATGGAGAAGGAAAGGCCAGCTGGAGGTGGTGAGAGGGTGGGAAGGGGAAAGGGATGTGATATGTAAATGAAAAAAAAAATAAAATAAGAGAAAGTGGCAAGAATGTTGGGCATGTTGATGCGTGCATATAATCCCAGCACCCAGGAGACAGAAGCAGGAGGATTGCCCTGAGTTCAGGGCCAATGTGGACTACAGAGCAAGACCCTGCCTCAAAACAAAATATAAATGGCAAGATGAACAAAGTAAGTATATTTAAAGAAAGGGTGTATATTCTGAGGAAAGTTAATGCAAATGTCTCTTTAATGGTAATGAATTTAAAAAATTTAAACATTAATCATACATTTTTATTATACCTCATGCTGGATTCATAGTTCATTTTATTATGCTTTCTAGGCCATATCTGAATGAATTTTTGGTATATGTATCACTAAACACTTGGTGAAGAGTTTCTCTACACATTTTATTAACTTGGAAATCACAAGGGCTCATGATTTCCTCTATTCTTTTTCTTAATTATGTGTGTATAACTCAAATTTAAAACTATAAACAAAAATTGTTAATAAGCACCTGGTTCTCATGAACACAGAACAGCACTAGAAAGCCAATAAAGCGCATACCTGAAAAAGTTAACAGGCTTAATATTTAATTTCTTGTTAAATCTGCTTGTATGGAAGGTACATTATTCACCAAGTAATTTTCTTTCCCTTTTAATATGTATTTTTCTTTCAAGATACTATCCTAAAAAAAAAAATCGTACAACTGAATGATCACCTTTCTCTGCAAAAGAAAAATCCTTAACCAATCATAGAAGCTTATTGTGATAATGCATAGAAAGAATATCACATAATCAGAGGGTAACTAACTACTCTTACAAAAATGTTACCAATCTAAATAGCCAATCCTTACTGAGTTAGCAGATCCACAGCACAAGGAAGTGGTGGAAGAAGCCGCTGAATTGCTTCTTCAGTAAGGAGATCACCACAGTGGGAAACAAAGCTCTTGATAGCTGAAAAGAGAACAGACATTTTACTCAGTAGTGCAGTTAACCATGAAAAGAGCAATTGATTATGGTACTGCATTAGCAATTTTTTTACTAGAAAATAAGGAACTATACCAAGAACAACAACATCAAAATCTTAAAAGTCTAGTATTAAAAAAGTACTGCCTTCAACCCCTAATCATTAAAAAAAAAAAAAAAAAACCAAAACCCATCTTCCTAGGATTACTAAAAGAGACCAATAACTAAATTGGAAAATGTTGCTGTCTGAGGTTTTACTCAGCCTTTGAGCTCAGAGGATTAACAAGAAATCAGACTTTCAAGTTTGCCAGATTTACACTAGTTCTGCAGAACCTTGTTGACACAAGTCAGCATTTAAAGATGTTATCTGAAACAAAGAATACTATCAGGAGTTACTTCATGGGAGTATGAAATGCAAAATCACACTCAAAACTGAGTTTTGAATTTTAAGAGCAAACTTCTAGCCAGGCCTGTAATCCCTGCACTCTGGCAGGCTCAGGCAAGGGGATCATATATTCAAGCCTAGCCAGAGCAACTTAGCAATATAGTGAGACCTTGTCTCAAAATATAAACAAAAAAGGGCTGGGGATACAGCTTAATGTGAAGGCCCTGGGCTCAATCCCCAGTACCTAAAAACAAAACAAAACAAAACACCCCCAAAAAACAAAAGCCATGAGTAAACAAATCAGTATCAACATTTCCCAGGCATGCAAGCACATATGTATGTACACACACGAGTCACACAGGACAGCTTTGTATATGCATAATTTCATATAAATGGAAATTATGCTTCATCAGTGCTATTTAACTCAAACCCGTGGTAATGCTGAAAAGAGGAATGAATATCACTTTAAAGCAATCTTGGCATTCCTCAACTGGACTGTATCATACAGTAAAACATTCATCAGCCCACAGATGAGAACTGTTAATTTTGGTTTGTCACCTCATTCTTTAGTTACCATCTCCAACCTATCAACTACGTTCGACAATTAAAATCACTAGATGCAGATCCCTGCCACTCTCCTAATAAAGTGAAATATATAGTATATGTAAAGATACAGGGAGGAGGGCAGGAGGAATAGCTCTGCAGTTATTGCTCTTGCCTACCAAGTACTAAGTACTTGAGTTGATTCTCCAGCACCACATAGACTGGCTGTGGTGGCGCACGCCTGTGCTGGGGAGACAGAGGCAGGAGAACTGATGTAAGTTAGAGACCAGGCTGGGCTACACAGTCGCATTCAGAACCAGCCTGGACTGCAGAGTGACACCCTGCCTAGGAAGGAAGGGAAGAAGAGCGGGAGGGAGGGAGGGAGGAAAAAAGGGAGGAAGGGAAGAAGGGAGGAAGGAGGAAAGAATGAACAAAAGAGGAGAAAAGGGTTGGGAGCCAAAGGAAAAGGATAAAAAGTCTAAATTCAACCTACCACAAAGTGCACCAGCTCGTCCTTCCAGGGTTACCTGCCATGTAAATGAATCTCCTCGGCTCTTCTCTGTATCTAGATCTTTGGATGATGCTGGGAAGACACACTTCCACAACTGTAGAACCCGACCAAGGTGATGATTGACCACGGCAGGACCTGCAAATCATTCAACTTGTCATTTATAAAAGAACCCAAAGAAAGGTTATTCTTTAAAACTCTCAGTAGAGAGAGAGAAAGAAAGAGAGAAAGAGAGAAAGAGAGAGAGAGAGAGAGAGAGAGAGAGAGAGAGAGAGAGAGAGAGAGAGAGAGTTGAGCCCAGGGCATTCATACTACATTATATACCCCCAAACCATTTTCCATTTCTTATTTCTGATTTTGAGACAGGATCTCACTAAGTTTCTACGTTGTCCAGGCTATACTTGAATTTACGATCCTCCTGCTTCAGCCTCCAGAATGCTGGGATTATAGTCTTATGTAACCAGGCCCTCCCAACCCAGCAGTTCTCCCTTTTTTAAAAATTTATTTTGAGACAGGGTCTCACTAAGTCTCTAAATTATCAGGTCTGTAATCAAACTTACAATCCTACCTCAGCCTCCCAGAGTACTGAGGATACAGGCCTGAGCCAACCAGGTCAGGCTAAAAACTTTGTCTTAAACATACTTGAGCCAGGGGCTGGAGGAACGGCTCAGCGCTAAGTACCTGAGTTCAATTCCCCAGCATTACATAGGACACGCGTGCTAGCACATGCCTGTAATCCCAGCATTCTAGAGGTTGAGACAGGAAGATTGCCCTGAGTCCAAGGCTAGCCTGGGTTCCATAACAAGTTCAGGACCAGCCGAGGCCACAGAGAGAGACCCAGGCTTAAAAAAAAAAATTTTTTTTTAGCCAGGCACTGTGGAATATGACAGGAGGATTTCAACTTTAAGGCCAGCCCTGGGATACACTCTGAGACTCTATCTTAATAAAAAAAAAACAAAACCCCAAAGCATATTCTGACTTACAACTTTAATATTTTGCTTCTTTTTCTTACTTTCTGGTTCCCAATGAATCTTTATAAGGAGGTGATGGAGGACAGAGGACAGCAAGGAACAGTGTTTAACCCTGGGCTCTGGAGTCAGCTGTAGCCCTACTGCTCTGGCCTCTCAGCTTATAATATGTATAAAATGAAGCTAGTTCCACCTGCACTGCCTGCTTCCAAAGTTTGTCAAACCCAAATGACAGAAAGCACTTCGAAGTTTTTTTCTTTTTTGAGACAGGGTCTCTCTCGTTGCCCAGGCTGGTTTTGGTCCCGAACTCACTATGGAGCCCAAGCTGGCCTTGGACTCACAGAAGTCCTTCTGCCTCAGCCTCCCTAGTGCTGCGATTCCAAGTATGCACACCATGCCCAGCTTATGTGGTGCTGAAGAATCAAACTCGGGTACAAAGCGCTTGCTAGGCAAGTGCTTTCACCTCTGAGACATTCCTCCAGCCCCTACTTTGAAGTTCTTAAGGAATGAGATGATGTACTTAATAAATGGAAGGTCCAACAGCTGTGGTAATAAAGTACATATCTTTGATCTTGCAAATGATGTGAATTAATTAATGTTTTAGTGCTGGGACTGAATGCAGGGCCTCACACATAATCACCACACATTTCACCAGAGCTTCAGCCCTACCCTCCAGTGTCAACTTCTGATAACCATCTGTTCAGGAAAAGAATCAGATGTGAAATATCTGGATAAAATACCTTTTAAAAATGTTGTGAGCAACATTAATTAATACCAACATTAATGAATATCAAAACTCAGTATTAAAAGATAATCAGTAATGATAACACTACCAATTTTTAAAAAAGAGATAAAACTAAGAAGCATAAAAACTCCACAGCTTTTTTCTTCAATCAGTATTCTTTAAAATTCTGGGCTACACTAAAGTCCTCCTGTAAGGAAGCCCTCACTTCTCTTCCTCCTCATACTCTGTTGAGGCAGACCTTCCCTCTGAAATGTGGCGACACAGCACAGAATGGAACTGGGTCTTGGAGGGACAGGGTTAACTGCCTGGATCTACTTACTTATTGGCTGTTATATTAATTACTTTTTCTTATTGTCACAAAATGCCTGACAACTGTGACTTAAAGGAGAATAGGCTTATTCTGGCTCACAGATTCGGCATAACACACCAGCAAGGTGGAGGAAAGCTGTTTGTGGCATTGCAGACAGGAAGCACAGTGAAGGAAGGTGCCAGAGTCGAGACTGTATCCTTCAGGTCGTGCCCCCAGTGACCCACCTCCAACCAGGTCTCACTTTCTACCGGCTCACCCAACTACGAACTCATGGGTGGTCACGAGTCCAGTGATGATTGCAGAGCCCTCAACATCTAATCACCTTCCCAAACACTTGAGAACCTTAGGGACAACGCAGATCTAAGCTATAATGGTAGTGTAAGGCTAAAACGGTAACAATGACAACAAAAAAACCCCAAAAGAAAAACTGTGAAAAACAGGATATAATGAAATGATTGTAAGGTTTATGTATGTGCTGACTACAGATGCATGTGCACTCATACTCATACAATAGATTATGAAAAACAGAAAATTCTTTATTTTTGTTTATTTTTGAGACAGGGCTTTGCTCTGTGGTCCAGGTTGGTCCTGAGCTCTCTCTGAAGTCCAGACCGACCTCAAACGAATGGCAATCCTCCTGCCTCAGCCTCCCAAGTGCTGGTATTACAGGAGTGTGCCACCATGCCTGCCCTATGTGGTGATGGGACATCAAACCCAGGCTCTTGAGCTTGCTAAGCAGGCTCTTTAACTGCTGTATCATTCCTCCAGCCCCGAAAACAGAAAATTCTGAGAGCAAATTTAGTCATATATCAAAAAACAATATACAAGCGTGCAGTCGCTGAACATACCTATAATTGAGAAGAGTCTCATAATATTTGCCATTGAACCCTCCTTTAGACATCACCCTAACTCAACAGTGGACAACAGGAATCTATTCTTAAAGTGGTTAAGATTGCATCATTGCAGAGGCATATGAACTAAGTCAGTAAAAACGAAGTTTAGACTTGAGTAACTGCAAAATTAAAACACAGACAAGTCTTATACTCAACAGTAATCTTGTGTTTCCCAAAGACAACATACACACATCGTGAGCTCTCCACAAGTATATATAACAGAGGTACACAAATCAAAATCAGGTATGTGACATATAAACTGGGATGTGCAGCAAGAAAGCTTAAAACTGTTGCAGTTCGCATTCAGGGGCAAGTCTGATGTGGCTTACTTAGGGTTATGTTAGTTCACAGTGGTAAATATATTAAAATAACAAATTATAAATTGTGAAGAGGGTGATGAAAACATAGAAGACCTCTTAAAACTGCAAATGAAAAATTAACAAAGCACCCAGATTGTTAGCAAAAAAAAATTTTCCTCAGAAAAGAATCAAGACTGCTTGAAGAAATGATGCAAGCCAGGAGCAGGAAAGGTACACTGTAACACTTGCGATATCTTAGCACACAAAACAAACATATTATCAGAGAATACGAGCGTGAGGAGAAGCAGACCGCTGAACAACTAGAAGGGTCTCCCACTGACCAAAAGTGACACAATTTGAGGATCTAAAGGAATAATGATCACACTGGAGTTTATGAGAACATGTAAGAAAAAATTTAAAAGCTGAGGAAAACAGTAAAACAACACAAAATTTAATCTTTTTAGATTATAAATAATTTTTTAAAGAAATAAGGACCTCTTAAGAGTCTTCCTCAAATGGATGATATAAGTTTCACGAACTTTTATGGAAATATTGTATTTATTAAATAGTTTCTTTCCCCTTTAATTCACTAACAACATGAACCATATCAGACACAAAATACCCATCACAAAACAAATGAAAGCTTGTTACATTGTAACCATTAGATCCAGAAAATTATGCTAGGGGCCCACAAACATACTCTGTCAGACAGCAAGTTATCTCAGTCTTAACCAGATGCTACTGCAATTACTCAAATTCTCACTGAAGTATCTGAAGGCTGCAGACAATATAAAACCAATTAAGTATGAATGTACCTAAATACTTTTTTTCTGGACATTATGTCTAAATTACATACAAATGTCCTTATGATTGCTTAAGTTACCTTCAGATCAAAATACTTCATAGCCAGCATATCCAGTGTAAAAACAAATGTACCTCTGTTGTATATACTTGTGGACATCATATACAAATTTGACTTTCACATAATTCTTATGTATTACAAAATGTTCTTTTCCCCAACCATAAAAAAATAGAAAAGCCATTTATAAATTACAGATTATTTAAAAAAAAACAGGTGGCAAGCAAGGTATAAACCCTTGAGCTGAACTTGATCATCTAATAAATTTCTCTAATCTTAAAATACTGTTTAAAGTAGTTCACTTATGATTACTTATCTTAATTTAAGTAACCTTTAGATAAAACTACTTTATAGCCAGCATATCCAGTGTCAAAACTGGTTAACTCCAGTAAGTTACTTACTTCATATTCTAGCACTAACTCATATAACAGAGACTTAAAATATGATCATGGTAACATAATAAAATCAAGTTATAGGATGTCAACAGTCATGACTATAAAGTAATCACTGATTTTGACTGTGTATTCTTTTGGGATTGAGCCCAGGGGTGCTCTATCACTCAGCTACATTCCTAGCCTTCTTCATTTTACTGATTGAGACAGAGCCTTGCTCAAAAGTCACTATGTACCCCAGAATGGCCTGAAACTCATACCAATCCTCCTGCCTCAGCATCTCAAGGGCTGCAATTATAGGTATACGTACCCTGTCCAACTGTTTTTATGTGGTGCTGAGGAACTGAATCCAGGGCCTTGCATATGCTAATCAACTACTCTAAATTGCTGAGCTACACTTCCAGCACTCTTTAAAAATTTTTATTCTGAGACATGGTCTAAGTTGCACAGACTGGCTTTGAACTTAGCACCTTCCTGTGTCTCAGTTTCCTGAGCAGCTGCAACTACAGGTGCTGGGCTCAATTACTTATTATTAATAAATACAATTTAAATGAGTCTTAACCCCTTCAATGTTAAAAGCTTATTTACCACCAATCTTAAAAATAACCACAGTCTCAGGACTCTGGGAGGCTGAGACAGGAGGATAATAAGTCCAAGTCCAGCATGGGCAACTTGGACCATGTCTCAAAAAACAGGCTGGGGATATGGCTTAGTGTTAAGGACCCAGGTGGCTCGGTCAGTTGCCATGGACAGAACTCAGTGTTAAGGCCCCAGGTGGCTCAGTCTCTGGGGATAGGACTCAGTGTTAAGGTCCTAGGTGGCTCAGTCTCTAGTACCAATACAGAAACCAAAACCAAATCAAAAACAAAATTATAGAACTGGATTCACCCGCGACATTTTCTTGCCTGTCATTATATATTATGGGAACACTTTCTTTCTAAAGATGGATGCAAATGATGTTTTGAAATATTCGTGTCATTTTAGGCTTGAGAAATGATAAAAATGGCTTATTTCACTTAAGGCTTATAAATTGAACTCAAAGAGAAATAAAATTCAAATGAGATAACTAAAAACATTTCTTATCAATAAAGTAAGCAAGCGACTTTTTTTTTTTAACCAACAAGGTCTCTCTGTAATGCACAAACTGTCCTTGAGCAGGGCTTACACGCTTCTTCCACCTTGGCCACCTGAGCATGTGGTCCTACAGGGTGTGCCAGGGAGCCTGGTGGTAAAGGTCTGAAGGAGGAAAAATGCTTCATGGCTATTTATATCCTGATGCATATTAAAGTTAGGCTCAACAAATCATGTATCAGCATTCTTTTGCTCAGAAAACACAAAGTATTTCACATATGTATGTATAAATCTTTCATAGGATTGTTACCTAATGTCATCAGGGCAGCAATCAACAACCATCCGGCTTGCGTGCGCTGGGCTGAAAGGCGACTATTTTGAGCAGCAGAACACAGCAAATCCTCCGCTAATGTCATAATAATCTGTTTATATATAGAAGAAAATGGTAATAAAAATTGCTAAGTTAGTAGACAAATGCAAGCAATTATTATCTTTTTCTTTACCCCCATTTTATTGATATGTATATGTGCAAAATTCAAGGTTTACAATGAGGTTGGGCATTTTGTGCACATTCCTATCTTGTCAAGGTGACAAGGGCTTTCCCACTCTCCTTTTGTCCCTCCCCCTACCCACTCCTCCCTCCCTTCTCCCCCACCCTAGCCCCTTCTAAAGGAGTTGTGATCTGGGTCTCTCATATCAGAGACCATTCAATGTTTCACCTTCTGCTTCTGACTGACTTCACTAAGCATGATATTCTCACGTTTCTTCCATTTGCCTATAAAAGCCTCCACGCTCTTGGACTTCATTGATGCATATAGTATTCCACTGTGTATAAATACCACAGTTTGTGTATCCACTGGTCTGTTGATGGGTATTTTGGTGACTTCCATATTTTAGCTATTGTTAGTTGTGCTGCTATAAACATGGGTATACATATATCTCTGCTATGTGTTGTTTCGGCCTCTTTTGGATATATTCCCCGAAGGGGTGTCACTGGATCGAAGGGGATATTTATTTCTAGTCTTTTAAGAGCTCTCCATACTGCTTTCCAAAGGGGTTGTACAAATTTACATTCCCACCAGCAGTGCAGGAGAGTTCCTTTCTCCCCACAGCCTGGACAGCACTGATTGCTATTTGAATTGTTGATGTAGGCCATTCTCTCTGGGGTGAGAATCTTTTTCTTAAAAAATTAACTGCTACATACAGTAAAGTTATTAGTCTCAGCAACTCCGCAATTCTTTGTGGAGTATATGTGACATTTTAAGACTTACAAATACAGCAGTATACTTTTAATTTAGTTTTAAGCAACTAACTTTTTGGACCTGGGGAAAAGTCTCTTTCCTTACAACAGTCTCTCGCTTTTAAAATAGGGTCTTAGTTTTTTTTTTTTTAAATATAAATTCAGATTGCTTTGAATTTGCTACACAACAAAAAGCGGCCTCAAAATCATGATGCTTTTAGCCCACAGTACTGGGATAATAGGCATATGCTACTATGCCTGGTTTAGGAGTCTCCCTTTAAAAATTCTATATAACACTTTGATGCCTCAGTGGCTATAAACTACCATGGATGAAAGTAACCAAAATAGACTCACAATGAGTGGTTTCCCAACAGACCGAGGGGCTGCAGGAATAGCTCAGCAGTCAAAGTGCTTCTCTAGCAAGGGCTAAGTCAAGAGCTAAGTACCTGAGTTCGATTCCCCAGTACCACATAAGCTGGGTGTGGTGGTGCACACGTGTAATCCAGGAAGGAATATTGCTGTGGGTCCAAGGCCTGCCTGGACTCCACAGTGAGTTCAGGACCTGCCTGGGCCACAGAGCAAGACCTTGTCTCAATAAACAAACAAACAAACCAAGAAACAAACAAACCAGACTGAGATTCATTAATATGTCTTGTTTTATTTTATTTTTGTGGTACTGGGGATTAAACCCAGGACGTCTGCATGCAGCTACATCCTCAGCCACTTTATTTGCAACAGAGTCTCACTAAGTTGCTCAAGCAGGGCTCAAACTTGTGATCTTCCTGCCTTGGTATCTCAGAGTAGTAAGATTACAGACATATATCACCACACCCTGCTTAAAATATATTTTCTTAGTATTTATTTATTTATTTATTTTGAGATGGGCTCATTCTATAGTTCAGGCTAATTCTGAGCACACTATGTAGTCCAATTGGCCTCACATACATAGCAACCCCCCTGCCTCAGCCTCCTGACTTGGATTTATAGGCATGTGCCACCATTCTAACTGCAGTGCTATTCCTCCAGCTCCTTAAAATGTACTTTAAAAGTCTATGAAATAGGCAGCTTTATGAAACAACAGAACCAAATGTTTCATATTTATGGATAATGCAGGGAACATGTACTAAATAATAATATGTCTGAGAAAGCACCTGTTGCCTATCACCAATAAACTAAGTGGTGAGTTGCATATAAACATTATAAAGAAGAAAATTAGAGAATTTTTAAGCAACCAACCAACTTAACCACTAATTCAAGCCTGCTGGTCATTTAAAAAACAATCTTTTTTTTTTTTTGAGAAGGCAGTTTATTGGAAAATTATTTAAGAGAGATAAATCTTCCACTACCTAGCCAGTAGGTAACTTGGAGATGAAGGAATCCAACCTGGCATCTACATAGTCAAAGGGGAGAACTCAAAAGGAAGGAAGGAAAAAAAATATTTTAATCAAATCAAGACAAGTAGACATTCTCTAAGAAATTTCTAATATAATGTCGAGATGAGAATCTTACCTAAATTAATGAGATCTGAGGATAAGTTTAATTAAATGCATGCAATGATGATTCTTTGCTTAGCAAAAATGTAATGTGTTAGTTCACATTATAACTAAAATAAATTTAAATGAATAAGGTTGAACCCACTTTAGTCCAGTGGCACTGACAATACTCAAAATACTTCTGGAAGTTGTGAAATGGTGTTTTCTAGAGCCCAAACTGTGGAGGACATACTATAAAACATAAGAGTGACAATGAGAAATAAAAGAATAACTGTGATTTATTTTCTCAAAAATACTTAATGTATGAGAAGTACGGGCTATAAAGGCTTTTATTACCAAGCAATATTCTCCCAAAACTTGCTATTAATTCCTAGTTACTGAACAAAAAGCACTGTACTTTGCCTGTTTTGTGTATTCTATATTTCATCAATTTCTTTTCTTTTTGTCAAAATTACATATCAACACTAAGTTATTTGCTAATTCAGTTTTTTATCTTTTATCTGCCTCAAAGTGCAACATTTATAGGCACTAAATTTCCCCAGGAAACTAGCTTTTTCAATAGAAATTAAATTTCAGAGGGCCACTTTGAATATAATTACAAACTCATGAAGTTATACATATGTAAAACTATATAATCCATCAGTCATTGTTATTTACATATAAATTATACCTTGTTTGGGAATCTTTCAAGTTACCTCCTTCTAACTCTCTGATGAGTCCCTTGTTTTCTGACATGACAAAATATCTCAAGATTATAGATACATCCTCCCTCAGACCTGAAAACAGCCATTCCTCTGAGGAGCCCTGATTGCTTCATGATGAGAAATAGTACTCAGAGTCAAAATCTCGGCTATGACATCCTTTGCTCCTGGGATACACTGCTCTTAGGTCTTACCAGGGGATAGAATGCGAATGTAAGTATTTTTGAAAAAATAAAATTATGAGTTCACAGTGATAACTTCAATCCAAATTTAACATATAGAGTGTTTACTTAACTTTCTTCATTCTAAAACTGTAGTTCTTTTTTTCTTATATGCAAAATCTTGGTTCCTAAGAATATTAACATAATTACTTATCTATTATAAAAAATGAACAATTGTTTATTTTATTATATGCAAACTAATTTTAAGTAATACCACTAATAATACCAGTAAGTATGAAATTACTAGGTGAAATTTAAGATTTCTTTCAAGCCCCTACTCGTCCTTTACAATAGAATTTTAAATGCACTTCTGTGGCAAGGCCAGACTTACTATATAAAAGTCGTCAGAAACAAATTCTGTTACTACATGGGGACATGTCTAACAAAAAGTACTTCTTTATTTATTTAGTACATCTTTATTTATGCATGGATAAAACTTTTTTTCTTTCCTCTCCTCTTCGCAGTACTGGGGATTCAACCTGGGCCTTAGCATTAGCCATAGCTCAGCCTCAGGCCTTTATTAAGATTTTTTAATTTTGAGGCAGGGTTTCACTAAGTTACTCAAGCTGGGCTGAAACTTTCAATCCGCCTGCCTTGTCCTTTCAGAGCACTGGGACTAACTAAGGTGTGCCCACCACATCCAATTTGGATAAAACATTTAAAAAACATTCCTTCATTTTTCATAGCAACAGGGTCATAATAGCACTAAGAAGCAGTCTAGGTTGCTGATTGCTGAGGAAGTTGTAATGCATGACCTTGAAAGAGATACAAAGACTGTGAAGTTTTTAGGAAGAACTGAGCACAGCACTATATTCAGACAATGAAACCATTACCTTGCCCTTTCCATGAGGAATTCCTAAAGGACAGTGTTTCACTGCTCCCAGCAAAGCTGCCACAGCAAAACTAAAGCCAGTTACTGCTTCGGGTGAAGACTTAAGGCCAGTAAGCCGGTCAAGGCAGCGATCTAAGAGAGGCGTTAGGTAGGAAGGTAATGCCACAGCAATGCAGCGCAAACACCACGCTGCTGCTAGTCGAACGGAAAGGCTAGGGTGAACAACAACTGAAATGACACTGTCAAGAAGACCTGAAATGACAGAATGAATAAATGATGAAGTGGGTACACAGGTAAAACTCACATAGCCATAAAACAGGATTATGAATATCCACCTGTATATAAAATATATTTAATAAAAGTCAATCAGAATGAAAAAATTTAACTAATACATAACTAAATCTAGTTTTTCTTAACCTTAGTAGTTACTTCTAATATCTTCCAAAAACTGGCTTAAATTCAGCACAAGAAAGAAAAATTTTATTTCCTAAATGTGGCAATGTTTTGCCTACTTTACCATGAGATAATTACTGATTTGGGGCAAGGAGTTAAAAATTATCACTAAAAACCAACCATCTTTCAAAAGTCATACCTTGCTTAATCTTCTTTTTATAAACTGCTCTAGCCCATCTATCCATATAACAACAGACTTCTTATCTCTTATACTGCTTTTATCTGAGAACAAAATGTTAAAAATCAAGGTGTTCCTGGGTCTTCTGCGGGCTACTGAGCCATTATAAAGAAAATGGAACCCAGCTGTGGTGATGTGCACCTGAAAGGCTAAGGCAGAGGGTTCCAAGTTTGAGCCCAACTTGGGCAACTTATTAAGGCCCTGTTTCAAAATAAAAATACAGAGGGGCTGGAGGAATAGCTCAGTGGCTAAAGTGCTTGCCTAGTAAGTGTAGGTCCCTGAGTTTAATTTTCCAGCATCATATAAACTGGGCATGGTGTCAGAGGCCTGTAATCCCAGCACCTGGGAGGCTGAGGCAGGAGGACTGCTGTGAATTCCAAGCTACCCTGGGCTCCACAATGAGTTCAGGACCAGTCTGGACTACAAAGCAAGACCCTGTGTCAAAAACAAAACAAACAAACAAACAAACAAACAAACAAACAAATAAACAAAAAAAAAAAAACAGAAAAAGGGCTTGGGATGCAGATCTGTACCTTCTCTGGTACCCTCAAAAAGATACACCTTTACTAAAGCACATAAATTGTAGACTTGGGATGTGGGCAGTGGTAATGGGCTTGCTTACCCAATACAAACCCTGGGTTCAATCCCTATCTCTGCAAAAGAGCAGTTAACAGAAAAATGTAGATTTCACATCAATTGCTACTTACATGTGCCCCAGATTTCTATTACTTAGAAACATAAATATGATGTAAAGCTTCTCAGTCAGCAGAAATTACATATCAAAAGGAACCAAAATACCACAAAAATAATTTATAAAAGTTATTATAAACCAGGTCAGTGGTACAGGCCTGTAATCCCAGCACTCTGGGAGGCTGAAGCTGGAGGACTGCAAGTCTGAGCTCAGCTTGGGAAATTCAGCAACTTAATGAGATTCTATCTCAAAAATCAAAAATGAAAATGGGGGTTTGGAGGCATACCTCCTCAGCCAGAGCACTTGCTTCATACACATGGCCCTGGGCTCAATTTCCCAGCAACACCTAAAATATAGCTAGGCACGGAAGTACATGCCTGGAACCCTAGCACTCAGGAGGCTGAGGTGGGAGAACTACTGTGAGTTTGGACTACACAGTGAGACTAGGATCAGCCTGGACTACAGAGTGAGATACTATCTCAAAACAATACTCCCCCCACCCCCCCAAAACAAACAAACAAACAAACAAAACCAGAGAAAATGGGCTGGTGAAGTACCTCTGTGAGAAAGCCTTGGACTTGATCCCCAGTATCACTAAATGAATAAATAAATAAATATATAAGTGTATGTATGTATATATGTACAATGTGACTACAAATAAGCTAGACACTAAAGACCACGTATTATATGATTTGATTTATATAAAATGCCCAAAAGGGGTAAAATGTAGACAGAAAGTAGGTTAAGTATTTTTCAGGGTAACAAGAGATGGGAGGGACAGCTAACAGACTTCTTCTCAGAGGGATCAAACAGCCTGGAATGAACCAGTGGTAATAGCTGTGTAACTCTGTAAATACACCAAAAGCACCAAGGTGCATGAAGTGTGAACTTTCTGGTATACGAATTCTATTTCAAAAATTATTCTAAAAGACTAATTCTTAGAAAAAAATAAAATTTGCTTGAAAAGACTTTTGATGAACAGAATTACATGTACCAAATATGCAGATACTAATGCTTTAACTGCAGATGGGAGACTGAAATTAAGGTTTACTACTCTTGTAAGCTTTTCCATGTTATCTTAAACATTTCCTGAAGGGGGAGCAGGGGGAGTTTGAGAACAACCCTTAGTTATTAAAAAAAAATCCCCAAATATATACATATTTTAAATAATCTTGATTGTAATTTTTTTCTTAAATATCTTTAATAAGTTTAACGAGTACATTCTATGAAGATCTCCTCACTTTATTTTTATTTATTGAGATAGGATCTTGCTTTGTGGCCCAGGCTGGTTTTGAACTCACTATGCAGCCCAGGTAGGCCTTGGACTTACCACAATCCTCCTGTCTCAGCCTTCTAAGTGCTGGGATTACGGGTGTGTGCCACCACATTGAGTTTATGTGGTGTTGGGGAATCAACTCAAGCACCTTAAGTTTTAAAGGCTGAGCCATTCCTCCAGCCCTGATCTCCTTACTTTAGTACAAGTAAGTACACAATATTTGGATGAATCAAACAATAGGTATACCTGTACTGGAATCCTGCAGCAAAGGTGCAGCTGTGGTGCCAAGATTATGTATGAGATATCCAAGTTCTTGTAAAGCACATACCACCATATGCTGGGTGGCTGCCACATCTGTGGAACCAAGCCGGGTTTCCAAATTACCGTCACTCAACACAGCATCTGATGGAAACATAGAATTAACTATGTATTACTGTTTTATGAAAATATATGGAGGGTTACAGGTTAGGGGCATAAAAATATGAAGGTAAAAATACAGTGCACCCACTTGATCAGTATGAAACTCGAGGCAGTAACTAAAATGCTTAACTGAAGAACTTCACCAGTAGAAAATGAATTAGATTAGTGAACTTAATTCAAACAACCCAATCACAGATCCCTTATTATCCTTCTATCAAGAGGCACTGAAGAGAACTCATGGGAAACTAAAACACCTTTCATTTACTGACACTCAAGATAAGCAGAGAAGACTTCAGATAGTATTATAGGAAAATGGACTCTTTAAAAAAACATCAATTAATCTGAACTTTTTTTTTTTGGTAGTACTAAGGATCAAGCCCAGAGCCTTCACACTGAGATAAATCCCCAGGAATATGAATTCTGAAGAACTATTATCATTTACTTTCAAGATTTTATATTAATATAGAAATATATTAGTATAGCTTTTCCAAAGGAATAATTTCTTGAGTGATATTTTAAAAAGTGATTATTTTCATAAATTCATACCCACAACTTTCTTTTGCTTCCAGATAGCTTGACAGATACTCTTTGCAGCAGCCATTTGAGCCTTCTCTCCAAGAAGGCCTCCTACGGTGGCTCGAAGGATAAATGAAACACAGCGGCGACAGCAGACAGCATCAACTTGAGTTTGAGTGACTTTAGGGTGTGACTGTGAGACAAGGCTTAGGATGTGAGAAAGAACCACAGCAAAATTTTTTTCAAGCCATGCTCTTCCTAATGTTGAAACAAATACCACATAAGCCTAAAAAAGAAAAGTTTTATCTTCAAAATCTAATGAATTCTGCATTAATACTTTTCTTTTCCAAAACATACTAGAATAATTTTCCTCACAAACTGTACTTTGTTTATTCACAGTCACTCGATAAGTTTGGAATTATCTTTTGTTTGTTTGAAAACAAAACTGGTCCACACTGTCTTTCATTGTTACTGTCCTCTGTTTTGTTCAGACTGCAAATTTTCAAGATAGTCAATACTGCCAGCCATATATATAAATATATATATATATATTTATATATATATATATTTTAACTTTTTTCTTGGAGACAGGGTCTCACTCTGTAGTCCAGGCTGGTTCTGAGCTCACTATGAGTCCAGACTGGCTTCAAACTCACAGTAATACTCCTGTCTCAGCCTCCTGAGTGCTAGGATTACAGGTGTTCACCACAATGCTCAGGTAATGTGGTGCTGGGTAACTGATCTCAGGTACTGAGCACAACGGCTGAGATATTTCTCCAGCCCTACCAGCTAATTTTAAAAACGCGTTTATGATTTCATTGGACTAAAGTTTTATGATACTAACAATTCTGATCAAGAAAACTCAGTTCAAAGATATGAATGCATTATAAGAATTCACTGTGCTCCAAGACCCTAACTAAAGGAATTCAAATCTAGAAGTCTGAGGAAAGTTTAGAGGAAATCATTATTATTTTCACAATGTTTTGGTGTATTTTATTCCAGATATACAACCTACTTTTCTTAGGTAATGTTTCTTAGAAACACACAGTTGACAATTATACTGGGAAACGTATTTTTCTTGAAGTGTAAACAATCTCAATTTTTTTAAAAGCACAAGTTTGTTTTTGAACTACATTTTAGAAAAAAATAGTGATTCAGGGAAGAATGCAGGGACTTCTGTGTTCTTTCATGTTAAAATATCTTTGTAAGGGGCTAGTTTTTAAAATTTTGTTGAGGACCAGAAATTTAAGCACTGAAGTAGATCACATGCTCTAAGAGCAAGCTATCTGCATTGTGTACTGTGTCCATGCTAAAGTGGTACTGACCTAATACCTGAGCTGAACTCAGGGCTTTGAGTACGCCTAGTGCACCGTCTACCACTGGGCTCTACTCCCAATCTATGCACACATGTATACAAGGGAAGGCGTGACACACCAAAGATACATAAGTGTCAAAGAGCTAGAAACACAACAAATGTTACTATTTCAAAGGAAATGAAATTCCTCCATTATTAGGAACTTAAAACATTGCATTATGATTTTCTTACCTATAGCTTAGTTTATAAAATATATTTTGGCCTGGCCGTATTTATTTATAAATGTAACAATCTAAGTAGTGAACACACACACAGTATCAATTCTGCAGTCATATATTAAAAGTTTCATTACAAGCCAGTGAGAATGACAGTTATATACTCATTTGCAATTCCAACCTGAGTGACTCCAACTCGAACATCCCTACTGACTGAGCTGGTTCCTTTCAGCATATCTCCACTGGCTCGAAGAAACCCTGAGCTCCCACGCAGAAACCCTGTTCCTAGTAATTCCAGAACTTCCTCCACAGACACTTTACGAATGCTCTGACGTGGAGCTGCAATGGCAAAGAAAAAATGAAATTGCAATGTGATTTTTTTTTTTGAAAGGGTCTAGCTCTATAGTCCAGGTTGGTCATAAACTCATTATGTAGCCCAAGCAGGCCTCAAACGCATGGCAATCCTCCTGCCTCAGCTTTCCAAGTGCTGGCATTAGAAGTGTGTGTTACCACACTCAGTTTATGTGGTGCTGGGGAACCAAAATCAGGGTCCTCCCCTTACTAGGAAGTTGTTTTAACGGCTGAGCTATTCTGTTAGCTCCTTGTAATTCATATTTTAATTAGTTAATTAATTTTTGAGACAGGGTCTCACTCTGCAGCCCAGACTGGTACTGAACTCACTATGGAGTCCAGGCTGGACTTGGACTCATGGCAATCTTCCTGTCTCAGCCTCCTGAGTGCTGGGACTACAGGCGTGTGCCAATATGATTGGCTATGTGGTGCTGGGGAATCAAACTCGGATGCCAGAAATCACTTTATACACGCAGAGCCATTCCTCTAGCACTTATTTATTTATTTTTTGAGACAGGATTTCGCACTATGGAGTCCAGGCTGGTCTTGGACTCACGGCTCTCCTCCTGCCTCAACCTCCAGAGTGCTGGGACTATAGATGTGCACCAACACACCCAGCTTATGTGGAGCCTGAATTGAATTCAGGTACTTAGCAATTTAACTGCTGAGCTAGTCCTCCAGTCTGTGATTCGTATCTTATAATTTCTTTTGGTGCTAGGATTGAACTCAGGGTCTTGTGTATGCTAAGTATACTTTCTACATTCCCAGTTTTATTAATTCATGATCCTGATCTGCAAAAAGCCAGCATATTAACATAAGTTAAAAATTCAAACAAAAATGTAAAATTACAGAACATTATACACATTAATATACAGTCAGACAAAGTTTCCAAGGTCAAATTAGAAATGAGTCCTCAAGTGCTGTGTCAAGAAGTCTATGCAACTTCAGGATTTTGTCTCAATGTTCCCTTTCCTCAAAGAATACAAAAGGCTAAGTCTTCTTGTGTGTGTATGTGTGGCACTGGACATCAAACCCAGGGCCTCACACATGCTAGGTAAGTGCTCTCTCACGAGTTCCATTCCCTGCCCTGTTAGCCACCCAGATAACAGCTATATAAAATGAAGAAAAGCAGAAATGAAACTGTTCTATTTTTCCACAAATGAAAACACTATACATCGCTATGAAAATTCTTGAAATACTAAATATGCCAAAACATGATTTTTCCCAAAATGCTCTATAATTCTTAATGAAATTCACATGAAGTCAATTCAACATCATATTCATTCTGTCTTTACAAATGCCAAACTGGCAATACAACTTTTGTTATTCCTTCAGCATCTGAAAAAAAATCAAAGCCTGTCCAATAGCTCTTAGGCTGTTTGGGAGTTAGGTAGGACAGGAATAATGTTTAATGTTGCTTTCAGATTATGAAACAGAATTTCTCACTGTTGAGTATCTAGGGAATAATATGCCTCAAAGAAACCTACTTTTCTCTTTTTACTTTCCTCCTGAAAATTAAGACTTGTTGTAGACTCAAGTCTTTAGCAGAAGAGAAATAAAGTTTTATTAATATCACGAACAAAAAAACCTACACTGTAGTTGAAAGATGAGAAAAGTATCTGAGACAAATGACTATCTTGGCATTTGGGGAAGACACATTAGTAAATAGTTATAAAATAGAGTTGCTGAGATTTGATTCACGGAAATGGTGATTTGTGAACACAACTCAGGGAATTAGGTATGAAGATAGGTAGAGAAAATGTTTCCAGGCAAAGAAACAGCTCAGGATAAACGGCCTTCAGGAGAAAGATGGCGCCCAGCATCCAGGGCCTTCAAGTAGGGCAACATGGATGAACCAATTCAGGAGGTCTAGCAGGAGACAGGCCAGGGAGCAAGGATGTAAGGGAGTAGAGAACTCAGGGCTTTGTACCTGAGTGTAGGGAAAATATGGCTGAAATAATGCCAGAGGACTTTGCCCGGGAAATGACAAAATGTGTATCTTTGCAGCTGTGTGGAGAGCGGACTATGTGTGGAGAGGCCAATGGTAAATCAGGAGACCCATTAGGGGAGTTATCTAAGCAAGAAGATCAGTGGTTCAGCGAAGGCTGACAAGAATATGGATCAAGTATGTACACATTTAAAACCCCCTCAAAATTATAAAAAAAGCTGCAAGAACCAGTACAATAAACCCCATAAATCTTTCACTTAGACTCATCATATTTTCCTTATTACTTCTCAGTTTTGAAGAACAAATTTATGGCCAACTGCATTTTAGAATGGCTCTTGATGTATGCCTGGTATTCCCTCAGAATTCTGGCACAGGACTCAATACGTAACATCAAAAAGCTCCACCAAGCAAGGCATCACTCTGCCCCTGCCCTAGTGACACTAGCTTTGAGCACATGAATGAGTCTGCCAGACAGGTTCACTCTATAATTACCACTTGAAGCCACCATGTAACTTGTAGCACTTGAAGTACTACAAATACTTAGCAATACTTCAAGATAGCACAAATAAGCTGCAACTCATCAAACTTGAGGAGATGATGCCCAGTGTCCAGTGCCTTCAGGCAGGGCAAAACATGATTACCTGCAGAAGCCTTCACACATGGCTAAGTCATATTTATCAACTCTATTTCTCTAGTTACGAGTTAGGCAGAGTAGACGTTGAGCATGAGGGAAATCAGGGAGATATTATGGATTCTGGCTTAAACACCTGGAGCTGTCATCAACTTACCAAGTTGCCATCAACTCTGTGCAGGTAAGCAAAAAGAGCAGGTATGTGAGTTGGGGGAGCAAGGGCCAACCACTTAAATTTAGAAGACGTTAATCTAAAACTTAAATGGACATCCAAATGAAACTGACTCTTCTTAAGTGGCCTAAGATTTTACCTCTTAAATCAACTTCCTCTCCCTTCCCCATATGGGTTTGTTTTTGTTTTTCTGTTTTGTTTTTGGTATTTCTTCCTCTGCTGGTCATGACATACCATAAATAAAAAAGGTTAAAAAACCACAGTGAGAGTAAATTTTTCTTTATAAATTGTAAATATATATGTCTTAATTAAAAAATAAATAGGTCATATAGTTTGGGAATATTTTCAGTTGATCTTGTTGTAATTTCTGCCCTCTCTCATCCCTGGTTAAGAAACACTACTTTCTGGCTAGAGGAATGGCTCAGCGTAAAGCACTTGCTAAGACACGTGCTACCAGAGTTCGATTCCCCAGCACCATGTAAACTGGGCGCGGTAGTCGCCAGTAATCCCAGCACTCCAGAGGCTGACAGGAGGATTGCCTGAGTCCAAGGCCAGCCTGGGCTCTGTAGAGCGAGACCCTGTCTCAAAAAAAAAGAAAGAAATCTACTTTTCAAATAATAATCAAGTTTTATATCAAGGTGAATGATTTCTAGAATGATGTTTGTGCTTGTATCTATCTCTCAGCTATATGCTGCTTTAAAATTTTTTTGAAGGGCTGGAGGAATGGCTCAACAGTTAAAGCACTTGCCTAGCACAGTGCTAAGTACCTGAGTTTGATTCCCCAGTACCACATAAAGTTGGACATGGTGGTGCATACCTGTAATCCCAGAACTTAGGAGGCTGAAGTAGGAGGACTGCCAAGTACAAGGTTAGCCTGGGCTCCATAGTGAGTTCAAGACCAGCCTAGGCTACAAAATGAGACTCTGTCTCAAATAAATAAAAAAAAATTGTTTTGAGACTTAGGCTTTTTATTGGCTAGCACAATCACTTCACAACAACTAGGTATGTAAAAGGACGGTGACTGAGTAAAGCATACATTAAGAGCGCCTGTGTCTTTTTTCTCCATTTTTTAATGGAAATGTTTGAAAACCAAATCTTAGGATCTATATTGATGTTTCTTTTCTTCTTTCCTTTCTTTTTATCTTTTTCTTTTTCTTTTTTTGGAGACAGGCAGGGTCTTGCTCTGTAGTCTGGGCTGGCTTTGGATTCACGGCAACCCTCCCACCTCAGCCTCCCAAAGCTGTGCAAAGTGCACTACGATACTCAGCTTTATATTATGCTGGGGAACCAAACTCATGGCCTTGCACTTGCAAGACAAGTACTTTAACTGCTGTGCCATTCTTCCAGCCCAATGTTTATTCTCCACACTTGATTTACAGTCTGCTTCTCAAAAGTAAGTTATGGGTAGCTTAAATCAACAAGGAAAAAATTACAGAAACTATTTTGAAAAAAATTACATGACTTTACCTGCTCCTGGATGTTTAGAAATTATAGCTTTAGCCAAGACTGTGCCCAATAATTTTGAAACTGAAATCCGTACATCATAATTGGAACCTTCAAAGGACTTAAAACACAGTGTTGCTACACTCTCCAGGTCTGTACTCCACATAAAGATGGCCTCATTCTGAAGTTCAAGAAGACACTATTCAATTAAAGAAATAAAAATTAATAAACACCAAATATAAGCATCAGGTTCAGATCTATGCAAGCTGTAGAAGCTATCATACAAAATAAAACACTATTTTACTATTCAAGAAGTATTACTTGAGAACACCATGGTGCCTTGCATGAGTAAGGCTCTGAGTTCAATTCCCTAGCACCACATAAGATGAGCGCAATCCCAGCACTCTAGAGGCTGAGGCAGGAAGATTTCCCTGAGTTCAAGACCAGCCTGGGGTTCATAGTTAGTTCAGGACCAGTCTGTACTACAGAGCAAGATTTTGTCTCAAAAAGTGTTATTTGTATATATTACATTTCAGTATGATATAACTCAATGGATTAATGAGAAGATTAAATTATATGAAAAGTACTTAGCAAAACATTTGCATGTCATTAAATATTTCAAAAAATGGTTACTATATAAGGTAACATAGTAAGAATGCAGTATTCCCTACCAAAGTATCTACATAATGACTGCGGAACAACAAATTCTTATTAAAAGTCACACAGGGGCTGGAGGAACAGCTCAGAGGTTAAAGTGCTTGCCTAGGAAGCCCGAAGCTTTGGGTTCAACTCCCCAGCACCACATAAGCTGGGCGTGGTGACGCATGCCAGCACTCGGGAGGCTAAGGCAGGACTGTTATGCATTCAAGACCAGACTAGGCTATGTAGATTTCAGGACCAGCCTGAACTGCAGAATAAGACCTTGCTTCAAAAAATTAAATGAATAAATAATTAATAAGCCATAAAGATTATGCTATGTAAAGCCAAAACAGGTAGAAAGAGGGTCCACTTCTAACTCAATAGGCTACAAAAATGCCTTTAGAATCTAATCTATTGGCTACTAGCAACAGTGAGAATAATTCCAACACTAAAACCGTATACACAATTTAATGTCCTCCTAGTCAACTATTTTAAGAAGGCATGATCAAAAACAAAATTGGGCTGGAGGAATGGCACAGTGACTAAAGTGCTTGCCTAGCAATCACAAGGCCTTGAGTTCCAATGCCCCAGCAACACATAAAAACCAGGAGTAGGAGCATTATGCCTGTAATCCCAGTGAGCAAGAGGATTGCTCAAGGCTAGCCTGGGCTACAGAGCAAGACCCCCACCTCAAGAAAAATAGATAAATAAATAAATAAATAAATACAAAATCCTTTTGAAATAACATAAACCTTACAACAAATTTTAGTTTACACTTACAGAGAAGAAGCATAGCAGACTAGAATGAATAAAAGAGTCCAAAACCTTGAACTTCTCATCCTCTGAGAATGTCACTAACTGCTATAATCTTGGGCCTTAGCTTTTTCACAGGTTAGAATCAGACAATCCTAGCTGATTACCAAGGCTGCAACTCTAGCACGATGCTTTCATACAGATTATCTAGTTTAATTTCCTTAAGTGAACATTTAGAAAAATTGGCCCACTGGACTGTTTACGTTTACCTTTGCAGCAGCACAACGAACAGCCATGGACCTATCTGTTAAACAGGATCTAGCAGCTTTATAGATATCCCTGTGGCAAGGTGTGGCAGCAGCTCCGAGTCCATTCAAAATATTTTGCAAACTGAGCATAATTTCATATCGACCTTGAGACTACCAAAAACAAAATAAAAAATTTATGAAAAGGATAGGGGAATCTGCTACAAAAATGAACTAGACACAATATTTACCTCAGTATTAGAAAAACACTTAATTTTTTGTACATATTAACCATATTAACCAATCCATTCTGACATGAAGAAATATTAACAATTCTGCTACTTGAAATGATAATTTTGTATGAGATTTCAAAACCATACAATTTTCTGCACGAATGTGAAGATTAAAAGAAATTACATGAAAAACGCCTAATACAAAGCTGTGTGTCATTAAACAATTAATACATGGGAACCGTAACAGGTAACACAGTAAGAAGGCTGCGGGTTCTGCTAGCTATTGGGCACACAATTCTGGACAAATATATTTCTCTACCTGCAAAACGGAGGTGATAGCATCTAATTCATAGGCTGCCACAGTGAGCAAATGAGTTAATAAATGTAAAATGTGTAGGACACTAAAACACATAAAACAAATACTCAATGAATTTGCTATTAACATCTATGATTTAGCTGATGGGATAGCTCAGAAGTTAGAATTATTTTTAGATGAGGCTGAATCTTGTATGTAATTCAGTAGCTGTGTAACTTTAAGTTATTCTTAGAATTTCCTCTTCTATAAACTGAGATTAAGATGCACCTCACACCTAAGCCAGTGGGAGAAGTAAGTAAGCTCCTGTGGATATTTATTACAGTGCTTAATACATAGCAAACAGTCAAGAAATAATAGTTGATTATATAGCAGATGCTTTGCTAAAATGCATAATATGATTTTTCTATGTCCAGAACTTAAGGTTACTAAAATTGGAAAATGACAAAGGTCAGCACCAAGCATCACCTCATAATAATGTAAATTTTTGTTTAAAAGAACAGAACAATACCAGGTAGACACAAAAAAAATGGGTGCTAATGGAAAAGTTTTGAACTTCCTATCAGTTTCACACATTGTCTGTCACTCCTGGTATGGGTCAAAGGTAGGACAGTGCTTTTTATTTCTCTGAAACAGTAACAGTACGTTACCCGACAAAGCATAAAGACAAAAAATAAGAAATAAAACACACACCAATATCTTTCAACTCTGATACCTAGAGAATAATCCTCTATTATTAACATGGGCCTAAAAAGTAGCACTGCTTAACCAAAAGAGTTAACAGAGGGGAAAACATAAAAACATGTCTACTTTTTAATAAAAACAGATTTATTAGTTATAAAATATATTAAAATTTAAAATTATGAAATATAAATTTCGTAACTTTTTTTCTAGACTGTTCTTTGGTAAAAAGAGTAACTGGTATGTTTTTTATATTCAAAGATACTTAATTATCTTAACATATCAGGAACACAGATTTAAAGTTTTATAATATAAATTTTTAAATTTCACAACTGGCAAAACTACAGTGTTGATGAGATTACCATTATCTTGAAAGTTAAATGATGACACAGACTCAAAACACTGTTCCAGGGAAATAACTAATGCATACATATGAAAGGGGATACACTCCTTTGGCAATAAAAAGGTCGCCTCAATCCTCTATGCTCTTCCCCTCTGATTAGACTATTCTATACTCCTTTCTCATTCACCAGGTACAGAGTAGTTATCAAATACTAAGTCCCTGGAGATAAGCACTTGCTCTGGCACTAGAAAGTAGCAGTGAACAGACAGGAGTGAAACAAGCAGCAGATAGGTCTGTTCAATAAAATACCTTAGCTTCTGCCCACCTAGATTTATATGAACACACACAGTTCTATTACATTTTTACTTCAATAGAAATTCAGTATATAGGATATATGCTGTGCATCATCTAGGAACATTTAATTTAGGGATATATATACATCTACGTCTGCTTTTGTAAAGCTCTTTACGTAAAGCTCTTTCACTAGCTGAGGGGAGCATAAATCTGTAAAATGCTATCCTGGTATTATTTGGTTGAACTTACTGTTACATACCTCTGCACTTTTCATAGCTTTAAGGATATTCCCCACTGTATCAGTAAAGGTGTTACCCAGCATTCTACCCAACTTCTTGTACAAGGAACCCAAACATACCACAGCAGCACTGAAACAACATTCAAATTAGAAATTATTCATGGCTGAAAAAGAAAAGGAATAAGAAAAACCTTACAATATATAACAGTAACTGCTAAAATTTCTCCCTTGCTCTATTCACTGTGTTTTCACTTTCATGGGAGAGTCTTTTGAAACAAATGTTTTTAATCATAGTAAAGTTTTATTTATAAACACTGCTTTAATCCAAGGTCACAAATAATTAATATGCCCCAGAAGGTTTAGTTATATCTAAAATCCATGTGAGTCAATTTTGTGCACATGGTATGAGGAAAGGGTCCAATTTTATGATTTTCTATGTGGATATTGAGTTGTCTCAGGAATTTTTTGATAACACTGATTAATTAATTTTTACTCTAAAAGGATAAAATTTACCCCGATGAAGACTAAAGCATGATACTTAGGTGAGCATGAACTGATTATATTTTGTCAACAAGAAAGATTTCAAATGGATAAACCAATGGTCAACTAATCTAAGTCTCAGCCCAAAGATTTTACTCCTTCAAGTTTGTTACAAAATATTTCAACAGAACTTTAATATTAGTGTAAAAATTTTAAAAATAATGTTCTCATAAAGCTTGAAATCTGAAAACCTTATGGGAGGATACATTCTCTTGTAAGGTATATCAACAAAGATTTTTATATAATTACTACTATATATGACTCACTGCCTTCTCTAAAATAACAGGTGATAAAATGAACTGAATTCTTCTATGGAGACAGAATGTAAGCCTATTCTTAGAAGGGTATTTTTCTAATTATCAATTTTCACTACTAAGAGCTAGAAACATCCAAGGACACCCAAAATCAGAATAATTCAAAATTATCTTCTTGAACATTAAACCACAAAAATTTTAAGATGTTTTGAATCTCAAATTTAAACATCAAATATGTCTAAAGTATTTTTAAAAGACTCTTCCAGTGAATGGGAAATGTTAGACTGTTTAAAAAAAGATTTAAAAAGTGACTTAAAATGACTGTGAGGTAGGTTAGTACTTCATAAAACTCACACAATTAATGAAGCTATATTTTATTTCTTTAATGCCCAACTTACAGTTTGGTGGGAAGATAACTTGGAGAATCATCTTTGCTACGAATGAGATCATTACATTTATCAATTGTTTCATACACAGAGAACGTGTTTCCAATACTGTAAAGAATGGCAAGATTGCTAGCAAGGAGTTTGCGAGTAGGAGGCCCCGGTGAGCTGTTCAACAAAGACAGGAGTTGTTCAACAAGAGTCTTCTGTTTCTCCCTTACATCATTCTGAAAGAAAAGCGACAAAAAGACAAAGTCAACATAATTCTATGTAATCCTTTAATACATTTTTTTCTTTCATATATTTAAGAACTAAAGAAAAGCTCTAGGAAATTATAAAATTATGCTAAGAAGTTGGTGGTAAGAGCATTATGCTATATCAACAAGTAGCTTGCTTTCCAAACATCTTCAGAAGAAAATTATGAGGGCTCAAGGGTGTGGTTCAGAGATTAGCACTTGCCTAGGGAGCCCATGGCCCAGGGGTTCAACCCACCATCATCACTTAATAAGTGGGCATGGTGGCACATCCTGGGAAGCCCAGCACTTGGGAGACTGAAGCAGGATTGCTGCTTTGAGTTTGAGGGCCAGCTTGGGTTACACATTAAGTGCAGAACCAACCTGGACTTACAAAGGAAGACTCTGTCTTAAAAAAAAAAAAAAGGGTGAGAGAAAATAAAACAAAGATAAAGGTTTTACTTCTAATTTTTCTTTATATTTGAAAGACAAAGCGAATCTGTATTCTGCAATTATTATTCTTGATCTTAAGCCTATCCATAAGGATATCCGCATAAATAAAGCAGTAACCTATAATCAAAAAACATAGCTAATATTATAATGGCTTCCTGTTTTACTCAATCTTTATAAATTTATTTTGATTTTCTTTTTGAACACTAATACAATGCTACAATATATTATTCTATGCAAGGTTAACATGGTTTACTTGTTTAACCTCTGAAAAAGGAGCACAAAATATAATTATAAAGCTAATGATAATAAGATGCTTACTGAGTCCAAAATTCCACAAGGAAATAAATATTTAGTGTATAAGATCTTGTCTTTTTTTAAATTTATTTTTTTTTCAGTTTAGAAGTTGCTTTTTTTCTCTTGAGAATCAGCAAACTTGTGCCATGTTTTACATCACTGGAACCAGACAGTACCCTATATCTGAACAAGAATATGCTTTGTCATGCTATTTTTTCTATTTTCAATTAACAAAAATTTGTCTTTTTTTGAGATAATCTTACTCTGTAATCCAGGATGGTCTTGAACTCACTATGTAACCTAGGCTGGCCTCAAACTCGGGGCAATCTTTCTGCCTCAGCCTCCCAAGTGCTGGGATTACAAGTGTGTACCAACACACTCAGCTAATTTTTAAGGTAGTGCTGGGGAATTTAACCCAGGACCCTGCACATGCTAGTCAAGTACTCTAACTATTGGGCTATGCCCCAAACCCAAAAATATCTCCACATGCAATGGTTTTTCTTCTGAGCTGTTTTTCATGGTGCTGACTTTCACTCCCAAGACTACCACGATTGAACCCAAGAACACTGCACTGAACAACAGTCCCAGTAGTTTTTTCCTCCTAGAGTTTGGCAAAGTCACTAAACTGCCAAGGGTGGGCTCTAACTTACCATCCTCCTGCTTCTGTTTCCCAAAGTGCTAGGATTATAGGTGTGCGACACTACAACTAGGCAAAAGCATAGTTTTAAAAATCATTTATACATATGACACTGTATTATGTAAGAAATGTCTTTATTTTCAGATGTGCTACATTATTTAGAAGTGCTACCTAGAATTATTCAACCAAACAATGCAAAACGTAACAGTTGGAGAATGTAGGCAGACACTGTGAATGACCAGTTTTTTTTTTTTATACAACTTTGTAAGCTCCAAAGGGGGAATATTCTGATCCAAAGGCTTTCCAGCTCGTATTTTCCTACATTCTTCATATCTGGGTCTTTTCTATTTTGTTTTGTGATACTAGGAATGAAGCCCAGGATCACAGGTACTAGATAAGCACTTTACCTTTGAGCTAATATCACTAGCCTTCTCCACCCATATTTCTTTGTTATTTTGAGACAAGTTCTTGCTAAATTGCCTAGGCTGGCCTCAAATTTCAATCCTACTGTATTAGCCTTCTAGTTAGCTGAGGTTATAGGCAGGAGTCACGCACGAGCCTTTTTTTAGGTGAAACTTTCACGAATTATTTAGCAATACACTTCACTAAGACTTTAAGTATATGAAGGAATATAAGATGCAGAAGATGTTGAAAATGAGACATGTATTTTAAAAGTAATTATCGAAAACACTGGCTAATTTCTCTGCAGTTTTGAACAGGACAAACTTAAAAAAATGCCAGTTTGGGATGGAGAAAAACTTTACTACTAAGTCTTTACAGTGTCTAGTTTTTCAAAGGTAACTCAGGCGAAAACTAGAGAAACTCAGGAAAAAACTAGAAAGCACATCAAAAGAACTTAACATTATCTGGAACTTAAGAAGCAAACAAAAAATAACTTGTAATTTTACCCACCCTGCTGGTTGCTATCAAGAGCTTCTCCAAGTATCTCAACCACTCAAAAATAAACTCAGCCTTCTGAACTTCACCTAGTTGGCTGTATGCTTCTTCATTCAGTAATAAGCTATGAGCTAATTCCATTCCTTGCAGCAAATTTTCCTAGCTGATCACGGTTCTTCTCATTAATATTGCAAATACACCTAAGAACAAAAATAGACAAAAGAGGAAAATAAGTTATTTAGGGAAAAAAAGTGCATAAAGGAAGGTAATAAGAATACTGGAATGCTTTTCCCAAAGTGTAAAAGCACAATTAAATGTATTTTTACAACTGCTGTAAAATAAGTTAGAGAAAATCCCAATAATAAGTTAAAATTAACAATGATATAAAATCCACCTTTGAATTTAGTACTCTTTTTGGGTAGGTGTGGTGGTACTAGGCATCAAATCCAGGGGCAGCCTACCGTGGAGCTACATCCCCAGATTATACAGTTGCTTGTTTTTGAGACAGGGTCTTGCTGAATTGCCCAGATTGAGCTCAAACTTGAAATCTTCACGTCCTGGCTTCCTAGACAACTGGGATTACAGGAAATTTTAGACATTTTTTAAGGCCATTGTACCTGGGGTTAAGTTTTTAGTTTTCTTCATAGCCCAAATAACCTTTCACTAAAACGGGCAACAGGTACATATTAGCAATGATTAAATATCCAGCTAGCCTATTACAGTTCAATAGTAATGATTGCCACTTTCTTGAGTCTTCGCCCTTTCACTTACCTGAAGGTCCAAACCAGGAAAAGAGAAATACACCCTCATTATCAACTATTTTTCAGATTAACAGAAATACTATTTATAGTTTTAAGCTAGAACTTTTAGGAAACAGTTCCACATCAACTAGCAGATGGTGTTCCTATCTCTGTGAACCTTACTGCAGAAGGAAAACTTTCTGTTGACACTCAGAGGTTGATGTTCAGAAACTGGGGCAATATCTGTGTGACCCAGAACAAGGTAGCCTTCACTTTGCTGCAGCAAATAATCAACAACAGGTTTTTTATGTTTGTTTTACTGATCAGTATCTTTCATATGCCTTTGCAGAAGAAAAATAAAAGCCTTTCCAGAAGAAACACAACATATAAATGTATATATGCACATACACATTCACACACAAATTTGTAAGATGGCACTGGGATTATGAAACAGAATTGAAAAGAAAAATTTGAAGGTACATGCTCAAGTTAGGTTGTTGTAAAGCAGTTTCAAGAAATCAACCAACCACTAAATATAGTAAAATGTTAACAGGTAAATGTCTGTGGGTATGTAACTGAAGGTTTTACTGTTCTTCAACTATTTCTTGCACATTTAAAAAGATCACAATAAAAAATAGAAAAAAATTATACTACAATTAGTTGGGGGGGTGGTAGGGGGAGTACTAAAGACTAAGCCCAGGGCCTTTGCACTGAGCTACACACATCATTCTCTACAAAATCCTTTATTCTGGGATAGGAACTTGCCAAGCTGCCCAGGCAAAACCTGGACTTGGAATTGTTCTGCCTTAGCCTCCCAAGTGCTAGAAACACAGGAATGAATCGCTGAATTTCCTATTTAAATTTTCAACCCCAACCCTGCTCTTATGTCCTCTGAGTTGGGCTAATAATCTAGACTACAGGACAATAATCCCAGAGGTCAAAGAACAACTTTCACCCAACTACCAAATCTGTGATTGAGACATCTGACTGAGGTCTCCTCACAATCAGTTCTACCCATCTGCTCAAAACCACCCATGAACTGGCACTTAATGAAACAGTATCAACAACACAAATTTAGGCTATTTTTTGAAATGTCATATTCAAGGAACAGAGAACAATATGAAGAATGTTTCCAAAAATTCATTTTTAAAGGCAACAGGAATTCCAGCTTCTTGTTTAAAACAGTCCTCTCTTCAAAACTGGTCAAAATATTCACAACCAAAAATAAAGTTAATAAATGCTAGAGAAGTAATTACTGGCAAAAAAACCAAGTATATAGAAGACAAAAATCAAGTTTGGATTCAAAGTTTATGACTCAAGAAGGAAATAATTTCAGTATCACAAAAAAGATTTCTTGTAACTACCATGGTAAATGAAAACCCTATCTTAAAAATTGGATTATCCTTTCTAGAAGTTATTAGGACTTTGAAGAGACATTTCCCCTCCACTTAGGCAATAGCAATATTGTGGTATAAAATGACCAAAAAGCAAAAACAGCGAACAGTATAATAGTAAATAATTCAGTAAATAGCTTCAGATCCTAAGTAGGGCAAAAAGTTATCTCTAATGCTCTCAACACATTCCTCATATAAACTACTCCTAAAGGAAGCAGGTATTTCAAAGTGGTCATCTCATTTCTAATCCCTCATATCTAAAATGCACCTGAGATCTCCATACTTGTGCTATCAATGTGATAATAGAACACATTTTGTAAATAATGGACACTCTGGTTCTTATCCAAAGTCTCACTTTAGGGAAGGGATAAGGAACACTACCAGGGGGCCATAAAAGGCCCACAAAACCATTTGATGCAGCCTGGCCAACCTAACCATTACATTAGGGGTGACTTAATTATATTATAAATATATGTCAAATACAGCAGGCTAATTTTTAATAATTCTAATTTCTGATCATCCTGTATGGCCCATGAATACAGTCTGCTCTAATTTTTACTGTAACTATAACCATAAAAACATCTAAGGAATTTTTTTTTTTTAGTTTTTCTTTTCCACTTGTATAGTTTTGTTGAGATTATAAAGTGATCAGTTTATTAACAGTGAATACTTAACTGCAATATGGTTAACATATTTTTCAAAGTAGCAGTAGTTGCCACTTTGTTAACAATTTCCTAAGACTGGCTGGCCATTTTTAACAGAAGCTAGTACTTACTGATCACGTATGATGGTCTAGGTATTACTTTAAGTGTTTTACATTTATTACTCAGTAATCTGCAAAATTATCCCTGAAGATGCGGTTTTCATTAGCCTCATAGATGAGAAAACGGAGGCAGAGAAAAGCCAATAACTGAACTGAGTGACAAAGGCCTTTAGCGGCTTCTCAGACTACATTTTTCTCACTTACTTCTTTAGTGTTCTGACTGTATGTACTTTGTGTATGAAAGATACTACTAGTTACCCAATCATAATGTTCATTCCTGAGATCTTCTCTGTTGAACTAGACCTAAGATACTAAGATACTGCCCAAGTCATTTCTTAGGCTCAACTAGCAGTGTGTCAAAAGAATAAGCATGAAAAGCTGAGAATGGTGGAACACACCTGTAATCCTAGCACCCTAGGAGGCTGAGGCAGGATTGCCAGTAGGAGCCCAGCCTGGACAACTCAGAAACTCAGGGAGAACCTGTTTCAAAATTTAAAAATGGGCTAGAGGAACAGCTCAGCAGTTATTTTGAGTGCTTGCTTAACACTCTGAGTTCAATTTACCAGCACCAAATAAAGTATAGTGGCATACACTTGTAATCCCAGAACTTGGGAGGCTGAGACAGGAGGACTGCTGTGAGTTCAAGCCCAGCCTGGACTACACTGTGATTTCAGGACCAGCCTGGACTACAGAGCAAGACCTGTCTTGGGAAAAACTAACAAAAAAACCTCCTATACAGGAAACATGAATAAAAATTTTTTGCTTTTTCTTTATTAAGGAAAGAAGTTTATTTATATTTAATACACAGTTTGGTACATTAACATGTAATTGGAAGAAAAATTGTAGAGAGATACCAAATCCCCTTTACCTAGTTTACCTCCATGGTAACATTATGCATAATTATAGAATGCCGTCACAACAAATGAAATTACCATAACATACAGAAATGTTAAAATCTAAACTTTTCCAAAAAATACGGTAATTAGCTTTAACCTAAAAAGAAGCTGAGCCATTTACCCTGACCTCAGATTACCATTCATGACTTCAGCTTTGTAAAATTATAGGTTACAAAAGAGGAACCCACAAGTTACACAAGCCTTAGGTCATAACTGACTGCTGCCTAAGGAAGGCCTTGCCTGCCTCATAATTAGAAAATGAGGTGCTTTTGTGACCCTACTTCACCTATCTACATCCTACAGTTGGTGCTCTAACTCCCTAGTTACTATGCTTTCCTGGTTTTAGGGTAAAGGGCGTGCTGAAGCAAGTCACTCAAAAGTTTAGAGTTCTTAGCCTACAGGTTATTTTTAATCTACCTGTATTTATTCCATCTGTGAATCTGAAATATCTTACTTCTTTTTTTCCCCACAACAGACTCATTATTTTAAAATCCAGTTTAAAAGTTACTTGGCTCAGAAAATAGCAGGAAGGCTGAAGGAATTGTACAGTGGTTAAAGCACTTGCATAGCAGGCATAAGGCCCTGAGTTCGATTCCCCATCACCACATAGAGTCAGGCATGGTAGTGAACACCTATAATCCCAGTACTCAGAAGGCTGAGACAGATGGATTGCTGTGAGTCCAAGGACCAGCCAGAGCTACAGAGCAAGATCTTGTCTCAAAATAAATAGATAGAAGAAAATTGCAGAAAGATCTCTGACAATGAATTTCAAATTTATGACATTATTTTGTATGAAGTTAATTTTTCCTATATGCTCCATAACTACCCAAAATATACATTTGTCACCATTAATTACTACTTTAAAATGTTAACTGTAAAATACTGACTTTGGATCAATGAGAACTAGTCTGACTTTGCTAAATAATTCAAAATTTTATATAGAAATCTAAATGTAATATAAAAACTTTTAGATCTAATGTTTAAAGTTTAGAAAATCTGACAGTTTTACAAGAATGGTTGAAAAATGTTTCATCTCTTGCAAAACAATAAAACACATCAGAATTCATAAAACTACCAAAACTACTTGACAAAAGTATCCCCCCCCTTTTTTGGAGACAGGGTCTCACTCTGCAGCCCCGGCTGGTCCTGAACTCACTATGGTGCCCAGGATGGCCTTGGACTCACTGCAGTCCTCCTGCCTCAGCCTCCCGAATGCTGTGATTACAGGCACGAGCCACCACGCCTGGCTTATGTGCTGCTGGAGAACTGAACTCGGGTATTTAGTGCTTGAGTTAGCACTTGCTAGGCAAGCACTTTAACTGCTAAGCCATTTCTCCAGCCCAAAAGTGCCCAATTTTTGAGAATTCAATGATAATCAAAAAAAATTCAGAAGTGTAAAGGTATTAATTATAGCACTACAGAAATGAAAACAGAGAACTGACAAGACCAACACTAGAAAAATGGTTGAAGTTTAGTGTACTTTAAGAATATATTAGGTGCTCATTACAATTTATAATTATGAAAATTCCCAGTGCAAAATTGTTACATGTCAAGGGAGACATGTATAATATACAAAGAACTGAAGAAAAAAAGACCCATCAGAATCAAAGATCCAATTAAAAAATGGGAAATGGGGCTGGAGGAATGGCTCAGTAGCTAAATTGCTTGC
>PVKB01000025.1:1383359-1593318 GCA_004027205.1 Ctenodactylus gundi
AAAAAAAAAAAAAAAAAAAAAAAAAAAAAAAAAAAAAAAAAAAAAAAAAAAAAAAAAAAAAAAAAAAAAAAAAAAAAAAAAAAAAAAAAAAAAAAAAAAAAAAAAAAAAAAAAAAAAAAAAAAAAAGGAAGAAAGGGCAAATGAATTGAGTTCTCGGAGAAAGAAGTACAATTACATGAAAAAATGTTCAACGTTCTTAGCCATTAGAGAAATGCAACCCAAAACAACAATGAGATACCATCTTACCCCAGTGAGAATGCCACACAACAAGAACCTAAATAGCAATAAATGCTGGCATGGTTGCAGGTTGCAGGGGAAAAGGAACCTTTTTCACTGCTGGTGGGACTATTAACTGGTACAACCACTATGGAAAACAGTATGGAGATTCTTCAAAAAACTGAAAACAGATATCCCATTTGATCCAGTGATATTTCTTCTTGGTATCTTTCCACAGGAGTTAAAAGAACCATATATGTGTACACATGGTTATAGAAGCACAACTAATAATAATGCCAAAATACCTATCATGAGCCAATAGATTAAAAAAATGTGGTATATGTACACTATTGCTGTTTGGATTCCAAAAGTCTTATGTATCTGGATATTATGATTTATCTATAGAACCACGTGCTGTTGGGAGAAGGGGGCCTGGTTTGGAGAGGTAGATTATGGGCATGTGATGGATTATAGGTGTGGTGTGGCAGATGTTAGGTCACAGACATTTGGTAGATTTGGGGCTTAAATCTGGAAGGGTGGATCACTGGGACAGGACCTGTAAGGATAAATGCAGCTTTCTCTTTCCTCTCTGACTTGGTTTCCTGATTGGAATACTACAAGCTCCCACCTTCACCATGTAATTTCACTGCTGCCAGCTGCTCATGAATGGTCTGTGACCTACTGAAACTGTGAGTTAGAATAAACATTTCCTCCTTTACTTTGTGCGTGTCAGGTATTCTGTCGCAGCAAAGAGAGAGTAACTAAGACATACAAAATGGAGCACTACTATGCCATAAAGACAGATAGACATGAATCATCTGTAGTAAAAAGGATACAACTTGAGACCATTATGCTTAGTGAAGTGAGTCAGACTGAGAAGGTTAAATATCGCCTGGTTTCTCTAGCAAGTAACCCAGAACATAAATAAGTGATAAGAGTGAACTAAATGCCATATTGAGAGTTAGAGGGATGAAGAAGGCGGTGGATGGGTGAGAAAGGGGGCAGGGAAGAGAAGGTGAACTTGTTGCAATATATATATGCACAAAATTCTCAAGTTTAACACAAGTATTGTGTAATATATATATATATATATATATATATATATATATATATATATATATACACACACTAATAAAAATGGGGGGAAAAGAGGGAGAGAGACATACAGATGAAGCAGTGTTTACAAAAGAGTGCAGTGCAGGACAGTGATAAAGAATAAGAGCACGTGCTTTTATAGGAGAAGGGAGGAGCTCCATACTGAAATAATTTTGAAAAATGCCAAATTGACAGTTTTCTTTACCAAGGTTTCTCTGTACACGAGTGCTAATACATTGTGTATTGTTCCTCAACGTATGTATCTACAGATCTCTCCTTCACTCCTATCTTTTCTTTTTTTTTTTTTAATCCCTGTTGGAAACACATGGAACCTGTGTTCTAAAAAATACTCAAAATATTGATCAGTAAAGAACAGTATAAGTCAAAAATTTAAGAATTCCTTTTTGTTCATTAGATGTAGAAGGATATATAACAAGTCTGTTATACTCCTACTTGAAAAAGACCATATCTAACAAATATTATGCATCAAATTATCTAACATTCAGGTTCCTAACTATAAACAGAATCTTCTTGTAGCTACTCCTACAATATGAATAGTTTTAATTAGCTCAATATTTATCAGTTCACATAAAACGTTGTCATTCACATTTTAACTTTCACATCCATATCCTAATTAAAAATGATTTCTTGCATCATGAATTTTAAAATTTGACTGGCAGAATTCTGAATATAAATTTCCATAAAATAAAATGAATCTGTTTCCTTAGTCATGTCACAAAAGCTCAACTTGCAACATGCCCAAAGGACCACACTAACACCTTATTTTAATATGGAATGAAAATATGTTCATTCCAACAAGATCCCAACAGTTTTTTCCTTGAACTTCGGAAGAATGTTGCTTCTCACCACCGAAAAATAAAAGGCAATCAGAATAGCAAATACACAAAGCTCTACGAATGGACAGAGAGCGAACCTGTCTCAGAGTTCAGAAAAGCTGGAGTGACACACAAGCAAGAGCTACACGGACAAAGCATTTTAAGAGGTTGGTGCCTCCTGGTGTCTCCTGGTCTTGTTTATTCCCTGGTTTCCACAGTCCCTAAGTGATGCTATTAGTAACCAGGGCTGCCACAGCTGCTGAAGCACCCCGTCCTTACAACTGTTCAGGTCTCTCTCGTTTCTCACTCCCCCCATGCCATCAGAGCTCTGAGGCTCTAGTTAAAGTTAGAGGTCTTCTAGAGCTACTGGCCTCCTGAGAGAACTTTCCACACAGTCAAGTCAATGAAGTATTTAAAGTATCAGTTTCACCTTTGGTTTTCGTGGCAATTTTTGCCACTCTCCATTCTATCACACATCTTTTCCTAGGAAGAAAAATCCCACTTTTAATATTTAGAAATGACAGAGACAGCTGCCCAAGCTGGGCTTACATTTGAGATTCTCCTGTCTCAGCCTCTCAAGAGAGCTGGGATGAGAGATGTGCCATACCACCCCTGGTTCAGAGACAGACTTTCCGATAAGAAAGGCTTTATTCTTCAGTATCTCCTACTACTCTCTGCCTGAAAGTCATAATCTAAGAATCTCATTATACTTGCTGGCAGCCCATGGGGAACACAGGACCAGAAGTAAAAAAGCTGAAACGATCTACACAGCACTTTCATACACAACTCATAGATTTTACTGATATAAATCCCTCAAAGCCCAGTTCTTTGAATTCTGACATGCCCAATAACCCAACTGTGTGGACTCTAGATACAGTGGAAGACAGTACCACATTAAAAGTGGAAGTTGAGAGAGCAGCCAACCATGCCTATCACTACAGCACTGAGGGGGTCTGAAGCAGGAAGATCACAAGCTTGAGTCTGGCCAGAGAAACTTAGTGGAACTCCATCTCAAAATAAAATGACTGAGGATGTAGCTCATGACCCTGGGTTCAATTCCCAGTCTCTCTCTCTCTGTCTCTCTGTCTCTGTCTCTGTCTCTGTCTCTCTCTCTCTCTCTCTCTCTCTCTCACACACAAACACACACACACACACACACAAAGTGAAGTAGAGAAAACCAAATGAGAGCAGGAAAAATTCAGAGCAGGCAGTGAACACTGATGGACTGGAATACTATTTAATACAGATTTTTAAAAAAGCAGAGATATGGGGCTGTTAGTAAAGTACACAGTATACAAGATGCCATTCTCCCCCAAGCACACCAAGACTTACAGATTGATATAGGAACCCCTGCTTAATTTTCAAAATAACTCCTTCGCTGTATTTCTACTTGTACAATATGCCACCTAGAACTTTCTTGTTTGGCCATGAGATCCAGTCTGCTTAAGACCTGTCCTTTTCCTCCTTCTCTAGCTGTTCACAGCTCTGTTATCTTCCTCAACACTGACAGATTCACCATTAATCCACATCATGGTCTGGCTCCTTCTTGTGGTTCCACCTTCTTGTTACAAAATAACTTTGAAGATACCTGATCTAGAAATCAGCTACATTTCTGACCTCACAGAGCTCGACCTCAAGACCTTCCTTGGCAGACGCTGCTATTTACTCCTTGCTAGATGTTCAGCTCAGCTCTTGATTTTACAAGCATAACTCCCTGGGCTAACTCTCTGTCATTCTGCCTTCTGGTTGTCACTGCCATGGTCCACGCATGTACCAGAGTGAACATATCATCTATTAAATCCAATTCCAATGTCATCAAACTGACATTTCTACAACAAAAAAAAATAAACATATTCACCTAAGATGGGATAAATAATGACTACAAATAGCACCTGTATCAGCTAAAGCCATGTTTTGCTGCCACATAAATTAAGAAAAAAAAGAAAAAACTTCCCAGAGACTTTTGGATTCCTGAAATAAGAATGAATTTGTGGTTCTAAGGCAGGAGGATTGCTGTGTGTACAGGGTCAGCCTGGGCTACTCAGTGAATTCAGGACCAGCCTGAATTACAAAGAGATTCTGCCTTCAAACAAACAAACAAAAAAAACTTTTTAAAATTTTGGTGTTTTGAGGCCAGGGGAATAGCATCGCGATTAGAGCGCTTGCCTAGCGGGCACAAGGACCTAAATTCGGTTCCCCAGCAGATGCGAGGCTGCGTGTAATGCCAGCACTTAGGAGGCTGAGGCAGGAGGACTGCTGCGAGTTTGAGGAGCAAGACCCTGTCTCAAAACAAAACAAAGTTTTGGTGTTTCTATAATGGGTAATTTCAGTTTTCTGATAGTTTAACTTACATATAAAATGTACTACTTCTCTTAAGGTTTTATTTTATGTGCCTACACAAATAATTTGCATATATTCAACATGTAAAAACCAACACAGTCAACAGAAAAGGATATACCCACCAAGTAGCATTATTTGGGCAATGCTGAAAAAACACACACACAAAAAAAACCCCACTTTATTTAGTGAAACCAGCACCATACTATGATTTTTAAGATTAAAGTATATGTACAGCTTTAAATATTCAGAATTGTTCTCTCTTCCAAGTTTTCTTTTTCTAGGATCATGTAACAGGCTCCAATTTCTCAGGCAGGAAACAATAAGGTACATGAAGAATGCCACACTAGGCTTCTCTTCCAGAAATAATTACCTCTTTAAGTTGTTAAAATTCTTTTTTAAGTCCAGCAATGAAGATGGTTCGATTTCAATCTGTTGGTATCTGTTCAGAATGCTAATTGCCTATTTGGATCCTACTGTAGATAGAACTTTATGCTAACATTTACATTCCAATAACATTCTATCTGATCCTATAACCCACTGCTATCAGTCGATTCATGTCAAAAAGTTTTGAGAAAAGTAGTTGCTTTTGATAAACGTCCTGAATATTAAATAGAAATCTATTAAATTAAAAAAAATCCCATGCCACATCTAAATTAAAACTAAGAAACAGAAAGTCATCAAGAGACACATAAGGGTTGAGAACAGTATATCAGGTAGAGTACTTGCCTAGCAAATGCAATGCTGTGGGTTCGATTCCCCAGCATGACATAAGCAAGGTTTGGTGGTGCATGCATGCATGCCTGTCATTTTAGCATTTGGGAGGCTGTGGCAGGATGAATGTCTTATGTTTGAGGCCAGCCTGGGCTACTTGAGTGCAAGACCAGCCTAGAGTAGAGAATGAGACCTTATCTCAAAAAAAAAAAAAACAAAGAAATCTAGAATTCAACTTCTTATCTTATTCATAATTAGGACTCATAAAGTTTGTTATAAAGTAAATAGGTCTGATGGTGCAGGTCTGTAAATCCCAGTACTCTTGAGAGGCTAAGGCGGAAAACAGCAAGTTTCTGCCAAGTCTGGGCTAAATATCTAGCAACCTAGTGAAACCCTATGAAAATCAAAAACAAAAATGACCTGGGATATAGCTCAAGGTGAAGATCCAGAATTTGATCCCCATAACCACACACAAAAAAAGGTTATAAATTGCCTCAATCCCTTATTTGAAATACAGCTGGATGGGAGGAAGGTAGTGCACTAACAAGTACTTTAATTTTTCCTGTAGAGAATGTATTAATTTAATATAGTCAATTTTAGTTAACAACTAAAAAAATTTAAAGGCCTTTTGGAGGTATGTATTTTTGTCACTAAAGTAAAATACCTGCGAAGAAAAAAAGTGACCCAATCCAAGACCCACACGTACCAATAAAAAATAAATAAATAAAAAATTAAGTTAAATTTCTGCTCTCTGGTCTTTAACATCCAGTTCTCTTCCTATTCTATAATAATTCATACAAAATAATTGCATTCCAAAGCACAACAAACTCGACCTCCAGTATTCTCCAACTGTCACTACTCTTACAGCGCAAACTGTCTGTTTATCCATTTTACTAAAGAAAAAGGTTGGGAGTTCTAAAACGTGAAACAGATCCCAGTTTTAAAGCGTCATCTAAAATCACCTATTCAAAACCATACTTTAAAAAATGTTTGGAAAATGAGGGACATAACCTTCCTTACCTTGTCCTTCTAATGCCCAGCTCTCATGACACTTCCGCTTTTCCCTAACATTAAGGAACCTCCCAGAGAGTATTTTCTTTCAAAGCTCTTTAGTTATGCGGCGCGTTTTACTTCCTTTAACTTTCAGCATCTTCTCAGGGCTGTCAGTTCCTTAAAGGCGCCAAGAATGCACATAAAAAGTGCTAAATGTCTGCTGAATAAATGAATACAAACATATTTTATGCACATAAGAAATATAATAATGACTTTTAAGGAGACGGCTAAAGCCATCTGCCTTTTATCTGTTTTGACAGATCAAATTAACTTGGCAGAGACATGCATCACGGTGATTAGTAAGCACCACGAAGCGCCTTACGGAGTTCCTGGAGATTTACAATCACTTGAAATGACTGACAGGAAGCTGAAAAGAAATGTTTTCAGATACGAAGAAAACGCCACCCGGCGCAGCCTTTCATTCTTTGCGAACACTGGAAACAGATCTCCACACAGAAGGCGGTACTGTCCGCGGGAACGCGTGGCGACGGCGGGCGGCGGGGCCCCGTAGAGCCTCGCCCGAACCGGCCGGGGCGCGGCGCCGCAGGGTGGGCCCGGTGGCCGCCCGCCGCCGCCGCCCGTCCCCGCCAGCCCGGCCCCCGGTTCGCGGCTCCGCCTACCTGTTGTGCCGGGGAAGCCAGAGTTTGCCGAAGCCGCGGGAAGCACCGGCCGCCCCGCCCCGGCGGACCCACGCTCCGCTCCGCACCTCCGCGGCTCGGGCCGCTCGCGCCGCGACAGCTAACCCCGCCCCGGGCCCGCACGCGGGCGCCGGCGCCCTCGGCCACCCCGTCGTCGCCGCGACCGCCCTGGGGCCACCCCGGCCACGCAGGCGGCCCGGCGCGCGGTCCCTCGCCCCCCGCGGCCGGCAGGCATCCCGACGCCGCCTCCTCACGCCCCCAGCCGCCCCCGGCCCAGGACCCTCGACAGCTTGCCTTCGGGGACCCCCCTCGGCTCCGCTCCCGTGCAGGTCCCGCCACGTTACCGGCTCCCGGCGCGCGGCACGGAAACACCCGGTCTGGCCGCCAGCGGCTGCGGAGGCTACTCCCAGGCGCGGGGCGGGGCGGGAAGGGAAGCGGGGCGGGGCCAGGCGCGCGGGGCGGGGCGAACACGGAGGCGGTGGCTAGCGATTGGGAGCGCGCCTTGCGCCGCGCCGCGCCGCGGTCCGAGGCCCCGCCAGCCGGCCGTCGAGACATCGAGCACCCACTCGGGCAGGCGTGACTGCTCCACCGTCGATAGAGCGATGGCGCCGCCTGAGGCCCCAAGGTGAGCCTGGGACGGGGTGGCTCTGCAGCCCGCACATTCCGGCCACAACTATTTTTGGCTGTTTGTGTGGCCAGCCAGCATTCGTGGGTGCAACGCTGGGACATCTAACAGCCAAGACTCAGCTGGAGCCTGGGGAAATTCAGTCGGGCCCAGTGCTGTGAGTGAAGATGGTGGATGTTCCTCGCGAAGGGACTCTGAGGAGCCTTGACTCAGGGAAGTAAAATGACTAGGTCAAGGTCACACGCTTGATTCTATGGCCGCACTGAAACTAACTGCTTCCTGGCTTTTCAGTCATGGCCGTCTTTCCATTATAATTAGGGTCGTGAATGAGAGTTTTCATTTTTTGTTTTGAAACAATCTCAAGTTTCCAAAAAAGTTTCAAGTGTAGTACAAGTAACTTTTTTTGCAATTGTTGGAGATTTAAGTTCTTGAGGCCATGCCACGTGGCAATCACAATGTGACTCTCAGAATAAAATCATTTTTAAGTACAATATGTCTTGTCAGTTGTCTTACAAATGTTCTTTACGGTAATAACATTCAGTTCTGAATAAAGCATTTAATTTACTTGCCATTTATTTTTAATTGTTTTCAATTTGGAATACTCCGTTTTTAACTATTACATCCATCAATATTCAGGGATTTTCTGGCTGAGTTGCCCAGACTAAGCTTGAATTTGCAGTCCTCCTGCCTCAGCCTCCCGGATTGCCAGGATTACAGCCTGTGTCACCACGCCCAGCCTGACCAATTATTTTTATGGATGGCCTTCGCTTGGGGTCTGTCATACATTTACTTCTGATTAGATTCATCGTTTTCAGGACTCCCAATATTTTACCATAAAACATTTAAAGAACCACAAAACATTTGAAAGAATGTTATATACCATTTACTCATCACTCAGAATCTATGATAATGCCGTACTATTCTGTGCTCTTTAGACATACCCATTATCCTTTGAGCATTCCTTCAATTTCTGGCAAAATGAGATACTCTAAGCCCCTCTTGCAGCAGCCTGAATGCGGCCATTTCTCCAGAATCCCCAGTTCCTTTTACTGAAGAATGTAACTAGTACCAAGAGTTCTCACTGGTATTGCAATATCACTGTCTAGGCCACCTCAGTGAAAGTCGCTAGGCAATATTTATAGATGCATACTTGTATAGGACATCATGTAGTATACTCACAACTTTTACAGTTCTGTTTCTAACAATCTATATGGAAAATGCCTCCGACATTGAAAATGTACCACCTCCGATCCATGGTCACCTGGTTGGTTCTAGCTCCGCCCTTTCACTTGTGCGACTCTTCTACAGATGACCCAGCTACTAATACTTCTACAGTATTTATTTGAGCAACTCCACATGTAAGTAATCACCTGTAGTTGTCACCTGTTCCTTTGAAGGGTTCTGTCCTTGTCCTGCTAAGGTTTTGAGACTCCTAAACTAGCCACTTCAAGCTTCCCCTAACTCCCTTTCCTTACGCCACTCCCACAATCTGTGCATGTGCACAGCCTCTGACACCTCCCACCCTTTTCAGTTTCTAGTACCCCCTGCCAGGCTTCCTCCCCTGGCATCCTCCTACTCTACTTAATACATAGAGCCAAACATATATACCAACATCATATATGTTAGTTATATTTCTTATAGCACCTTATGCATACACACATCATATAAATCAGTTATATATCACATATAGTCATATATGAATGTTTATGGTACTTTTTACACACTACACATATACACATGCACATATTTTGTATATATTGTGTTCATATAGTGTATGTGTGTGTATATGTGTGTATACAAAGAGTATGGATTACTATAACGAATATTAAGGTAGCCAATATGTTATATTATACACATGAGCTATGCAATAGTATATTGTAAAGAGTCCTAAAAAGATAAAATGTGTTACAGGATCCTGAAAAAGTAATTATTATAAAGAACAGTTGAGAGGCCTATGAGGGATTTAAAGGTAGAGATGCCATTTAAGATAGGGCTTGATGTCAGGTACATGCCGGTAGCCATGGCTACCACACAGCCTAAGGAATTTGAAGTTAGATTGTGCAATAGTGAAACCCCATCTCAAAAATACATAAATAACAGGGTTTTGAATAATAATACACTGAATGAATGTGGAGGATATATTTTATACTTTATTAGATATTAAAACTTTAGGAAATGATTTGTAGGCCCAAAGCAGATGAAAGCGTTTCTTTTGACTGATTCTATGGTACAGAATAACAACACCAGAGTTTTAGAGCTGGAAGAGAAGATATCACACATATTTGAGTATAACCAATGGTTTTATGGAGGATTCAAAGGTGGCTCAAATTTTTGAGTTAAATTATTAAGAGAATAAAATTGAAGGGATCAGCTTGGAGGAGAAAATAATGTTTAATTATAAACATGCCACATCTGAAGTCACATGAAGGCATATAATAAGCGGAAATGTGAGACCATAGCTCAGAAGGCAGGTTAGAGCTAACATGTGTATTCAGCACTTTTCCTTGAGGAGCTCGCAACTCACACACACACACACACACACACACACACACACACACACACACACACAGAGAGAGAGAGAGAGAGAGAGAGAGAGAGAGAGAGAGAGAGAGAGAGACTGGAAAATAAGAACAGAACATACAACTCTAGAAACCATGAGTTTCTGTCGTACCAAGTGGAAATTCTCCCACCTTTCAACTACTATTATACATTGTTTAATCTTAACTTGAAATTTTGAGTCACAACAGAAAGCTGCATTACAATATATTATTACTGGAAAAATTTTGTGAATTTGGAATCAATGACTTTTGTTCAATTCTAATTCTACTACTGCACAGGTATGACCCAGGAAAACCACTTATTCTTATCTCTTAAACTCAGTTTCTTTACTCATTGAATGGGAATGCTCTTTTCTTTTCAGAGGGGTTCTGAGGAGTTGAGATACAATATAAATAGCATGTTGTCAAACACTACCTAAAGTGTTTTCAATCTGAATTTTATTTTTGAGATAATGACCTCGCTCTGTAGTCCAGGCTGATTCTGGGTCAGCCTCAAACTCACAGCATTCCTCCTGCCTCCGCCTCTAGGCATGCATCTACTACATCCAGCTTCTGTGGTGCCAGGGAATTGAACCCAGGTTCTTAGCCGCATTAACTGCTGAGCTATCCTTCCAGCTTGATGACACCTAAAATTATTAGGCACTTACCTCCTCACTCAACTCATTACAGTTTGTCAGCTCAGTTGGTATTACTGTCTATCATACAGAAGGTACTCGTCAGTTATTATAGGAATAGAAAATTTTATAAACTTCTATTAATTTTCTAACCATAAAACATTATATAGCAATCATTTTAAGATCCAAACAGCATACATCTTTATGATTACATCAGTAATAACAGAACGATATCACCCAAACAATGAAATTCCGGTGTGCTCATAGAACCCTAGGGTCTTCCTCTTGGTGCTAGCCCTCAAGAGGTAAGTAGGAATTCCTTAAAAAGGTACTCTCAAGTATGTTTGAGAAATACAACATATTAATATATCACAGTCTTTTCTTAGAGAATCATTATGCACTATATAGTAAGCAGTGTTTAATGCAGAGTTTACCAACCTTGTTTTATAATGGAATATAGTATTATATATAGTTTATATATTACATATATACATTTTTGAGAGAGGGGATTTCCAAACACACACATACACACACAGATATGAAATGCACACTTTGATCTTTGAGAATTCATGTTGCTGGAAGCAGACTTTGGGCAATATACCTCTAGAATTTCATTAGTGACCCTGGCCATGCCAGGTTACTCAGAGTGACAGAACCACCTCAGAGAATGGGGTTCACTAATAGCAAGCTCATGTCACAAGCTCACGGGTTTGGTATTGCTTGCACTCCATCAATTTCAATGTAATCTGAAGCCTGAAATGTCATTGATACTCACTGTAACAAAAGATCTGCAAGCCCTTTGTGGTTCTGCTTTTCCCATTTGGTCTATTAAGCATTATTTGTCAGCATACTGCTGAGCTTGCTGTAATCTGCGACAGCTTTTAGCACTACCTTTCCAATAAGAAGTTATGACCGTGAGTAGGTTTTCCTCCATAGGCAACTTACTACTATAAATACTCAGTCAAAGAAGTCTTCAAATAGAACAGCATAGATCTTCACCTACAATAACAAGGAACAGCAGATCATTTAATTTCAAAGGAAGCAGTTAAATCAGGGCTGGTTCTTCTAAGAAGGGAGACTGAACAAAGGTACATATATGCAACTATGAATTTGATTTTTTTTAGACACTGGTCTTGCTCTGTATTTGCAACTATGTATTTGATAATACCGTACATAAGATGATTGCAATTGTATTTATCCCTGAGCAGTACATTTAATGTTCCTTCCGAATGTTCCTTCTCTGATCAGATGAAGAAAAACAGTGCTTTGCATTTGTATAAATGTTACAATTTGAGGGGCTAAGAGTCTAGCTCAGCAGTTAGAGAACTCCTCTAGCAAGCGGCAAAGCCCTGAGTTAGATTTTCCACACCACGTCAACCAGGCATGGTGGCACATGCCTATCATCCCAGCACTATGAAGGCTGAGGCGGGAGGATTGCTGTGAATTCGAGGGTAGCCTGGGCTGCACTGTATGTTCAGGACCAGCCTAGACTACAGAGCGAGACTATGTCTCAACAAACAAACAAACAAACAAGCAAACAAAAAACTTAAAGATTTGCATCCCACTTGCTATCATACTATTGTTCTTGGAAGAAACAGCCCTGAACCAGAGTTGCTTCCTTTGAAATTAAATTGCCTCCTCATCCTCACTTGTCATCCTGGGTGAAGATCTATGCTGCTATATTTAAGGACTTGACTAAATATCTATAATAGTGGTAGTTTGCATTTGAGGAAACAAGCAAAAGTCCTGTGATCGGGGCTAGGAGAGGAGAGCCAGCAAATCTCCTTTTGCTTAGTGCCTTCGTATGTCTTCACCTTGGAAGATGTGGAGAATCTGACACTGAAGGGTGAACAGGAGGCCAGGAATATTCCAACAGAGAGAGGGAGGATTGGGCAGCAGTGTACCTGCAGTGGCCCGGAAGAGGAGTTTTTGGATAATGAGGTCTGGAGCAGTCTCTAAGAAGGGGGAAGGAGGGATCTGCGGGAAATCAATAACAGTGGGGCCTGAAAGGATTTAGAATAGAGTCCTTGGTGTGCTCATCAATTTTTCCTGCCACAAAGGTCCTTATGGAGACCACAGGAATCACCATCCTGCACTGAATTAAACACAAGATTAATCTATCAAGGTGAAGGAACAACGAAATGGAAAGACATCAGCAGCTCAGTTCTAAGCATAAGTCAAAATCCAAGGAATGAGTATGTCAAGCCAGACCTAGAACTGAGGAAGGGCTGGGTTAAACTGCACACAAGCCCCTGACTTCTGATGTGAGTTCCTTAGACAAGCCACTTGTTTACCTGTTGACAGGTAACTTAGGAAAATAAGTGCTTTCCTCTAGGGATTTGTTGTTCTTCAAAAGTACCACACTGTCATCCCAAAGAAATCTTACTTACCAGTTGGAGGCTTATTTGAATGTGAAACTGAAGACATAATTATCAACTTAAAAAAAACAAATATAATGAATTAATACACAAGAAAACATCAAAACTCAACTTGTAAAAAATTCATAATTTAAGATAATTTGCCTAGCTCAAGAAACTGAGTATAGCAAAATGGCCAAACATGCTTAATAGTTTTCTTGCTGCATTATCATATATGAAGAAAAAAACTATATAATATAAAAATGCCAATGGAAATTCTTTTTTCTTTTTTGAAAGTTAAGTTAGTGAAGTTTATTGGGAAAGATATGGCCCACACAAGACTGGGCTGCTACAAGAGTATGGATGGCAAGAAATTCTTATCAGTTACTGTTTTTATGAACATAGGTCTATGCCAGGCTGGTATTGCAAGTCTATAATCCCACAATTCTGAGGGGCTGAGGCAGGTGTATCCTGAGTTCAAGCCCAGGTTGTACAATTTAGTGACTGTGTGTTTTAAAATCAATTTCATTGCAAAGGCCCTATGTTGGATCCCAGAAAGAAAAAAAGCTAATATAGGCCCATTATTAACTTCTTTGGAACACAATACTCTTGAAGCAAATTTTAATAAAAATTATGCACCAAACCTCTTCTTTAGCTACAAACATAGAGAAGACAAACTAATGCAAATGTTTAACTGACCAGTATGAGCAACAGCTAGAAATGTAGTGATCAATACAATATGATTAATGTAATCAGTGGGGTCTGAATCATACATTAGGAAGAAACATGTTAATCATTTAGAGTAGAATTATGAACTCTTGAACTCAGTTTGATAGCCTACAGGCATTGACAGACCAGAGCACAAACCCATTTGTAGAACATACTTGCTCATCTTAATAATATTTTATTGACTTATACATTTTCTCTTTGTGTTTGCTTCCTTTCTCTTATACTTTCTGAGGCCAAAATTCAGAAAGACACTGTCTTGTATGTGATAAAACATCATTTTTAAGAAGTAAAATACGTAATTCCTTTATGCTAGCCGAATAAGAAAATTTCCTCTTTGCAATTTCCTGGTGCATTTTTTTTCTTTCAAAAAGTACTTGACACATAGTAGGTGCTCAAAAAAAGTTGTTGAATAAGTATAAAAAATAGTGACTAAATGTCTTAGAGTTTTGTTTTGTTTTGTTTTGTTTTTGTTTTTGTTTTTTAAGAAAGAAGCCAAATGATGACAATGGCCATAGTGAGTTGAGGATAAAATAGCTTAGTTTTTTCTCAACTACTTGCCCAGAGTCCTCTCACTGCCTCTCCCTACTTCTTTCAGCTGAATTAGAGATTAATTAGGTTGATGTCTGTATAATTTATTGTCTGCTGGGATACTTCTGACAATGTAAAATGGAGCTATTGTAAATAGGCCAAGACTTTAGGTACAATATCTAAAGTATAAACAAACTAAAGGAAAAAGATAGATAAATCAGACTTTACCAAAATTAAAACATTTTGTGACTCAAGGGATAGATATTATGACAATTGGTCATGCTATGTCAACCTGCCTGGTGGCTTGAGGCTGAGGCAGAAAGATCCCATAATTGGAGCCCAGCTTGGGCAACTTACAATTTAGTAAGATCTTATCTCAAAACACAAAAAGGGCTGATGATACAGCATCATGCAAAGGTCCTGGGTTCAAACCCTAGTATAAAAAAGAGATTAGTTGGGGCTGGAGGAACAGCTCAGCGGTTAAAGTGCTTGCTTAGCAATCACTAAGTCAAATGCTAAGTACCCAAGTTCAATTCCCCAGCACCACATAAGCTGGGTGTGGTGGCGCATGTCTGTAATCCCAGCACTCGGGAGGCTGAAGCAGGAGGATTGCTGTAAGTCCAAGGCCAGCCTGGGCTCCATAGTGAGTTCAGGACCAGCCTGGACTACAGAGTGAGACCCTGTCTCAAAAAAAAAATAAATAAATTTTAAAAAGATTAGTAAAGCACAATACTGAGTGTCTATATGGATGACTGATATGTAGGCCAGCAAACTGAAGAAGATCCACCCCAAATATGGGTAAATATGAAGTAGAATTACAAACTCTTGAACTCAGTTTGCCAGTCTACAAGCATTGACAGACCAGAGCACAAATCCATTGTAGAACATACTTGCTAATCTTAATAATGCTAATACCAAGCCAACCAATAGGCTTGCAGCTTGGATGGAATAAACAGGCAAGGCAGAAGGAGGTGTCCTCCTCTTGGAAGAGCTCCAGACTTTGCTATCACGTCTGGACAACTGTCTCCACTATGCAGCCAGCAACTCCGCAGTCAGCTTCCAGGTCTTCAACCTTGGGCTGGTGCTGCATCTGTGATCCCTCCTGCTCTGTAACTTCCAGCTTCTTGGGCTGAGCCACCACTAGATCCTCTGGCTTTCTGGTATGGAGTGGACAACTGTTGTGGGTTCTTCTGCCTCTCATTGTGTAAGCCTACCTAATAAATCCCCTTGTGTCATTATACATCTATTTTCTACTGATTTTGTTCCTCTAGGGAGCCCTAATATGATACTATCAAGAAAATGAAAAACAAAACTCCATAAGTTGGAGAAAATATATAAAAAGCATTTCTCTAAGAGTAAAGTATTAAGATTAGAAAGAACTCATAACCAACAATAAAAAACCAAAAAATTAAAAAAGTGGCAAAAAATCAAAAGGACTTTGCTCCCAGAACACATATAATGGAGAATGAGCACACAAAAATACAGTCAGGGATCTGGAGGAATAGCACAGTAGTAAGAATGCTTTCCTGGTAAGAGAAAGGCCCTAGGTTCAATTTCCCAGCACCATATAAACCGGGCGTGGTGGCACATTCCTGTAATCCCAGCACTTGGGAGGCTGAGGCAGGAGGATTATTTTGAGTTTGAAGCCACCCTGGACTATATGGGAAATTCAGGACTAGCTTGGACTACAGAGTGAGACCTGTCTCCAAAAAGCAATATAAAAACAAACAAAAAATAAAAATCAATTAACATTGTTAGGCATTAATGAAATGCAAGTCAAAAAATTGCAATGAGATTCCACTTCACATCCACAAGGATGATTATAATTTTTTTCTTATTTTGGTGGTGGGGATAGAATTAGGAGCTTTGCTCATACTAAACAGGAGATATACCCTCAGCAGAATAGAATTTTAAAAAATGTAAAATAATAGGAGTCGGTAAGGAGGTGAGGAGCCAGGAATCACACACTGGTGTTGGGATTGTGAAATAAAGTAACTGCTTTCAACAACAGTTTGCAATTTCTCAAAAAGTTAAATCTAGAGTTACAGTATGACCCAGAAATTCCATTTCTTGCAGTTTACTCAAGAGAAGTGATTATGTGTATCCACCCAAGAACTTGTACTTGAATGTTCACTGCAGTATTGTTTCAAAACAGTGGAAACAATGTGAGTGTCATTGACCATTGAATGGATAAACAAATGTACATCCACACAAAGGACTATAATTTAATTACAAAAAGAATACATTTCTGACACATGTTTCACCTTGAAAACATTAAGTTCAGGCAGTCAGGCTGGAAAGGAAAAATATGTGATTTTACTTACATAAAACATCCAGAATAGTAAAATCAATAGAAACCAAAAGTAGATTAGTGGTTGCAGGGCTGGAGGTGGGAGGAAAATAAGATACAACTTTAATGGAGAAAGGGTTTCTTTTTAGAAAATGTTCTGGAAATAGTGATGATGCACAACCTTGTATGACTCTACTGAAATGTGGCATAATAAAACACTATTACATAACACGATGGAGACACTGAAAGCCATCAAATTATCTTTAAAGTGATGAATTTTTTGGCAAGAAAGTAGCCATAGCCAGGCCTGGTGGGACAGGCCTGTAATCCCACCACATTGGGAAGTTGAGACAGGAGGCTTGGATGTTTGAGTCTGGCCTGGACAATTTGGTGACTTAGGGAGAGCCTGCCTCAAAATCAAAAATAAAAATGGGCTGGGAATATAGCTCATTGTGAATGCTCAGAACTTCATCCACAGTTCCAAAAAGGAAAAAAAAAAAAAAAAAAGAAACATTAAAGTGGATAGATAAGGTGGAGCAAAAGGATAAACTAGAAGGGAATGTACAATGGTCCTAGGTCATGCACTCAAATGTACTTCCAATCCTGACAGATAAGATAAAGGGAGACAGTTAGAACTGATGTCTAAGTGTTTTTCTCAGAAGATTTTTAGGCCTATATCTAAAACTCTCAAGAGCAGCTATGCTAGTATTTCATATGTCTTTCCAATCAGTACCATTTTGTCTCACGACTGCTAAATATGAAACATTAATTTTATCTCCCCAAACAACATTCAGTCTAATATCAGCAATATAATTTTACTTTCATTTGTTCTCTCCTCTCCCTGCAACTCTTCATTTAGTACTTTTTTCTTTTAATTCTCATAATTGATTTGCTAATTCTCCTACGAATCTCCTGTTATCTTCTAAAACGCCACTCTATTTTTAACTTTCCTATACTGCTAACCTTTCACTATTAATTCTTTGATCGCTTTTCGAGAAAAGAAAACCTGGTTTTTCTCTGACCACACAAGTCCCCTTGGGGAAGGAAGGTGACACCAATGTTGACAACAGGACATGGAGGTGACCTTCCCCTGGTTCCACAAGAAGGTTTTCAGAATGTGGCGCTTCCCTGCTGGTCCTCTGAAGCTTGTATCCTCTTGGCACATCACTGTCCACATCCTCATTTCTACCTTTAGCTCACATTTCCACGACTCTCACACAGTGCTTAAAGATTTGAGTCCAATGCTATGAGTGAGTATTATCCCATTATCTGAGTCTTACTATCCTGGTTTACCTTCACTATGCAACAGGCTGGTTTTCTGATTGCATGACTCTCCACTACACCTACACTTCCCTGCCAACTCACACTAGATCTGTCACCACTCAGAATAGCCCCCTGCCTCAGAGACTCTTTCCCTCTGAACTTCACCTTCTAACTTCTTAAAAACACTACTCTTTTCTGACCTTCTTTATTTAGTTCTTTACTGATTTTATTTCTTCCTTGTTCAGTTTAGTTTCTGAGGCGATTTGTGTCAATGACTTTATCTTACAAACAATAACAATTCCTTTCACTTCATGACCTTAAAACATATTTCTTCTGCTAATCCCTGAATGTGGGTCAAGACAACCATCTGTTTTTTTTAAATCTGTGCTTGTATTGCCAAGAAAATTACATAACTGTGCTTTCTAGTTTACTACACTATTTATTATTTAGCTTCAGCTACTTGGCTCATTTACTCATATCCCATATGTCAGATACTTACTACTGTCCTCGAACCACTACTCCCTGTCACCTTCTTCTCTTAGATGATTAAGGCTTGTGTTTCAGCAAAGGTCATGATGCGATGTCTGAGCTTCACAGCTCCCTTTTCATCTCAGCTCATCGCTTACTTCCTCCCATCTCAGAGTATACTTCAGGTTTTCCAAAAGCATCGCTTCATTTATGGTGTGACTTTCGATCTTGATTGGCTTGAAAGACACTAAGAGATCTTCAGGGCACATGTCTCCTGTGTCTGGGTGAATCACGGGCCTTGACCTTGGGGACTCTGGTCCCTGACCTCTGTCTTCCTGGTGCTGTCCTGGTGCTCTGCTTCCCAGGTGCCATCAGCTGAGCAGCCTTCCTTACCGCCCACTTCCGCCATGATGTCTCTGCCTCGGAGTAAGCAAACTGTGGACTGATTTCTGAAACTCAGTCAAAATGAGCCTCTCTTTTAAGTTGTGTATATCAGGCATCGTGTCCCAGCAAAGAGAAAGCTGACCAATACGCATGGTTTTGATGGGGAAAATTTTATGTATGTATGTATGTATGTATGTATGTATGTTTTATTTACTTTGCCATGTGAGAGAGCAAATCCAGGGCCTTAGACATTCTAGGCAAAGTGCTCCACCACTGAGCTATTTGGCCAGCTAGGCCTTTTTTTTTTAAATAGTACTTTCTTATTTGATCTCATTAAAAGATGTACAATTGTTCATCATGACCTATTTGAATAGATACTCTTCCTTCTCTTAGATTCCATGATGCATTCTCTTCTTCTGATTGTTTGTTATTCTCTTGATAGTGTCTTTTATCTACTTTTTTCTCACTCTATCTTCCACTGTGGTTCTGAGCTCTTTTATGTACCCCAGGCTGGCCTGGAACTTATAGCAACCTTCCTGTCTCATCCTCCAAAGTGCTAGGATTATAGGTATGTACCACTACCCCAGCTTACATGGTGCTAGGGACTGGACCCCAGAACCTTGCACTTGCTAGGTAAGTAAGTACTTTAACCACTGTGCTACTCCTTCGGCCTTATCCACTATTTCCTAATTGACATCTTTTGTATATATGTTCTCGGTGGGCAATGCCATCCAAGTGGTGATATTATTTATTTTTGTTTTGTTTTTTCATTATTTATTTTTGATACTGGAGGTTGAACCCAGGATCTGTGCATTGAACTATAGCCCTGTTCTACTTTTTTGTTTTGTTTTTTTGTTTTCTAAATTCTGAGACAAAGTCTAAGTTGCCCAAGAGGAACTTGAACTTGTGATCCTCCTATCTTAGTATGTCTGCGTACTGAGGTTCCAGGCATGAATCACCATGTCTGGCTCATGACTTTTTAAAATATGTATAGTTCAAAACTGAGTACTGTGGCCTACGTCTCCCATCCCAGTACTCGGGAGGCTGAGATAGGAGGACTGCTTTGAGTTGAAGGCCAGCTTGGGCTACACGGTGAGCTCAGGAACAGCCTCAATTACAGAGCAAAACCCTGTCTTAAAAAAAAAGCATAATTCAGTTGTAATAAATATATCCATATTGTTGTGAAACATCTCCAACCTTTTTATCATGCCAAACTGAAACTGTACTCATTAAAAAGGAACTCACTTCCTCTTCTCCCTGGATTCTGATAATAACTACTGTTTCATTTTTTCTTTCTATGAATTTGACTATGGATACCTCATATAAGTAAAAGCACACACTATTTGTCCTTTGGTGACCAGCTTATTCCACTTGGGACGGGGTTCTCAAGGTTTACCTTGGTGGTCCATATAACAGGATTTCCTTCCTTCATAGTTCTAAATAATATTCTATTGTATGTACATAGCACTACAATTTGTTATCTATTCATTCTCTAGTAGATACTTGGGATGATTTTACCTCTGGTTATGGAGAATACTGCTGTTATGAATACAGCTGTGCCAAAAAAGATCTCTGAAATCGGATATAAATCCAGAATCAAGATTGTTGGATTGTTGGTACTTCTGCTATTATTTGGAGAAGTGCCATACTGTTGACTTTGGTGATTTTACCACGTATGTTCAGCTAACCCTCAAGCCAATATTCTTTGCACCAATTTGTCTTCTAAAATAAATATATGATGGTGGTGGCATGGGAGAATGAGGCAGGAGGATTATAAGTTTGAGCCCAGCCTGGGCAACTTTGTGAGTTCATGAGACCATCTCAAAATCATTTCAATAAAATGGGCTAGGGACGTTGCTCAGTGTGAAAACTCTGGGATCAATCCCCAATGCCACACAAACACAAAAAAATAAATAAAGATATGAGCCCCAAAAGGAAGGCAATGCCTAATCTTTCCCTTATTTATTTAGAGCCAGGATTTCTCTCTGTAGCCCAGGGTGGTCCTGATTTCAGTATGTAGCCCAGGCTGGCCTTTAACGCACAGAAATCCTCCTGCCTCAGCTTCCCAAGTGATAGGATTACAGGCCTATACCACATGCTGAGCTTTGATTTTTTCCTGTCTCAAATTTTCCAGTACTTACTTTGTAGACAGTAGATTCTACATAAATTCTTATCGAAAGATTATACCTTTGGAATTCTGATTGTCTCTTTCAAAAGATGTCAGAAAGGTGAAAGTATAATTTTTTTCTGATAGATTATCATGTGAATCAGGATGAACTGATGTTGTAAACTTCTTAACTTTCTTAATTGGAAGCATTCCATAATGCATTTACCTATTTGTTTATAACACACACCAGTGCTTTGCACATACTAGACAGCAAGTATCTGAGTAACAGATAATTATCTCTCTCTCTCTCTCTCTCTCTCTCTCTGCCTCTTTTGTACATGGGGTCTCACTTAGTTGTTGAATTGCCCAGGCTGGGCTCCAATTTGTGATCCTCTTGCTTCAGCCTCCACACTAGAGGATTACTGGCCTGTGCCACTGGGCTTGACCATCTCAAATACATATCAAACAGAACAGCAGGAGCCTCCTATTAAAGCACTAATGTTTCTTTTTCCTGATTCTAAATAAAAAGGAGAGAGAGAAAAAAGAGTAGAACAATAAAATTAACATGGTATTACTATAAATCTATACATATTTTGAGATAAACAAATATTTGAGCCATATACTGAAGAGCCACAGTAAATAAAAATATGCCAATAAAATTTTGAGAAAAATTTAACAAATAGCAAAGTTATATTACTATGGGAGAGAGAAAATGATGTTTTAAAAAAAGAAACTTGCTGGAGAACATGGACATTCATTATTATTTACAAGATGATATTAGGTCACTTGGTGACACTTTAAACACTATTCTAAAATCATCTTGAAACTAAAATTAGGTCTATATGGATAATGGAAAAAAAGCTAACATCAAAGTGATCGAGGGCATAGAATTTAATAATTTTCAAAACACTATTAGACATTTCTTTTCTGCAAGTAAATCGTTTTAAAACTGGCAGTAATTTCTGTCCACTCGGAACCCTGAAAAAACAAATTAGGTTCTTTACAGGAGGAAGAAAAAGAAGGAAAGCTTATTAGTAGCAGTGAATGAGGATGCAGAGTGTTGTGTTATTCCTCCAGCCCTACTTTTTTACTTATTTTTGAGACAGCATCTCACTCTGTAGTCCAGGGTTGTCCTTGACTCACTATTTAGCCCAGGCTGGCCTAGAACTCATGGCAATCCTCAGACTCCCAAGTGCTGGGGCCACCATACCAAGCTATTATGTGATGATAGGAGGATCAAACCTGGGGCCTAGTGCTTCCTAGGCAAGTGCTTTAGCCAGCAAGCTGCACATCCAGCCCAGTGCTTTTATTTACTTATTATATTTGTGGTACTGAGGAGGCCAGGGTTTTACAAGCTGTATACCCAGACCATTTTTTATTTTGGATTTGAGGAAGTATTGTTAAGTTGTTAAACTAACTGAATTCGTGGTCTTCCTAGTTCAGCTTAGGGGGATGCTGGGATTACAGGCCTGGACCATTGGGTGTGTCTTCAACTTTATGATTGTACCCATTTCGCCAATTTTTGAGACAAACACTAGGACACTGGTGTCTCTATTTACTTCTAGTTTCTCTGGCTGCCTAACTGACTCTTCTTTCCTTGACACACTGTTGCACAGCACATTCTCTGATTCTTTGGAGCGAGGAGGAACAACTCCCCCATGCACACAGCGGGAGCAGTTAGGAGGAGCCCTGGGGCTGGGTTCCCTCCTGCGCCTTAGCAGGCAGCCATGTGGTCCCCTCTAGCGTTAGGGCACCCACTGAGTCTGAAGGGTGTGCCATACACTCACTGGCTCTGGCTTATGGCACATGCCCTCCAGCACACGGCACGCCCTCAGGCCTGCTACACTCGGGGTGCTGAAGCCATAGCCTAGAGTGAATGCAAGAGCATGGAACAAGTGAATGAGAGAGAAAGAGACAGAGAGCGCAGCCACCTGAAGCAGTCATTGGAGAGTTGTCCAAGTCTGGGGGTGGGGTGGCTATCACAAGCCCCGAAGGAAGAGCAGTGGCTCAAGACAAGTCTGGGGGACAGTATAGAGTTTCATCTATTCCAGGTAGGCTTTTTGGTGATGTCACCCACAGGCCCACAAGGGACCTCTCACCCATGCTCCTATAGAAAGCCGCTCACCTATGCTTGTGTAACTCCTGATTAATATTCCTGTTAAGTAACCCTAATCAACTCACTGGATGTTTGGTGCCACACAGCTCCTTGGGGGAAGGGGTCATATCTTAAAGTATTTCACACTACTCCCAGATCCACTGTTGCCTTTCAGGTTCTAGAAATTGCAATTTTTTTTTTCTATTTTGAAAGATATGACCCCTTCCCCCAATAAGTTATGTGACAGAGGACATGATGGACAGGAATGCACCAGGTGGTGTGTGATCTCTGATCTTTAGATAATGCCTTCTATGAGATATGAAGTAACGGGCTGGTCTCACATGTCCCTGTGTTTAAAAAAGAAAAAAAACATGACAACTTGAGCCAAAAGAAAGAAAGAAAAAGAAAAAGAAAAAAAGAAAAAAAAATGGTACCCTCCTACAGGTACACTGGGAAGATAAAGCTATATTCATATGGTTTTTGAGCAGTGGTCCCAGAAGAACTGCCAACATGAAGGTATTTTTCATACCCACCATTTCTTTTGCCTTTTCACTCTTGTAGCCTCCTGGCAAATGAAGCAAAGAAGGCCATCACCTTCTTTTTAATAACCCTTCATGTATCTGAAATTGCTGTTTCCACAAGTATCTCAAGTGAGTTTTTTAAGAAAGGGAATTGCTTAAGCTATAAAATAGCAATCTAGGGCTGTGAGTCAGCATTTTACCTAGACATAAAATCAAAATGATTTAAAATAGGTAATATCTTTTTTTTTGTTTGAAAGACATATACATCTCCTTGGAGAAGCTTTGAGAAAATTGGAGTTTGCAAGTTTATGAATAGTTTATTACATTTCAATAAGTGTATCATGAATCAATACAGCAAAAGTTTAAGGACAATGAGCTCATTACCAAGCCAGTTATTGATTCCCAAGTTCCAAAATAGAATGGGACAGGAAGGATACAGATAAAAAAGGGTGTTTTCTGTGATAATAATTTTAAGTATCTTAGGAATACAGACCTATACACAAAAGAATTTCCAGTAGCTACTCAATATTACTTAATTTTATTTTTTGATAATTAGAAATAATATTTAGTTTCTACTATTAAAAGTGTGTGTGTGTGTGTGTGTGTGTGTGCGCGCGCGTGCGCGCGCACATGCGTGTCACTTTTTTTTTGAGGCATGGTCTCACTCTGTAGTCCAGGCTGATCCCAAACTCACTATGTAGCTCAGGTGGTCCTTGAACCGAGAGTAATCCTCCTGCTTCAGTCTCTCCCTAGTGCTGGGATTACTTGTGTGTACCACAATGACTAGCTTATGTGGTACTGAAAAATTGAACCCAGTGACTTTTGCTTGCTAGGCAAGTGCACTAACTGTTAAGCTATACCCCCAGCCCCTTAAAAAATACATATATTTTCCTGTAAAATGTATTTATAAATTAGGTCACAGGAGTTCACAAAAACCTAATATTACCTTTCATTGGGTCATTATTTTTTTTTCAAATTCTTATATATCTTCCTCTCATGATTTAGAAAAGCCTATCTTGTTAACTGTCGCACCTTATATCATCGTCTAAGTCAGTTAAAGTACCATAATGAAACCTCATAGACTAGATGGCTTAAATAAATGAAATTTTTTCTCACAGCTCTTGTGGCCTGAAGATGAAGATGAAGATGCTTGCACGGTCAGCTTGTGGATAGGGGTGTCGGCCTGAATTGTAGAGGGCCACCTTACACATGGGAAGAGGGTGCTTTCTTGGTGTCTTCTCTTTAAAGGCGTTAATGCCATCATGAGGGCCCCACCCTCAAGATCACATCTCAGCTCTGATTACTTCCCAGAGGTCACATCTACAAATGCCATCACATTGAGGATTAGGACTTCAACATATGAATTTAGGGATGGGCACAAATATTCAATAAACAACATGCTCTAACAGAAAAACTGCCAATGGCTGCAAAGTATCAGGCTGATTCAATACTGAATAAAAAAAAAAGCTACTCCTGTAAAAAGCTTTTGTTTTTTCTTCCTTTAATAGCAATCTAATGCAACAGGAAAGCAAACTTCTCCAAAATTTTTATGAACTAACATTAGTACTATGAAACTTTTTAAAAACCAAAGATAGAAACTAAGACATACATGGTTTTGATAAAAACTGAGAAAAAAAGAACAATAATCTATCTTTGTGAGTATGCTTAATAAAACTCTGAATTATAACTTACTCCCATATAAACTAAAGACTTTCTGACTTTAAAAAAAATCTTGGGATTTCAGGAAAAGCACAGAGGTTAGAGGGCTTACTTAGCAAGCACAAGGCCCAGCACCACATAAACTGGGTATGGTGGCACTTGCCACTAGCATGTAATCCCATCACTATGAAGGCTGAGGCAGGAAGATTGCTGGGCCTTTTGAGGCCAGCCTGGTCTATGTCGTGGGTTCAGGATCAGCCTGTACTACAGAGTGAGATGATGTCTCAGAAAAAAAAGAAAACTTAATTGACATACAATAATTATCTATGGTCTACTGAAGATTCTTAAAATAGTCTAAAATCTAAACATTTGATACTTTTGGAAATAAAATGCACAATAACATTTTTGCAATACATTTTCATAAATGTTACTATAAAGAATAGTAAATCACTTAATCTTTCCTTTAAAACATAAAAACTTGAGCTGAGTGATAAAGAATGTGCTTTGCATATGTGAAGCCCTGGGTTCAATCCACATAAACAATTATCTTCCACCAAAAATTACCCCCCATCCCCAAAGTAGCCAAGTGTAGTGGTACACATCTATAATCTCAGCACTCTGGGTGGCCAACATGAAGGGATCACAAGCTTGAGCCCACCTCAGCAGTTTAATGACTCAGGAAGACCATGTTGCAAATATATATAATATAATATGTAAACACATAAATGGGACTGGGCATATATCTCAATGTGAAAGCCCTATTTTAACAATGAAACCAAAAATCTGAAATAGTAAAACAAAACTTACCAAGTTACCATTTGTGCTGTATTCTATCTGATTTTTAAAATACAAATAATTATTTTGATTACACACTACATACCTTTGAGGGTATGAGAGATGTGTTTTTCTTGATTGTATAAATGTTTCCATTACAAAATACTCCAAATATACACCTCTTTTAAAATAAAGCTAAGATGATTTCCTTACCGATTACAAAGACAGCTTTTCACATTTTCAAGTGGGAAAGTACAGGAGTACAGAACAGAGAATGAGATCCAGACTGAGGTGACTTGCCAAGGTCATCTAATGATGTGGGCGTGGGAAGAGCTGCACTTGGATATTCAAGATGAAGAAGAAAATCCAATTATATTTCAGATCCTTGCATAGCAGAAAGAAGTTGTGGAAACTAATTTGTAATTTTTCAAAACTCAATTATGTGTGTGTATGGTCCATTCGTGTCCAGCTTTAATACTTGCCTGTTTCCATAAGTACCATGTTTCACTGCAACCCCTGCTTCGACACACTTGCTATTACCAGCTAATTCTTTTTCGCAGAGAGACACAAATTGAGAATAAAGTTCTAGCCCTTCTTCTTTTCCAGAGTTCAAGTGATACTGCATACTTCTTCCTTTCACTCTGCCCCCGAGCGTGGCTTGAGGGATGATGAGAATGTTGCCAGGCAGATCCAGGATAGAGACTCGCTGGCCATTTTCTGTTTCACTTAGCTTCACATTTAATAGTGTATTAACTGGATGGGGAAGAAAGGCAAAACATTCTGAAGTGAAAAACAAACACGAAGAAAATCATCAACCTTTCAGTCAATCAGCAAACCTCATTTTTAGAACCCAGTTAGTTAGCTCTTGCTCCAAATAGTCTTTAGACTCAAAACAATGTTTATTAAACTAAATAATCTAAGCAGGAAAAATAAAGCAAGTTAATATAGAAAACAAAATGATGGTTTACATCTGACTTGGTAGTTATGATCATCAAACAATAAATTCATTGAGAAAGGTCTGCATATGTTCCATCACGTATCTGAGCACGGCGGCACACCCCTGTAATACCAGCACTCTGGGAGGTTTAAGCAGAGGACACCGAGTTAGAGCTCTGCCTGGCCAACTTAGTGATTTAGTAAGACTCTGTCTCAAAGTGGGGGTGGGGGGGAAAGAACTGGGGATGTAGCTCAGTGCCAAGACCATGGATTTAGTCCCCATTACAACAAGAAATTAACTAGACACTGGAACCTTAAACAGTTGTCTTGGGAATATACGAGAAGATTTTTATCACCCCGTTCCATTTATTTTGTACAAAAATCCCATGGTAAAGACCATGATAAATCCTTGTCACACCAAATGCTGCTCTGTATCAAAGAATATTGGGTGCCAGGGGAATAGCACAGTGGTTAAAGCACTTGCCTACTCAGTACAAAGCCCTGAGTTCAATTCCCCAGCACCACATAAGCTGGGTGTAGCAGCTCACACCTTTATAGTTTTAGCACTTGGGAGGCTGATGAAGGGTGACTGCCAGTCTGGGCTACACAGTGAAGTCAGGACGAGCCTGGACTACAGAGTGAGACCCTGTCTCAAACAAACAAACAAACGAAAAAGTCAAAGAATAGTAAATAAAAAAAAATTTTAGGGCACATACTATTTTGAACTAAGTTACCCAGAAGTTAAGATATGAAAAAGCTGCTAGATTCAAGTCCATTGTAAATCAGCTGATTTTATAAGGTAATATTTTTAAAGTCACCACTAACATGGACTAACCATTTTACAAATATAACCCATGGAAGAAGTATAAAAGTGAAATTCAATGTTACAAATAAAGAAATAAAAATAGAGAGGCACTGGCAGTGTCTTTATAGACATATGGAAACATGGTAATGTCTTAGCCTTTATGAGACTATGTATAGCTAGTGTCAAAATCAATACATATATATATATATCTCCATATATGGCCAAAACCTAATTTAGAAAAACTTTATGTCCCAATTAACCATTTTTGGAAAAATAAAGGAGGTGCCTAATATAAATAAACTTAGGGTCTCCTTACTTCTTTACAGGTATAAATGAATTCTGCTTGTAGAGAACAGTCCTTTTTTTTGAAACACGGTCTTGCTCAATAGTCCAGGCTTTAACCTGAACTCACTATGTAGCCCAGGCTGGCCTTGAGCTCTCAGCAATTCTCTTGCTTCAACCTCCTGAGTACAAACAACAGTCTTGAGAGAACAAATAATATAAGAAACTAAGCAGGCTTTAAACACTAACAATTTTCACTTAACTAACATCTATAGTTAAACGCCTCTAATTTCCTCTAATACAAATAGGATTTTGCTATGCAGCCAGCAGTCCTTGTTGACTGTTTCTGAGGAAACAGTAACTCTCTAGAACCCTTCATTCCAACAGGAGCCACCACCTTGCTATCCAGGCCTCAGGTAGTGACAAAGGAGGTAGCTATGGGATTACAGGCCAAGGGGTAACATTAACACAGTTTATCACACTTCCCCATACCTCCCTCTACTGGCTATAGTCGAGAACTGCTGGTATATAAACATTCACACGTAAAAGTAAATACAAATATAAGCAAGCAGAATTAAAATGTGAATTAATGGCAATGTTGGAAAGTCAAAGATCCTTAGATAGGTTGTCATCAATCAAGTATCTCGACTGATGTACATGGGGATTCAGTTTTGACACATCCCTAGACCTCAGTCTAGTTATACTGATGATAAACCAGGAAGGATTTTACACATCACATTGTTAGCTACATCATTTCAGACTTTATGGATACAACTAGATATGTTTCCAATATTTGAAAGGAAAGACCTGAACCTATGTAATGAATATGAAATAGAATTTGAATCCCACACACTGGCATAGTTTGCTGGCTGGAATACAGGGAAGTACAAGATTATGAGTAATAAATGCATTTTTTATTCTTGTAACTCAAACAGTAGAATGTGATTCTTAGAGTCACATAGTTCTTTAATGAGAAGTTTTGTGTTTCACAATACTCACTAAAAGTGTTAAAAGTGGATCTTTTAATTATTTTTTCCTAATTTTTTGCATGTATTTAAAGTGAACTCACAGAAATATGTAGAGGAACACATCCAAATTTAATCACTATTAAGGCAAATGCAGTTTGAATTTGGTAGGCTTGTTTTATTCTATTATTATTATGATGATGTGTCTGTGTGCAGCACAGCCCATTTTCTGGTTTCGATTTGAAACAAGAGCCTTACTAAGTCACTAGCTGTCCAGGCCAGGCTCGAACTTGCAATCTTCTTGCTTCTGCCTCCCAGAGTGCTGGGATTACAGGCCTGCACCACTGGGCCTGGCTTTTCCTATTATGATTAAGATCTTTTTAAGACTCCATAAGCCAACTTTAGAAAATCAATCTTAAGATAGAATGACAAAAAATTTATTCTTGCTTTTGTAGAATTCTACTTTTCATGGCCAGTAAATATTTAACCCAAGGGAAAATGTTGGTAGGAGGGTAAATAGAATGTTTACCACCCCGGCATTAGGTCCTTACAAACTATCCTCTGTTATAGGAGCCTTTAGTTCATTTTTTTCTTTAAAGGTTCCTTGATAGTATAGGGGCTTCAATTTCAAACTATTATAGTTACTGGCTTTCCATCCTCATCTGTCAGTCCTTTAAGTACTGTTTTATGATTTGACAGAATTGTCAAACATGTTGATGTGTCAATGTAAACATTAGCTTTGACTTTTGGAATAAAATAAATTGTTTAAAAAAAAATGAGCCCAGGTCCAGTGGTACAGGCTTAACTGTTGAGATATGCTTATAGCCCCACCTTTGGGTTTTTGTTCAAGGTGATTCTCAGAGGGCTATTTGCCCTTGAGTTTCATTATTTGAACCTTTCACAGGTTAATTCTTCTATTCATACATTAATTCAACTATTCATATCTGTGTCTATGTTTTTCACATACTGGGGACTGAACCCAGAGGCTAAACACCGAGCCTTTTAGGTTTTTTTTTTTTTTTTTTTTTTTTTAATTTTGAGTCAGTCTCGTTAAGTCTCTAAGCTACCCAGGCTTGGCTTAAACTTACAATCCTTCTGCCTCAGGCTCCCAGAGTTCTGAAATTATAGATATGTGCCACCATGCTTAGATTTTTTTTTGACATAATTGTTGGAACTGAATATTGATTTGAAGCAATATACACTTTGCGTTGGTGTATCTGAACCTATATAATTATCATGTATATAATGTATAGTACTATGGATTGCCCCGGATAATAGAAAGCTGCAGGGCTGGAGGAATAGTACAGAGGTTCGATCACTTGCCTAGTAAGTGCAAGGCTCTGAGTTCACTCCCCAGGACCACATAAATTGGGTGTGGTGGTGCATGTTTATAATTCCAGCACTTGGGAGCCTAAGGCAGGAGTACTGCTGTGAATTCAAGGCTCACCTGGGTTACATAGTGAGCTCAGGACCAGCCTAGACTACAGAGTGAGACCCTGCCTCAAAAAGGAAATGTTAACAGCCCAGTCTCCCAATATGGCAACTTTGCCTCCAACAACTTTCAGTATCCTTGCTTGAACTGTGCTCTGTGTTTCTATGTGTTCACTCTTTTTTTTTTTTTTTTTTTTTTTTTTTTTGAGACATGGTCTTGCTCTGTAGTCCAGGCTGGTCCTGAACTCACTATGTAGCCCAGTCTGGCCTTGAATTCATAGCAATTTTCCTGCCTCAGCCTCCCAAGTACTGGGATTACAGGTGTATGCCACCATTCCAGCCTTATGTGTGTTTACTCTTTTAAATCAATCTATAAGCTATCTGAAATTCTATAGATATTTAAAAAGCTTTCCACTATATACACACATACTTCAAATTTTGCAATAGGCAAAAAGATAAGGCCACCAACACCTGGCAGATCAATAATTAATAACTTAAATACCAGGGCAATTTAAACTTTTGCTTCTTGGACTAGGGATATAGGTCAGTGATAGAGCATTTGCATAGTATGCATAAGGCCTTGGGTCTGATGCCCAAGAACACACACACACACACACACACACACACACACACACACACACAGGAAAATGCTTCTTAGCTCTTGTTCATTTGTGTATCGTGTTCTCACTTTTTTAAAAAAATATTGAACACATACCCATTTTGGGAAGAAGTTCTTTATCAGCTCCCTTGAAGAAGCACACATAGATTACTAATCCTCTCTGAACCTGTAAGAAATCACCACGGTAAACTCAAATCAGGAAGGAGTCTATACAGAGCTAAGTCTTACAACTGTTACCATCATAAAAGTAAAAAGAAAGAAAATGAATACCAAAGTTATATCTTCAAATATTTACTTCTACTCAGTATCAGTAGGACTTTACAGCAGTTTCTTCCCCTCTAAGTAAGGCTGATACACTCATTTAGTTTGCAGGGTTGCAGGAACCATTTATTCAAATACCAAATGAATCATATTATGTGTGACAGATGTGAGCAATGCTATGAATGATGTCTTTTTTATTTACTTTCTTAATTTTAAGTTTCTTTTTTTGTGAGTGATGTCTTCTGACATTACCACTACTAATGCCTCCTAATCCATTTATTTGCAAATAATGAGAATGAGTATGATTCTAGAAAGTGGTCCAATTATTTTTGTGATTGTTGTAAGTGCTTTAAATAAACATAATTATTGTCATTGAAAATTACACTTATGAGTTGGGTTTGGTGAGATAGGTCTATAATCCTAGTCCTCTTGAAGGCTGAGGCAGGAGGATTGCAAGTTTGAGCCCAACCTGGGCAATTTAGCAACTTAGTGAGAATCCACCTCAAAATCAAAATTAAAAAAAAAAAAAAAGGTTGGCCAGAGTGAGACTCTATCTCTGTGCTCCAAGATAGGGATGTAGCATAGTGCGAAGGCCCCGTGGTTTTACCTTCAGCACTACAGAAAAAAAGGAAAAAATTTATAGTTATGAAAATAAGTACATATGACAAGATTGGTTGTTATAAGAATCTAAACTCACTTATTTTCCATAATTAATTGGTTATTTATTAGCTTTTTGAGACAGAATCTTTAAGAAAAGAAACACAATAAATGACCGATTAGGTTGCTGAGCAAATTATCTTAACTTGTGATTCTATATATTAACCTAGGTGACTCTTGGAGTTAATGTTTGAGTTGGGCCGGCCAGCACTTTAAGAGGAGAAAGCTGAAAGAACACAAATTTGAGTACAGCCTGGGCCACTCAGCAACTTAATGGGACCCCATCTCAACAGAAAAATTAAAAAAAAAAAAAACAATCTGGAGATGTAACTCAGTGCAAAGAACATGGGTTTATTCTCCAATATTGGGGCGGTGGTGGTGGTGGGGGAGAGCTAATTTTTGTAAAGTGCTTAAAACTGTACAGTGTTCACTCATTTTTATGTATTACTGGCAGTGGAGGGTGAACCCAGGGCCTTCATACTGAGCTATACCCCAACCCTTATTACTGTTTTCAGAAAGGGTCTTACTAAGGCAATAACTTGGTAACTAAGTTTGAACTTGCAATCCTCCTGCCTGAGCCTTACAGATTGCTGGGAAAACAGGCATGTCCCACCATGCCCAGCTCATAAGTGTTTATTAAATGAGTACATAGAAAGATTAAAGGCAGAGCACAATTTATTTCATAGTTTAACTTTCCAAGTACCTAACATGTTTTATAGATGGTACAGAATCAATTTATCTGTTAATAGCATTAAAACTCAACTATAGCTTGCACACTCTATGTGTTGCCTAAATAGTTTCTATGTAAAAGTAAATTCAGCTCTGTACTTGGTTCAGAAGGAGTCTTTTTTTTTTTTGAGACAGGGACTCGCTCTGTAGCCCAGGCTGGTTTTGAACTCATTATGGAGCCCAGGCTGGCCTTGGACTAGTGGCAATTCTCCTGCCTCAGCCTCCTGAGTGCTAGGATTATAGGCGTGCACCACCAAGCCCAGTTCATGTGGTGCTGGGGAACTGAACTCAGGGTCTTGATCTCGCAAGGCAAGCACTTAACGGCTGAGTTACTCCTCCAACCCAAAAGGAGTCACTTTCAAAATGTACTTTTGAAAGGCAAGGCCTCCAATGTGTGCCCACAGTAAGGGCTGCGTGGGTGAATGACAAACACACCTACACTACTGTCACAGACCTCTTTGCTGATAGCATTTTCTTGCGTGAGTCCAGATCTTTAGCATATTCACAGCTGGACATTTGCATTGTTAGATTTAAGTATCTAACTATTCCCAGAAATAGATTGCTGTTTTTACAATATTACTTCCTCATTATGTTATGCTTTGTTTATTTAATCAAATAATAGATCTTTAGTCATGACCTCTAGGTTCCTTTTCCTTATAGCTTCTTTGGTATAAAACGTTTCAAGTGTGTGTGTGCACTCACACGCATGTGTCCCTGCGTTTGTATTTCTTACCGTAGCTTAAAAATGTTCAATTCCCAGGAAGAAAAACATTGTGACAGCAAAGTTCTAAATAATTAAAAGAAGAATAAAGTAACTCTGAAATTTTCCGCAATTAAAATGCTGTTTCAAAAAAATGAGAATTTTGATAATAGCGTGTGAGGATGAGGAAAGAATTTACTTTCCCACCATCTAACTACTTGTCAGCTCTTAAATTAGTCGTTTGTGGGAAAGGAAAAGAAAGCCTTTCAAAACAGCTTTTAAAGCATATAAACACAGAGCTTTCAAGGCTGCAATAAAATATCTGTGATTTTACATTAGGAAACACAGTGCAAAGAACGTAATAAAGATAAAGCAGCATAGAAGGGCTCTAAGTGATTAATAGATTATATAGAGCTGGAAAGCAATAATCAAAACTGCTGATTCTTTATGTACATATACATTAAAAATGCCAAATTTCAGGTATGGAAGAGAAATCACAACTCAACAAAAGGCCCTAGCAAAAATAAGGAAAAACAGTTTCTGAGAAAAGGTTAGAGGTGAGGATACAGGAATTTTATAAGATTTCAAACTAGCAAAGGGTAACAAATTCTGACGGAAAAATAACCACCCACAGGTGGTAGTTCCTGAGTAGTGTTTAGTGCGTAGCATTGTGTCAAGGAACGCCAGACAGGGGGCCCAACCGAGCAAAGTGCAGTGAATGAGCCATGCTGTTCATCCTGCGGACCTCTAAGTCTTACTTATAAACTAACTCCTTTCTTGAGTTTCAACTTACTCCAAAATATCCCATGTGAGTGGGTGCAGGCTGTTTCAAAAGGCCAAGTATAAAAGTAGGACACACTTTGACAGAAGGCTGGCTTAGAACTCACAGCAACCCTCCTGCCTCCAGGCCCGGGTTATGTTGTGCTGGGAAATCGAATCCAGGTCTTGGGCTTCCTAGGCAAGTGCTTTTAACCGTTGGGCTTCACCTCCTGCTCCAGGACAAACTCTTATTGGCACAGATTTTTAAATTCTTTTGGAGAAACAGATTTGATAATGCAACACAATGATAATTTCTTTGTTTCTTAGACTGAAATAGGTCAGAATTCAAGGGTTTCTTGGGGGTGGGACTGTAGATTAGTGGTAAAATGCTTGCCCAGCATGCATGAAGCCCTGGGTTTGATCATCCAGCACTAGCTGGGCCTGGTGGCGCAAGTTTACCGGCAGAGGCAGGAGGATCAAAAGTTTGCACTCAGCCTGCACAACTTGGCAACTTAGTGAGACCCTGTTCCGAAATCAGAAATACAAAACGAGACAGAGCTCTAGAGCAGTGAGAAGGCCCTGGGCTAGATCTTCCATACCACAAAATAAATAAGTAAATCTGGATTCGATTCTCAGCACCACATAAACCCGGTGCGGTGGCGCACAACTCTAATCTCATCACTCGGGAGGCTGAAGCAGGAGGTCTGCCATGAGCTCGAGGCCAAGCTTGGCTATAACGTGAGTTCAGGACTAGCCTGGATTACAGAGCTTGACTTTGTCTCAAAAGAAGAAGAAGAAAAAAAAAACGCCCACCGAGCTCAAGTAAGCCTACAGTGAGAGGCCGTTCAAATCTCCGCGGTCCGCCCCATCAATCAGAGAGAGCCGCTGCGCCTTAGCGGCAGTGTCCGCCGCCAGGAGCAGTGGGGCATGACCCTGCGGCCCGACGTCCTCCGCATCCCCAGCACAGGCCGGCGCCTGTGAAACCTCCGACAAAGATGCGGGAGGCACAAATCACAGACCTAACGCGGAAAGAACCGCCCCGGTGCGCCGGAGAATAGTCAGAACTGCAGTCGGGCGGACGTTACCTCCACCCATTCGGCCTCCACGTCTCCCTCAGCTGGGCGAACTTGCAGTCGCGCGCGCAAGCACTGCTGCAGGAGCGTGCGCGCCTGAGGCGTCCGAACGCTGTCAGCCATCACCGCAGCCTGCAGAGGGCCAACGTTTCCGTCGCTCGCCGCGCAGGCCACGCCCCCGGCGCCCAGGCCGGAGTGACGGGGCGGGGCGAGACGGAGGAACCGCCCAATCAAGCGGGCCGCACCCCAGGAAGGGCGGGCCCTGTGTCCAAGAAGTCCCGGATGTGTGGTTTCTCAAGACAGGATTGTGCAAAGCTGCTCTGGAACTTGACCAACTCCGGGGAAGATTCCCAGTATGTCCGTTTCTTTCTTTTGAGAGAGGTTCTTAGTATGTAGATCGCTAAATTGCTTAGTCTGGGCACAATACCTCAACCTCCTGAGTAGCTCAGCTTACAGGCATCGGCCAATACGCCTGAGTGTATATTTAAATGAGTTTTGTGTCTTTTGCTTACACACATTTTGAGGAAACATTTTTTCACTTCAGAAAGCGTAGGCTTTCAGAAGTTGTACAATTTTAAGCCTGCTTGATTTGAGTTCGTATTATCTACATTATGAGCATAAATGAATCAGTTGACTATCAAAGCAAAAAACTAAAATCTGTGAATCTTTCAATTTTTCCTTGTCTCCCAAAAAACAGTGCTGCTTCCCTGTCAGGTATACTACAAATCATTCTGATTGCAGTTGCAGAAAGGTATCGATATACTATGTAAATGCATATTTGGAAGTCAATTATTTAGAAAGTATCCTTGATAAAAATATTTTATCCAAAAATGTGATTGTTCATACGTTCTCCTAATGCAAAATTAAAACTGCATTTTCTGATGCTCACAGTGATATTAAATTCTTCGATGCAATTTCTGTGAGTGCATATTAGAATGTAAATAAAAGTCAACAAGGGCTTGATTTTCTTTCCCACGCAATGCATTCCTTTAACTTGCCTCAGATTAGCATTTATTTTTGTATAGACTTGGAAGATTTAGATGAGGAATAATAGTATTACCCCAATTGCATTACCCAGGTCATTGATATGGGCTTGGTTGGCACAATATGTCTATACATTTGGGTCCATTTTAGAAGATGACATCACTGACAGTGTTGCTCTCCATACAAAGTAGTGTGACTAAAGAAAATAATGCATGCATAATTAGTGGTCCTCTGTGCACAAAATTGAAACTGCCTGTTTGCTGGTTATCTTGCAGCATGCTTTATAGTCTTAAAGAAAAAAAGCAAAATCTCACACTACCTTTGATTGCTGTTTTACAGGAGTTCTAACATTGTTGACAGCACAATGTCTGCAACAGCACAATGTCTTCACCTTCATGTCATTGTAACTATTGAACCTCTCCTCTCCCTCCCGGACCCAAAATTTCCAAGTCTTAAAGGAACTTTGACAGAACCTAGCCATAACTTAAAATGAGAGAGAACGTTGGTGACCAGCACTTGGTGACATACAAATGGTTGCGTATGAGTGCAAGGAATAGGAATATCTACTGAACAAAGAGTATGTACTTCCCAGAGATCTTTCTGTGTTGAGGGGCCTGTAATAAATTAGGAAGCCTTTCTGTCAAGACACATAGTCTGGATGTTAATGGTTAGCTTCTCAAAAATTATGAATTACTTAAGCCTTCCTATAAGGTGAGAATTTTTTGGACATTGCTGTAGGAATTTAACAGGTCAGAGCTTACTTATTCTTTTTCTCAACCTGCAGAGAGCAGGAGAGACTAGATGCCAGTTAACATTCTAAAAAGGTGAGTGGAAAGGACTGTTTTCCTCAAAAACCAACAAGAGTTGGACCTGGAGCAAAGACTCATGAGAGATGTGTGCCCTCTCAGAGGAATGCTGCAACTGCCAGCTTGTTTTCTCTTTTGTCCACTCCTTTAATTTCCTGCCATTTCTTCCATTGGCTGAACCCAACAGGAAGAGGGGAGAGAGGGAGAAAGAGAGGGAGAGAGAAAGAAAGAGAGAGGGTGCAGTGCAAGAAGTACAGTGTCTTGGGACACAGAATAGGATGCAGAAAGGTGAAGAGTTGAAAGAAAGGATATATAGGGAATACCCAGTACACCAACTCTTTTTGATATTTTTCCATGGCTAGACAAAAATATCACTGTTTTTCTTATATCCTGCAAGATTTTTTTTTTCTGTGTGATTTTTTTTTGGGGAATGGAACCCAGGGCCTTCACACTAAGCTACACCCTCAACCCCCGCCCCCTTTTAAAAAATTGAAATAATGTCTTGACTCAAACTTTAAATCTTCCCACTTGCTTCAACTTCCCAGAATTCTGGGATTACAGACATGTGCCACAATGCCTGGCTTCTTGCAAGGTTGTTTAGTTGCAAAATATAACCTCACCTTAGTATACCTGGTTCCCTAATTACAAGGGGTGATTTGGTGAAATAATTACATTTTGGAAGACATTTTTAAAGAATAATTATTTTAGCTCAAGATTGTAGGACAATTATTTATTGAGGCCAATCAGATAATGCTAACAAAATTATATTATGAAACTAATATTAAATTTCTGTTTGCTGTTGCATCATTCCAACATCACAGGGAATGTCTGAGGTAGTCTGATTTAGCCTGTGCAAATTTATCTTTGGGGGATGCCTAGCTGAGTCACTAAGAGACAGTCACTTGCTAGGGTTTGCATATATAAAGTCCTCCAAAGGCTCGTATGTTGATGGCTTGGTCCCATTGCAACAGTGTTCAGAGGTGGGGCATAGGGAGATGATTGGACCATGGAGTCTCTTATCAAGGATTAATCTACTGATGGATTCATAATTGGATGGACTATTAGGAGATGGAAGAAATTGTAGGAGGCAACTCCTACTTGGAGGAAGTGGATCACTAGGGACCTGCCCTGGAAGGCTCTACTTGTCCTTGATGCCCCCTTTTCTCTGTCTCTCTGTCTCTCTGTCTCTCTCTCTCCCTTCTGGCTGTCATGATGTGAACAACTCTCCCCTGCTATTCTTTTCTGCCATGAAGTTCTACTTCCCCACAGGCCTAGCAATAATAAGGCCAAGTGTCCATCAATTGAAATCTCTGGAACCATGTGCTGAAATAAACCTCTTCTCATTTATGTTGTATGTGTGTGTGTATGTATGTATATGTATACATTTGTGGTACTAGGGTTGATACCAGGACCTTCCCACTGAGCTGCAGCCCAGCCTATTTTTTTGTTTGTTTTGATAAAGGATTTCTTAAGTCACTAGGTTGCCCAGGGTGTGCTCGAATTTCCAATACTCCTGCCTCAGCCTTCCGTAGTGCTGGGATTACAGGCCTGCATCGCTGAGCCTAGCATGCCCAAGGCCCTGGGTTCAGTCCCCCACACCACGTATAGATTAGCTGAGTGTGATTGTACACACTTGTAATTCCAGAACTCAAGAGGCTGAGGCAAGAAGATTGCCATGAGTTCAAGGTCAATCTGGGCTACACAGTGAATTCAGAACCAGCCTGGACTAAAGAGCAAAACCATATCTCAGAGAGAGAGAGAGAGAGAGAGAGAGAGAGAGAGAGAGAGAGAGAGAGAGAGAGAGATATGTTTGTGTTGTTATTCTCAGGTATTTTTGTCACAGCAACAGAGAACTGTTTCATACATCAGCGTTCCACTGGGGCAATGGAAGCTGAAATGTGGAAAGTTCATGTGAATTTTGACTTCTAGATATTTGCCACAAGCATCAAGTCTTTAGGAAAAGGGGGAAAATGAGATTTATTTATTTATTTATTTATTTCTGTGGTGCTGGGAGTTGAACTGAAGTGTTTGCACATGCTGGGCAAACAGGACCATTAAGCTACACTTGTAGCTGGAAATGAGCAGATTTGAATTAGGGTCCGAAATAACACATCCAAAGATAAACGGTCTAAACCACAACTGTGTCTTTGTCATGCTGCTGCTGCTTATCACAGGCACAGAGTGAGGCCAGGAGTTTAGCTCAATGGAAGCCGATCCACATGGAAGTATGAGGCCCAGGAAAGTGACAGTTTCCACCAAAGATCTGAGTCTTTCTCACAAATAGTTTTTATAAAACCAAGCAGGGGATGGAGTTTAATCTGGAACTTGATTTTGATTGTTCATTTGTTCAATTTGCTTCTTAAGTTCTTATTTTATTACTGCATTTATTTGCTAGTGTGTTGTCTGGGTAACATAATATAGCAAGTACTTTTAACTCTGAGTCAATGATGTATATCTTTGGAAGTCTATAGAGTTCCCCTTGAGTAGGCTAATAAATTATCTTGACCTTTGGATTTTCAGTTTATGGAGTTGTGATAACTAAGCAAAGAATTCTAAGACCTTTTGAATATTTGTGTATGTCTATTAGCCCTTTTGCTAAGTTATACTAGCCTGTTGTAATGTTTTTTTAAATGTGAATTGGGCATAAGAGATTTCTGGATATCCTTTTAATGGAGTATTGGAGGCTCTGTGTACTACTCAGTCCTGAAGGCCAAGTAGAGTTTGTCTTTGACCAGGCTATCTCAGAACTATAGAGATAGAAAATAACCTTTTTCTTCAAATTATTCCCGTCTATAAAAATGTAAAATTGTCTCGAGTGGAATGAAACTTTAAATATTACCCTGTGGATATTGACCGGCATTGCCAGTTTTGCTTCCATTTGCAAATTCATTTAAGCATTCTTTGTCTGAATATAAATGTGAAGTACTTTAAATTCTATTTCTTTCTAAAATCATTTTATTTTAGAATAGATTTAGATTTACAGAAAAGTTGCAAAAATAGTATAGAGTTTCCATATGCCCCTTACTCATTTTTCCAGTTTTAGAACAAATTTAACATCTCAAGTCAGTATGGTACATTTGTTACAACTAAGGTTCTGCTTTCGGTACTTTATTCAGATATCATTGGGTTCCTCCTACTGTTGTTTTTCTAGATCCAGGATACTGACTTATAGTCAGTTATCATATTTCTTGAAAAAAGTCTCTCTCTCTCTCTCTCTGTCTCTCACTTTGAGGTAGGGTTTTGCTCTGTAGTCCACGCTGGTCTGAGCTCACCGTGTAGCCCAGGCCAGCCTTGGACTCATGGCATTCCTCCTGCCTCAGCCTCCTCAAGTGCTGGGATTACAGGTGTGTACCACCATGCCCGGTTTATATGGTATTGGGGAATCGAACTAAGGGCCTTGTGCTTGATAGGCAAACGCTTTAACCTCTGTGCCATTCCTCCAGCCCCAGCCCCAATATTTTTCCCTCATAATCACTTTGAAGTTATGGACTTTTAGAGAAAGATCCAAGGATTGAAGTATACCTGTGATCACATCATATCAAAGGTTCATGCTATCAGCTGTGTTATTGCTGGTGAGGTTAACATTGTCACATGGGTAAGATAGTGTTTATCAGGTTTCTGCACTGTAAAATTAAACCCTTTCTTCTCATACTTTGCTCTTTGGAAGCAAATCACCAAGCATAGCCCATACTTAACAGGTGGGGAAATAAGATCTACCACTTTCAGTGGGTATTATCTATGTAAACTGTTTGAAATTCTTCAGGTACTGGAGATTCCAGTTGCCTTTACTTGTAATTTTAGAATCAGGTAGTAGTATGGATTAGAAATAGTTCATAATGCTTTGTTCTACCACATTATGTTTATAGCCAGAGAAAAGGAAGTGACTTATAGAAAGTGGAAGTGAGGTGCTGTGGCAGAGACCTATAGTTTGAACAGTTGACCACTTTGTCTAAGACTCAACTCCTTAATATCTGATAGAAATACTAATTTCTCTGAATATTTTTGTAAGTGAAGTTTGGTTTTATGAGTTTTCATTGTGGAGCAAGTCAAAGCATTGGTCTGCTTTTTCCCCTTTTTATTTATCAACTATTGGGTACATGGCAGGACATCAGAAGAGAAGGGCTGCTAGTGTCGTAGCCTTGGTGTGGACGCTCCTACCTGGCCCAGTGTGGCATGACAGGAAGAAATGGAGATACTCTTTTCTAGTAATCATGCAGATTTGTCTAACACAGAGTTGTAGAGCCACTGAGAACCTAAGTCCTCAGTTCTCTTGGAATTCCCTGAAGAATAGGGAAAGAAACAAGGAAACAGATCTGATTTGATTTAAAAAAAGGAACTATTTTTAAGTTGTCTTTGAGTTTTATAGATGTGTAAAGTTCTGACTTTACATACTGGCTCCAGAAAAACATGAGTAATAGAAATTTCAATAACGACTTGGGCCTTCTGGTGCAAATTTATCATCTCAGCACTTTAGGAGGCTGAGGCAGGAGGACTGCTGTGAGTTCAGGGCCAGGTTGGGCTACGTAGTGAGTTCAGGACCAGCCTGGAATACCCAGCGAGACCCTGTCTCAACAAACAATTGTCTCTTTCTCCACCATTCTCTTTTTTTCCTTTCTTTGTCTACCAACAGGGGAAGGCCAAGACAGGGAGCCATCTCCTGGAAAGCTTGAACTAAATTAAACTTGGGTGACTGTCCCTACCTGGAGGGAATAATGAGGCTTATAGACCAAACAATATTATACAAAATGAATTTTCAGGCTCATATCACCTCTGGGTAAATTCTTTTTACTTGTTCCTATTCTTCAGAATCTACTTCTGCCTCTTTTTTTTTTTTTTGGAGGCCACTTTTCTGTACATGTTCTGTGTAGCCTTTAGTCTCCAAAATTTACTACAGGCTTGACTTCCAACTCCAGTTTTTTCTTTCTTCTAGGCCTCAATCAAAATCTAATATTTTAATTATAAATGGTGATGCATGTCTATACTCCTAAACACTGTGGGAGGCTGAGGCAGGAGGATTGCAGGCTGCCTCATGCCTAGCCTGGGCAACTTAACTTGATGAGACCTTATCTCAAAATAAAATAAATAAAAGGGTTGGGGATGTAGTTCAATGGGAAGGACTTGGCTTTAATCCCCAATACCACAAACAAAACAAAACAAAACAAAACAAAACAAAACACTTCTAATATTCTCAGTACTCTGTTAAGCTATGCTCTGCTGGGTGATAAGCTAATTAAAGTAATTCCCATTATCCTGTGACTGAAACTTGCCCTTCTTAACAGGTATATTTGAATTTTAACAGCAGTCCTTTAACACAAATTATGCTAATTGGTAGACTATGTCAATTACTTTCTGTGAGAAGAAGAGGTGGGAATTATTTCTCAAGTCTCTGGCATTAAAGGAGTTGCTACACCGAGAGTATCTGGAGTCTCACCTCCTAGCCCGCTCCTCTCACAGTACAATTTGCCTTCTTTTCCTGAAGTAAACCATGCTGAAAATATTTGTAGGAATAATGCAATGGGTAGATTTCAGTCATCTTCCTTAACCAGTCTGTACATCCTACACCTTGAAATGTTGCCTTTGTTGGCAGAAGCCTTGGTCTCCCCTTTCTCCGTTCTTGATACTGATTCTGAGAACCACCTCCTCTGCTTGCCTCTGGCTGCCAACATTCCAGATTTGGCCATCCTTTCTCACTGTGGACACTCACCAGAGACTCTCCTTCTGCTCCTGTGGCTTTATTTACTATTCATTTCATTCATTCATTCAAAACAAGTAAGTCCTTATTATTTTTTTTTTTGCGAATACATTTTTTGAGCAGTGTGTATTGTGCCATGAACAAAGCTACAAACTCTTGCACATATGTAGAGTGGAATTATATAGAGTGGAAAAGGTAGATAATATACAAAATAATAAGTATCTAGCAGGGTGTGGTGATGCATTCTTGTAATCATAGCACTGTGGGAGGCTGAGGCAGGAGAATCACAAGTTTGAGCCCAGCCAGACAATTTAGCAGATTGATGAATCCCTGTCTACAAATTAAAAGAAATAATAATAACATAGGCTGGGGATGTAGCTCAGTGTCAGGGTTCTGGATTTAATATTCAATTCCTTAAAAAAAAAGAACAAAAACCACCCAAACCAAAATACTCAATATAACATCAAGTAGTGATAAAGGATGTGAAGAGAGCTGTGTCAAAGTACCATTTTCAGTAGAGCCTCATAGGATATGATTAGTTGATCAGTCAGATTGAAGTAAAAGATCTGTAAGCTTACAGAGTGCAAATTTATCTCTTGAACTTTAGATCACACTATAGTTTGATTAAGTGTTCCCCAAAGGCCTATGTTGAAATCTTGATCTCCAGCGGAGCTTAGTGAGAGTTAAGTTCAGTAATTAGCATCATGTACTCAGAAAGGATATTGGGATATTTCTAAAATGCAAATCTGATTTTACTACTCTTTGGATTGAGACTCTTCCTGGTCAATGCCCTCAGGACAAAATCTCTGCTCAAGTGCAAAATCCTTAGCACAAATTCTCAGAATCTGGTCCTGGTTGACCTTTCCAGCTCATTGTTACCAGCTTGTTTCTCACACCTATATTCCAATTATCTTTCCCCCCGCCCCCAACTGGACCAGGAGCAATGGAATCCCTTGAGATCCTGTTGAAAATGCAGAATCTCAGCACTACTCCAGACTTACTGAATCAGAACCAGCATTTTAACAAGATCATTAGGTGATTCATTTGCATAGTAAAGTTTCATTACCGCTGCTTTATGGCATTATACTCTTTCCCTTCCTGGGTTTTACACAGTATGGCTTCTCTGTTGAATCGTCCTCCTGTATGTGTCAACTACTGTTCCGCAGGACTCCTCTGGGTGGTCCCTCATCCATGGTGGCTTTTTGACTGGCGAACGCTGGGTTGATGAGCATGCTCTTAAATTCCTAACATGGCATGCACTTCTTTGTATTTTAATGACATCCTTACTCCTTTTCAGGTTCTATTAGACAGCAGTTTTCTCTCTTTAATCTGTGGACTTTAAACAAAATACTGATTCCTAGGTTCTGCTCCTGAGAGTTTAGTTTTAATTGATTTGGATAAGGCCTGGATATGGGGTTTTCTAAAGCTATTTCAGATGATTATAATGTAAAGCTAAATTCAGGGCAGCTGTGCTGGTCTTTAAGTTCTTTGTAGATAGGGATGGTGCCTTATTCTCTCTTGTGTCTGTAGGTGCTACCATGGTGCCAGGTGCGTATGCTGTACTGGTATGTAATCATGGCCTGTAGTGTGAGGAGCATGCAATCGATTTTGTGTTGTATGTACTATCATCTTATATGCCGACTCTTTGTGTATTTTTTTTTGGCACCTGGAAATCTATTCATCTCATTAAAACAAAGAGCTGTTTCATGATAGGCGAGTGCTTTGACCACTGAGCTATACCCCAGCCCTCAGAGCTGTTTTTTGAGGAAAATAATGGGGCTAGAATTTGGAACATATCTCTAATTCACCTGTCTTCTGTTCAGGACCCAGTTGGTGGCTGATAACACAAAGCACGTTTCTACAGTTGGATACTAACAGCCATATTGTATTGAAGCACTGTTTCCATGCACCAGTGCCATACAGCAGAACCACTAATTCTTTGTTTGTAAACCTTTCCAGGTCTGAGAATTCAAAAAATTGAGTAGATTGGTGGGATCAAATTGTGTTAATAGATTTTTTTTGAATGTTAATCATTGTTTCATGGGAGGTTAAAAATGCACTGGGGGAGTTTTCTTAAGTTTATGCTTTATTTTCTTAAATGTAAAGTGATTTCTTTGTCCTGAACTCACTATGTTTCCCAGGCTGGCCTTGAATTCACAATAATCCTCCTGCCTCAGCCTCCTGAGTGCTGGAATTACAGGCTTGTGCTACCACGCCCAGTTTATGTGGTGCTGGGGAATTGAGCCCAAGACTTTGTACTTGGCTATGTAAGTGCTGTAATCACTGAGCTATGCCCCCTGTCTATGACTTCTTTTAAAATAAATATTTTAATAATGTGTTTATAGAGTGTTTTAATTATTGAGATTACCCATACTCAACTTTAAATATTTTTATTGACTATCAACTGTACATAATATAAAGAAGAAATACTGTTAACTTCTTTTTATCCTGGAGGAGTTCACAGTCTATAGAGAGATGGAGCAAAGCACATTTTAAAAAAATTTAAAAAGGGCTGAGAATGTAAAGGCTCAGTGAAAAGACTGTTCAATTTCCAGCACCACACGTACCCCCACCCCTCTCTCTTTCTCTTTCTGTCCCTTCCTGTCTGCTTCCCTCCCTCCTTCACTCCCCTGTCTCTCCCAGTCTTTGAAACTAGACTTCATGAAAAAGATAAAGCATATGCAGCTGGTTGTCAGAAATAAAATGAGAGCACAGGGCTAGCTAGCTCCACCACAAAATCTACTTTTGCCAATGTGTGTCTCTTTTTCTATTGTGAGCCTGAGGAGGGACAAAAGACACTTTCTGTAGCTCTTAAGTTTCCAAAGGACAATTCTTGTTGAAAAGAATCCAAAGTTCCTCCAATAACTTTCTTCTTCAGTCCTACATCATTAAACTTCACTGTGCTTCTTATGGCCTGGAGAGTGTGGAGTGGGAGGAAGCACCACTCTCATCTTGCTGCAGAGCCATGCAGGGCCACAGCCTGGCCATCAGTCCCAACCCTCCTTCTGGGAAAATGCTTCAAACCCCAAAAGCTTAAGATAAGAGATAACAAAGATTTTTGTCCACCCAAAAATTTTGTCATATTCCAAATGAGAAAGACCATGTCCCCAGTTGCCCAAAGAAGCCTCGACATCATGCTAATAAGCAAGATTTCTAGGAAATATAATTATTGTTACTTTCTTTCTCTGAAAAGTTGATCATAAAATTGAACTTACACTTTTTTCTGTAACTCCTTGAAATCAACACCATCCAGTTTAAGGATTTTTTGGTAGGATATATGCCCATGGTTTGGAATGTTTTGGGCAAAGCTCGCTGACACAGTCAGGGACTGAGTGGGTGGGTTATGGCCTTAATATTTCTGTTTTGTGTTAATTAACTAAATAGATAGTTCAGTTGATTTGGAATAGTATTGATTGACACCCACTGTGGAATGAATAGAATTTACTGACTGCTGTAGTTTGGATCTGAAATGTACCCCCAAGGCCTGTGTGTAATATCTTGGTCCTTAGCTTTGGCACTATTGAGATGTGGTGGAACCTTTAACAAGTGGGGCCAGATTAGAGGAAGTTAGGTCATTGGATGCATTGGGACCTGCTCCCCTTCCCTCTGTCTCTTTCTCCCTTTCTCTTATTTTCATCTATTATCAGATGAGCAGTTAGCTGTACCATGTGCTCCCAACGTGATATGCTGCTTGGCCACAGGCCCCAAAGCCAATCCTGGACTGAAACCTCTGTGGACCAAAAGAAACCTTTTCTCCTTATAAGTTGATTTATCTCAGATATTTTATAAGTTGATTTATCTCAGATTTTTGTCATAGGGACAGGAAAGCTGACTAACACACTAACTGAGTACAATGATAATAGGCCTATAATAGTATGTGGTCATGCATAACTAAGTATGCTAATGTACTGGCAAAAATTTGAAGAAAAACTTGAAAACTCGGGAATATAAATTAACATAGTTATTGCTATTATGACTGGAAGTTCTTAAACATTTTAATTATTTTATTTCTATAACTTGGAGATACATTTATAAATATTACAATTATTAAAAAGAGACACTTGAGATCTCTTTATACTTAAAACATTAAAGTATAAGTGCCAATATTGTTTCCTAAAAATTTCTGTGACAGGAAATTTAAACCCATGGGTATTATTGGCATTTAAAAATCAAAAATCAGTAATCCTAACTTCAAAAATCAAAGGTAAAAACATCAGGGGCACCACTTCAATCTACTAACATGCCTATAGTTTTTAAAAGAAAAATAGCAAGGTTTGGTGAAGATGTAGAGAAACTGAAATCTTAGTATATTTATAGTTGTAGTGTAACATTACCCTTCAAGCAAACATAGAATTACCATTTGACCCAGTAATTATACTCTAAATGTATATGCATAAAATTACAGAAAACCAGGACTCAAGCATATATTTGCACATAAATATTCATATCAACATTATTCACAATAGTCAAAAGGTACAAAAAGCCCAAATATCTAACAACTGATAGATGTAAATGAAATATAATTTAGACATAAAATGAAGTTCTAATGTGTTGCAACACGGACGAACCTAAAATCATCTTGCTAAGGGAAATAATCCAGACACAAAAGGACAAATATCTCTATGATTTTACTTATCTAGAGCATATCATGGAGCCAGAAGGCATCCCTTAGGGTACTAGGAACTGAGGGTGAAAGAGTGGAGAATTCTTACTTAATGAGTACATGGTTTTTCTATGGAGTGATGAAAAATTTTGGAAATAATGTTGCACAACCTTGCAATTATAGTTAATAATAATGAGGTATACATCAAAAATGGTGAAAATGACAGGTTTTCTGTTACATATATTTTGCCATAATCTAAAAGGAGTTAAACATCTTATTTGTAAAATGACACATTGATTCTTTCTTTGGAGGCCCTTTAATATTCATTGATTGAGCTACAGTACAGCCTAATGTCTCTCTGACATAGGGAGTATAGTATAGAAGAACAGAGAGTTTAGCTCTAGCTATGTATGATTGACAGAGCCCATGTATAGTTATGGACCTAGAACTTAAACTTAGGCTCTGGAGTTTAGGTTTTATGTCCTTTCAGCAGAAGAATCGTCCCTGAAAGTTGAGTCAAAGAGCGAGAATAGACTTTTTGAAAACTTTTTGGAATTTCTCCCCAACAAACAGGTAAAGGGTGGGAGAAAAGATAGTATTGAAAGAAAATTGTCACTACTGTAATTATCAGGGTCAGCTCTAAAAGTAGTGACTGGCTCTTAGTGAGAAGAAAGCCCTGGTACACGTGATAGGGCACCCAACATACAAAGAAAGAGACAACAGCAGCCATCGTGACTTTGACGGTCTTGCTGGATTTAACCAGGCCCCTCTCTCTCATCTTGCTGGATACTCTTTTGTGACAAAAGATGATGATGAGGAAAGGCAGGATTAAGCCCAGCAAGAAGCAATGGGTGAAGCAGGCCACATGAATCCCTTTCCTTAATGCCTGAATCTCTTTGCTTTCTTTCCCAGCTGGTAGACACAGCAGTTATTTCAGCAAGTCACCCCTCTTTATGATCATAGTGTGTCTCTCTGAAAACCAAGTGTGCTGAGGGTCATGGTAGCCAGCCAGATACCCAGGACAAAGCTGGTAGCCCAGCGTGGGCTTCAGTGCTACTGAGACCACACTGGGTGAAGAGTGAAGAGGTACTGATCAAGACTGATGGCCGAGAGGAAGAAAACGGAGGCAAACATCCCCACAGACAAAGCGCCACTGAGGATCTTGCACAGGGCTGTTCCCAAGGCCCAATGGTTGTCCTGAAGATAGGAGGTGGCCATAAATGTCAGGATCCATATTGAAAGGAAGTACGAGAGGACGAGATGAAAAAATAGGAGAGCACTGACAGTTCTTTGCATCTGGAATTTTACACCCATAGGTAGAGGCCACTGGTGATGGCTCCAGTTACAAATGCTATGAACAAAAGAAGAGCAATGATTATTTTTGATGCAGGAGAGGGAGCATGAGCGCTGTTTCTTACTAATGTAGAGGCATTGGTCATATTATCAGAAAAGTTGATCTGATCCATTATCACCTAGGAGACAAAAACACTGAAAATTACAACAAAGCAAAAGTTTGAATGCAAAAATTAAAACAGAAATTTTTGCATAGCAACAATCTAAATGACAGTGTTTTAACAGTAGCAAATATGTGTACAGTAACAAATATTTTTCTAAGGACAGGACTTTGTTGTATAAGGAATTAAGATCAGTTGATCTAAACATGAAAAATAGAAATATTACAGATGAAATGAATATGATAGAAAAAATGAGACACTTTGACAATTATTAAATAATAATAGAGATAGGTGGCTAAACATCTATTTAGACATTAACCAAAACTTTGGCCCTTCTTCTTAGGCATGAACTCTCTTTGGTAAAGGCAGTTGACGCCGGGTCTTTGAACTGAGCTATATCCCCAGCACCCTTTTTTATTTTCGTTTTTTATTTAGAGTCAGCATCTCACTAAATTGCTAAGCTAACTAGGATGACTTTGAACCTGTGATCCTCTTGCTTCAGTTTCTCAGAGTACTGAGGTTACTGAGGTGTACTACGGTGAGGACTTCTTGAATCAGGCAATTTAGAATCAGTTTTACTTGAGTGGGATTTGGTAAGGACAAACAGTGCTAATGAAATAAACTGAAGCAACAAAAATAACCGCAACTGTTGCAAATTAATAATCAAGGAATGCTATAATTAGGTTTCCCTCATAAGCTGAATAGACATAGTTAATACTATTTTCTAGCATTCTGAGACTCAGCATATAACAGTAAGAACTGATCTTTACATTAGAGACCTAGATCATTAAAGAATATGATGTGCCTTGAGAATTGTCAACCAGAGGACAGTGTTTTGTAGGATACAGTTCTTTCTTAGGGATGGGAAGAAAGAATGTCAATGAACTTGTATTTTTCTATTATTTGTTATTTACCATGAGCTTTTTATAAAAATCATTTCTTCTTTTCTCATAAAGACTTTGAGGTAAATCTTTGTATAGAGGAATATTAAATTTCTGATATCTGTCAGTATCTCCCCACTGTGTCTCCTCTGTTGTGGCCAGTGGAGAATCTTGCCACCTTTGTATTTCTTCTTGAATTGGTAGTTCATGTATTTTTGATAATGCTTAATGAATCAGAGTATCTAAATATTAAAGTATCTAAAATATCCGATTTCTTAGATAATGGCTCCAGTAGTATTGAAAACATATGCCAAAGTTGTTTTTTGGAAAATAATTATTACAACAAATTGTTTTTTGCTAAGTTGGATAAAGCAGTGGAAATTACTAATGAAGCATTTATTTTCCCTGAGCAAAGAATATTGTAAGAATATAAACAGAAAAGAAAAAAATAATTGCTATTTAAAAACCCCAAATCCTTAAGTTAATTCTGCCTTCAAAAGACCTACAAATTTTTCTTTAAAGTGGAAACATGTTTGTCTCTTTAGGAAAACGCTGAGGTAGTTTGCTTTGGAGCAGAAGGGAAGTCTAAAAGGTGTAGAGTGAACAGGGACTGGCCGTGGGAGAGTGAGAACTTGAGAAAGAGGTTGGGATCTTTTTTCTTTCTTTCTTTCTTTTTCCCAAACAGGGTTTCACTATGTAGATCAGGCTGATCCTGAGCTCACAACATAGCTCAGGCTGGCCTTGAAATCATGACAATCCTCCTGGCTCAGCCTTCCGGGTGCTGGGATTATAGGCATGCACCATCGTGCCCAGTTTTTATGTGGCACTGGGGAATCTAACTCAGGGCAGTGAACTTGTTAGGCAAGCGCTTTCCCTGCTGAGCTGTTCCTCAATCTCATGGGCCCTCTTTCTGAACATTTTAAGACCTCTAGAGAGGGCAGTTGTAAGAGAGCAGGAGTAGGAAAAAAACAGCATGAGGTCAAGTGGCCTGAGGAGGAGCATCAATGAGATGTTTAGAAAAGCAGAAATGACCAAGAGCATGTAAAAATTGGAATGTCTAATAGTCAGTTTTAATTCATCTGATGGGATTTACTGGGGGTAGAACATCCCATCTCCACATTAACCGACAACTATCTTATGTTTGTGGTTGTTCTTGGAAATCAAAGGAAGGAGCTCAGATTCCCTATTTGGAATGGAGCGACATGGAGAGAAAAGGCCAGGGTAGGAGGTGGGATGGGTATGAGGTGATGCATATGGTGACAACTGGTTAGATCCCAGGCTGGAGTAGACAAGGCGAAACAAGACCTAGGGGATTCCCGATTTCCCTTTCTCTCTCTCTCTGTGGTTGTAGGTATGTCTGTGGTCTTCCTGTGTTACCTGTGATGTATTTGTGTGGATAGAGTTGGGTATATGGTCTCTGTAGCTCTGTGATGTGTGTGTGTTTTAAACAATGATGTATATATTTAAAGCTGTGTGTGTGTGTGTGTGTGTGTGTAGTTTTTGTGTTTATTGTGTATTTGTGTAATCACCTGGGTAGTTGTGTCTGCATTTCATGTGTCTATCTTGGAATGGCATGTGTGGTGTTTGGACGTCTGTGCTTTATCTGGGGATATGAATCCCTTTGTGCATGTGTGCATGAGAAACTTAATTTTAGGGAAGTTAAGAAGAATTATTTTTAATTGTGTGACAGAGCCCTAGAAAGGTGCCTGCAGATAATGTAAGCTGTGAGGAAAATCAAAGTGAATCTTTCTTGATCCCTATTAGTAGTGGCTCTGTCATATCAAGTTTCCTGGGCACTTTGATTTATTTACATAACCAGGAGAATGTATCATTCTTAAACATCTTGTCAGATGGTTTAAAAAGTAATTGAGTATAAATTAATGGGTCAGAGCTCAGGCTCTGGCATCCAGAGTCCTGGGTTTGGATCCTACTACCTCCATTACTAATTAGCTCTGTGACTGTGGCCTCTTAATGATCTCTTTAAGCCTTTTTCTCCTTTTGATCCCCTGGGATATCTTATGGGAACTAATGGAGACAATGTATTTATATTACCTAGATCCCTTGCTGCTTAGTAAGTAAGCAGTGATTTTTTTGCATACTGTTTTACTCAATTTGTTAAATTAAAGCTGGGAGGAACCTCTTTTTGCCCTTTTAATGCTGCAAGCCATGCTTCCTTGCTTTCTACCACACCTGCACTGAGCCCCAGAGGACTTCCAGGGATTTATGAAAACTTTCAGATTTAGAGTTACTTTTGGCACAAGTGGCTTTCAGGAAGATGCCACCTCTGCTTGGGGGCCTTGAGTAGCTCGTGTTGGGGGGAAGTTCACAGGAACCTCAGGAAGTTACTCTGGGATAAGCCCAGAGGGTCTGTTTAAGGGACGTCCCTGGAGAAACCTGCCAACTCAGGGGATCTTATCTCAGAGCTATGTCTTCATGGAGTTCATGCCAAAGACACTCTAATCAGCCTTCTTCTTCAAAATAGTGGCATTTTGTCTCCTTCCTGTGCTGTTCTCGCTGAGGTCCCTTCCCAACCTTAAACCTACAACTGAGCAGTTCTGTGGGTCTCCTCCTGTTTTGGGTGCATTTGTTTTCAGAGAAGTGGAAGCATAAAGAGAATTACTTCTTCAAATCATTTCTCCATTTTAAAGGGGGGATGTAAAAATGTCATAAGCAAAAATAACTTTTATTTAACGGTAATCAGCTAATTTAGACATTAATTTTGGGCACTGATTAAGAATTACTTGTTCACAGTCAGTTGTTTCACCAGGTACCCACTCTGTCTGATTCTAGGGCTTTCATTGGCATATGGATGAATGGTGTTGGGTACATAGGGAGATGGCAAATACCAGGCACAGACAAAAATAGAACCTGGAAGTGAGCTACTGAATCTTGCTGGAGGGAAGATTGTTCGGGAGAAAATCTTAACCATGGTGTTGTACTTAAAAGTGTAATGTGTGATTTAGTTTGACAAGATGAACATTGGCAGGAGAACGATGTGCATTTGTACAGTTGTGGAGAAGGGTGCAGAAATGAGAGTGGGCCACACATCTTGGTAGACGACCTCATTATAAGAAGTCTCACAGCACAGATCATTTTTTTCTGAGCCATTACTGACTCAGTTCTACATTTCCTCTTTTACTCTTGCTAATCCATCTCTGAAAATTTTTTTTGAGTCCACCTCTGTGCTGACCCAGTGTCCTAATTTTTTTCTGCTTCTTTCCCCCTCCTCTTTATCTTTTCACTGCCAGTGGAGAAAATGCATCAAAGCCACTGTGTAGCTTTAGTGGCAAAGAGTGGGGATCAAAACCGTTACCTACTCTGTGTTAGACTCAGATTTTTAAAGTTTCCCCGGGTAGATTGTAGGTTTATTAGACATAGACTTAAATTTTAATTATTTCACTTATAGCTGTGACCTTTAACTTAAGAACTGACCTTCGCAGATTGAGGATGAGTTTTCAATCAGGCTGTTGTATTTTAAAAGGGGTCTTTCACCAGGTTTTCATACCCTTTGGATTAACACACAGATTGAAAAATCACTGGTGGTATTATCTGGTCTAAACCTATGAATTCTGATGATCAGATACAACTTAAGTGAATCACATTGGGTTTTCACCAAATTCCAATTTTATAGGTGAAGAGACTGTGATCTTTAGAGATATTTAAGAACTTGTCCTACATTTTATTATGAGTTAAGGAAGAAGTTGAGACAGAAATAACATTAAAAATACTGTTGCTCTGCCTGTGGCACTGTATTGGTTGCACACTCTGCCACTTTGCTTGTATAAAGAAGTTCTGAGCTTGCTTTCCTATTTTTTAGTGTCTAATAATAACAACAATAGCACGTCTCTTTGAAACAGCCTTGTGTGAATTAAATGAGATGCTGTAGGTAGTGGGTTAGCACAGTACTTGGTACAAAGCATTAAATAAGTGATAGCCAGACGTTGCTTATGATCAGAATAGCAGAATTAATAACTCAAAGTAATTACCTTTAATGTTTATAGTTATTAAAGAAAATAATTGCTTAGTGAAATAGCTTAGAAATGTTGGGGTGAGTGTTTTCTAGGTTTTAGAATTGTGTGCTCACAGGCTCTTCAGCAACCCTGTGTGTGCATTTCCATATGGTTCACTCTGTGCTCATTATGAAAAATAACATAAGACAGTTTCATTTCCATGAGTTCTTTTCTTGAAACCAACTAACTTAATTTAAAATATGAAAAGTGAAATGAATTGAACCGCCTACCGAAAGCCACAAAAAAAAAATCAATTCCTCAAACTTAGTCGGGAGATTTCCTTACAGTTAATATCATTAGTTAAATAACTTACTGGAGGAAAATACTGCAGAGATTATGTCTGAGAAGTTACCAAAGAACTACATTGTTGACTATCTGGTAGTACTACTTACCTCAGTGCCTGTTTTTTTTTTTTTTTGAGAAATCTGAACATTATTTCTATTATTATATTTGTTATTTATGGATTTTGTAAGTATAGAATTAGGAAATACAGAATGGGTAAGAGGAGGAAGAGACTGGTCCAACTTCATTTTTGTTGTTGTTGCAATAACACAGGAAGGAGCCAGTGGTTTTTAGCTTGGCTGAAGTCAGAGTTACCTGAAGATCTTTAGAAAAGTGATGGAGTGTCTCTATGCTTAAATTTATCCATTCAGTATTTACTGAATATACTGAGTTTGAAGTACTTTTCTTGCCACTGAGGATACAGAATAAACAAGCAAAGTAGTGTTATTATGGAGTTTACATTTTAGAGGTAAAAGATGGACAATAAGCTAATGAACACATGAAGAATAGAAATATCAGGTAGCACTACAGTGAAACACAGAACATTAAGATATGATTATGTGGTGAGTAACAAGTGACGAGTGTTTACTGGGTGGTCCAGAGGCCTCTCCATAGGTGATATGTGAGGGGATTGGAATGATGTGAAGACATCAGTGACATAGATTGAAAAGAACATTACCCTGGACCTGCGTATTGTTCCATGTCTTTTTCCTCCGTAATGATGTATGCCTTATACTTACTCTCTCTTCTCTTGCTTCTTAATTTGGTCTTCACATTTATTGGTATCCTTGGCTCATGAGGTTTCAGCTTTATCTGATGATTTATGCCTTGGGTTTTTCTCCTTAGTTGCATGCTATAGTTTGGAGATGGCTTGAATTTGGTTCAGGTGATAGATGCTTAGTTCCCAATATGAGAGTAAGACAATATGTCAATAGGAGGTAAAGCTTAGAGGGAAGTCACTGGCAGCATTGGAGAAGTTCTTATGGGACCAGTTCTCATGAAAGGGCTGTTTTAAAGGGGTGAGCCTGGCTCTTCTCTGTGCCTTGGCTTGTTTCACCACGTGATCTCTCCCTCCCACATATGCTTCCACCATCCTGCCATCTGCCAGGTATTACAGTCAAGGGCTTCCTCACCACAGCTAGAACCGTGCTGTTTGGATTTGATACTTCCACAACTATGCACTAACTTTGCTTCTTTTCTAAGTTAGCAAGCTAGCCTAAGGCCTTTGGGCATAGTAACGGAAAATGCACTATCCAGAATCTTCATTGCAACAGCATTCTTGGAAACATAAGCTCAGCTTCCCTCATGAGGCTCAGTACTGAGAATCTGCTCCTAGCCCTACTGTACACATCTACCACAATGAGCTTCAGATTCTGTGTTTGAACAGCATTTCTAGCACAGCAGGCAGAGTGTATATGGAAGAGTAGCAAGAAATGAAGATGGAAAATTGTCCTAGATCTTGATTGTCAAGGGACTTACATGCTGGTTTAGCTTTAGCAAAAGCAGGGTTGGGCTTTGGAGCACAGGTGAAGGTAGACTGTGTATAGGAATTCAAGAGTTAAGGCTTTGGATAGATTTGTTTCTTTGCAAATTCAGACCTAGGGTAATCTGCTGAGAGTGAAAAAACAAAGGATGTGGAAGAATGAGGAAGTTTGAGAATGGCCTGTGAAAGCAGGGAAGGATGTAAAAATCAGTGACTGGTGTTAAGGATTTTTTTTTTTTTTTTTTTGAGATCAGGGACCACTTATTTGTGGGTCTACTCCTCTGGGAAAAGGAGTTGTACCTCATCATGAAAATTTAAAATTTTACCAGTGCAGTCTATTACATTTGCTTCCAGCCTGACTGAAGGAGCAGACGTCAAAATATTCATGGCTGATGGTTTACTAGGTAATATTTCAGAAGACAAGAACAGCTGAGTTGACAGTGCTCATAGGAGAATGACAGAAGTGATGTTTCTTGGCAGTAGGTGGTGAAGGGAGTGTAGAAAACCACAGTGAGCTTGCCAGATGGGTAGAAAAGAAGAGACTGAGAGACTGGCAGGTGGAGTAGTAGTGTTTGTATAAGCATGAAAAATTGTTGGATATTAAAATTTAAAAGTTTGGGGCTAGAGGAATAGCATACCTGTGGGTGCAATCGCTGGCACTACATGTAGAGTCTTGTAAATTCTGTTGGTTGAGGGGTAGAAGGATAAGGGAAAGTTGAAGATTATGCCTGTGTTAATTAATGTGTTTGGTTGCAACGGATTTTATTCTGCTGTTTTAATCCAAAATTTATTCATTAAAAGATAGAGAGTAGTGGGGCTGAGGGCATAGCTCAGCTATTAAAATGCTTTTAAAAACTACTTCAAAAAGGAAGAGAAATAGGTGAAATTAATTTTAATAGTGTATATTTTACTTAACTCAATATACTCAAACTTATCACTCCAATATGTCACACAAAAGGTATTGATGAGATGTCATATTTTTGTGCTAAATCTTTAAAAACTCCCATGTAAAAAACAAACTCATGTGTATTTTATACCTAGAGCAAATTATAATTTGAACTATCTCCATTTCAAATGCTCAATAGCTTCTCAGAGAAGACATTTCAGGCTTAATGGATTTTTAAAAAGGTAATGTATTCTTACTTTACAACGTATGACAAATTGTCACTTCTTAATAGAATGAAAATATTTCACATTTCAATATTGAATGTTAAAACTACAATTGAGTATGCAACATTAATGTTGTTTCTGAATTTCTGAAGAGGAGTTTCACACATACAATCATATTTTGATGTTGTCAAGTCAAGTGGGAGACGGAATTTTTAAACTTCATATTTTCTACTAAGACAACTAGGAAACTAGAATGACAGTTTTATTAACAAAGTTGTTTTTACTTTAAAATAGCTAGTAATGTTGGTTTATGAAAAATAAATATTTAGAGATGAAGAAAGTAACCTAGCAAAGTGCAAAATGTATCTGGAGTTCAGGCATCAGTGTTCGTGGATTTAAATCTTGACTTTATTATTTTTATCATAGGGTGTGTTGTGGTTAGGATCTGGAGTGTCCCCCAAAAGTCTCATGTATTTTAATGTTATGGATTGTCTATGGAGCAATGTAATGTTGGTGGATTGGGGTTTGGCCTGGAGGGGTGGATTGCAGTTGTTGGGATTAGGGGCATGTGAGTTAAGACTAAGGGCATGTGACTTAAGACTAAAGGCTTGTGAGTTAAGACTAAGGGTGTGTAGTGGCCACACCTTCGATACCCAGATGCAGGAGAGACTAAGACTGGGGCTTGGACTAGTCTCGATTTGTCTCACTTGCCTGTGTGTGATGTCCTGAGAAGCTGCCTACACCTCTGTCTCTGCCATGTACTTCAGTTGCTGTCAGCCGCCCCTGAATGGACTGTGACCATCTGAAACTGTAAGCTAAAATAAACCTTTCCTTTCCTAAATTTGTGTGTGTCAGGTATTGAGTCACAGCAATGAAAAAGTAACTGAGACAGGGTGTTAGTTCTATTGCTCAGGGTCTCTAAGTATCACATGTCTCCTACTTATCTTAAAGAGCTTTAAACTTTTGATTCACCATGCTGTGCATTCTGTTTGGTAACTTTTTCCATTTAATCACCCCCATTTTTTATTGCTATGTATATGTGATACACAATGGTTACATTAAACTTGAGAATTTTGTGCACATATCTATTGCAGCAATTTCCCATTCCCTTCCTCCTTTCTAACCTTCTTATCCTCCCTCTCATCCCACCAACTCCCAACATCTACTCCAAATAACTTACTTATACCTTGGATTTCTCATATTAGAGAAACCATGTGATATTCAGTTTTCTGAGTCTAATTCACTTCACTAAACATAGTAGTCTCAAGTTGTATATCCATTTACCTACAAGTGATTCAAAACTGTCTGTCTTTATGGCACAACAATACTCCATTGTGTATAAATACCACATTAAAAAAATCCATTGGTCTATTGATGAATATTTTGATGTCTTCCATGATTTAGTTATTATTAGTTGTGCTGGTATAAACACAGATATGCATCTATCTCTGCTGTTATATGGTGCTTTTAACTCTTTTGGAAAGATACCCTGAAGAGATATGGCTGGGTGAAATAGAATATCTATTTGCAGTTTTTTGAGGAATTTCCATACAGCCATAGTGGTTGTACCAGTTTACAGTCTCACAGTTCTTCAGCCTTGCCAGCATCTATTGCTTTTTAAATTCTTGGTAAAAGCCATTTTCACTGAGGTAAGGTGGTATCTCGATGTTCCAATGTTCTATTACTTAACTTTCAGTTTAATGGAATTGAAATGTTGTGCCTCCTGGTACAAGTCTTTCCCCTTCTGGACCTAAGACTTTTTGGCCAACAGAGCATAAGGTTGTGGTAATAGAAAGAAAACATTTTACTGGTGGGTCACTAGGAGTGATGGTGAGTGGTATCATCCCTATCTCTACCCCTTGATTCCTGGACAACTTCTGGCCTGCTACTGGGCCTTAGTGGGAACTGAACATTTGACCCTGGGACACCGGGTTACCATGTGACCTGAGCTGCCCATTATGAACTGGGTACTGTCTAACCCTTCAGATCATAAAGTTGGACACACAACAATGGTCCATCATCAAATGGAAGTGGTATACATGTGATTGGGCCCAAGCAGACTCAGAATGCACCAGTAAATTACATGAAGAAGTGGCCCAAATGCCCATCATGCCTACTCCTTCTGTGCTGCCCTCTGTCCCCAGCATGCACCTATGGATTCATGGGGGTGTACCCTATGATCAGCTGACAGAAGAAGAGATAAACAAGGCCTGATTTACAGATAGCTCTGCACATTATGCAGGTACCACATGGAAGTAGACAGCTGTTGCACTACAGCCTTCCTCTGGGACTTCCCTGAAGGAATGTGGTGAAAGAAAACCTTCACAGTAGGCAGGGCATCAAGCAGCACATCTCATTGGGCATTTTGTTTGTAAGAAAAAATGGGCGTGATTATATAGTGATTCATGAGCTATAGACAATGGTCTACCTATCTCATGTGGGACATGGAAGGAACACAGCTGGAAGATCGATAAGAAAGACCTCTGGGGATGAAGTATGTGGGTAGATCTCTCCATATGAGCGAAGGAAGTAAAGATATTTGTGTCTCATGTAAATGCTCACTAAAAGGTAACATTAGCAGATGACTTTAATAATCGAGTGGACAGGATGACTCATTTTTTAGAGAGCAGTAAACCTCTTTCCTCAGTCACCCTGTCTTTGCCCAATGAGCTCATGAACAAAGTGGCCAAAATGGCAAGGATGGAGTTTATGCATGGGCTCAACGACATGAACTTTTCCTCACCAAAGCTGACCTGGCCACAGCCACTGCTGAATGCTCACTGTGCTAGCGGCAGAGACCAACACTGGGTCCCCAATATGGCTCCATTCCTTAAGGTGCCATCTGGTGGCAGGTTGATTATATGGGACCACTTCGGTCATGGAAAAGACAGCATTTTGTCCTTACAGGGGTACTTACTGAGGTTATAGACTTACCTTTTCTACATGTAATGCTTCTGTCAGAACTACCATTCATTCATGGACTTGTAGAATGCCATATCCATCATCATGGTATTCCACACGGCATTGCTTCTGATCAAGGAACACATCTACCAGTCAAAAAAATCCAGCATACTCATGGAATTCACTGATCCTACCAAGTTTCCCACCATCCAGAAGCAGATGAATTGATAGAATGGTGGAATGACTTTTTGAAGACGCAATTACAGCTCCAGCTATGTGGTAATACTTTGCATTAGTTGGGGCAAGGTTCTTCAAATGGCTGTGTATGCTCTGAATCAGTAACCAATATATGGTGCTGTCTGTCCCATAGCCAGGATTCATGGGTGTGTGTTGGAAGAAAAGTGTGTGACATATTATAGATTGCAGGCATGTGGATTAGATCACAGAAAAGTGTTTGACGGTTTATAGATTGCAGGCATGTGGATTGGATTACAGGCATGTTGTGGAGGCTTAAATCTGGAAGAGGTGGAACACTGAGGCTGGACCCAGGAGTGGGTGGATCGTTGGGATGGGACCTGGAAGGATATATGCTGCTTTCTTCTTTCCTCCTGGGAATTGACTTGGCTTCCTGTTTGCAATGTTGTGAGGACCTGCTTCCACCTCTGCCTCTGCCATGTGCTTCCACTGTTGTTAGCTGCTCCTGAGTAGAATGGGACCTACTGAAACTGAGAGCTAAAATAAGTTTTCTCCCCTAATTTGTGGATATCAGGTGTTGAGTCACAGTGAGGAGAAATACCTAAAACAACTGTAGACTGGAGTGAGACTGTGGTGGAGATCAGCGATGTGTAGACAGGAGCAAGTCAATGGCCAATGTCTGTAGACAATCTTGAAGGCTAGAACTTTCTCAGGAAAAGCTGTAACAATATTTCTGCTTCCATATTTTTATGGGTTCAAGCTGCCAGTAGGAGCCACCTACATCCAGCGTGGGTGAGGTGTTCTTCCCTCATTTGCTGGCTCACAAGTCATTAACATGCATCTATAAGCTCTACACTGGGTGTTTCAAGTTGACATCATCCCTTCAGTGGTCACAAAATGAGAAAGTTATTGAAAGGAAAGAGGCAGAAGATGTGCATTGGACCAAACCATCTAGCGCTTCATGTGTGTTAGTCAGTTTTTAATCACCGTGACCAACATTCTTGATATAAACAGCTTAAAGGCAATGTTTATTTTAGCTCACAATTTCAGAGGTTTCATTCAGTGTTCAGCCTGATCCACTGCTTTAGGCCAAAGGTGATGCAAGAACATCAGAGAAGAGGGAACAGTGGAGGGAAGCCAGGCAGCAGAAGGAGAAAGAGCTGGGGAAAAAGTTGCACCTTTCAAAGTCAGGGTCCCAGTGCCTGATTGACAATCAAGATTGACTGTCACACCACGTTAATTCTACTATGTTTTATTTTAGGGTAATGGGAAAGGGAAAGACACTATATGTATTAATTTTCTAGGTCTGTCATGACAAAATATCGTATATTGGGTGGCATAAATAATAGAAATTTATTTTCTCATAGTTGGGAGGTTGGAAGTCTGAGATCAAGGTGCAGCATTATTAGTTTCCTAGGAGGCCTCTCTGTTTGGCCTGCAACCATTGTACGTGGGCTTTTATCTGTGCTTGTGAGTCCCTTGTGACCATGTCCAAAGTCCTCTTCTTGTAAATACACCAATCAGATTAGACTAAGGTTCACCCTAAGAGCCTCATTTTGATTTAATCAACCTTTAAAAAAGGCTCTGTCTTTCTGCCAGGGTGGTGTGGATCTGTAATTCCAGCTTCTTGGGAGACTGAGGCAGGAAGATTACAAGTTTGAGGCCAGTCTGGGCAACTTAGTAAGACCTTGTCTCAAAATGAATTGTAAAAAAGACATAGCCCAGTGATAGACTGCATAGCACACATGAGCCCCAGGGGGAAAATAAATTAAAACTTCCAAAAATAGAAAGAGCAAAGGCCTGATCTTTATATACAGTCACTGGGGGTTAAGACTTCAACATGTGAATTATGTGGAGACACAATTCAGAAAATAATATCATATAGGTGGATGTAGTATAGACAATGGCTTAGAGAGGGTGAACTGGAGAGACCCAGCAGAGGCTGTTGACTGAGATGACAGCAGCAGCTTCTCTAGGTTGTGAGCTGTGAAGGTAGAGCAAAGTCAGTGGTTTAACAAGCATTCTAGCATTTGTGCTTCCAAAGTATATTTGAACACTCAAGAAGTATTTTGATGCAGGATCAATGAAATATGTACAAGTGGGAGAAGCAGAAGTTGCATAGCTTCTAAATGTTTGTCTTTTATCTTTCTGGCTGATGGTACCACTTATATAAAGAACAAAGGAGAGACAATGGTTCATACAGGGAAGATAAAGGTTTTAGTTTTGTTGCTGTTGAATTTGAGGTGCCTGTCAAATATTGAGCGGATAATAGTAAGCTGTTCAATGGAGGAAAAGAATCAGCTTCTTTTACACCCGGAGCTGGTGTCACATGGGTCACTTTCCATAATGGAGAAAGTTTCTAGTTACCTGGCCTTTCTTTTTGATTTTACGTGGAAAAAAATTGTAGCCCTCTAAAAATGTGCTCTTAAAAGCCTTGTAAATTGAAAATTTGCTAAATTAGAGCTTAATAGTATCTTGTAGTTAATACTGCAAAAATATTTCTTTAAGTACCAATTTTCTGTGGTCGGCTTGACCTGGATTATTAAAATTACCTAAAAATTCTCTAATACTATTATCCTCCTCTTGAGGAGAAAGCCCCTGTTTTTGTTTCCTTCCTGCAAGCTAGGTCTCAGTAAGAAGAACTGCCTATTCAACATAGTTAGGAGAGGTGAGAGTGCCCACAGGAAGATCAGAAATCCTGAAGACACATCAGAAGTGGAGGAAAACAGCAGCCTAGGAAGCAGCCGAGGCCAACTAAGAGCGACCTTGAGTCACTGGCATCCGCAGATGGAGCAAAGTCTGGAGCCTGGAAACTGACTGAGGTAAGCATTGATTCCGGAGAAGTGAGAATTTATAGCAGCTGGTAACACCTGCCTCCAAATATGAGCCTTCAGGTAGTGAAAACTGCAAACACAATGTGAGCGTCCTCCAGAAAAGGTCTCCCAGAATTCAGACTAGAACCAGAGCTTGGCACCAGACAGTCATGTAAGCAGGAGCTATTTAAAAAAAAAAAAAAAAGAGCCTGAGACTGAACTGAGTCGAGTAAAAGCAGGTTCAGAAGAACACGTAAGAGTTTTTGGGGTTACTCTTAAACAGTGACTAGGAAAAAACTGGCATAAGAGACAGTTGCAGAGAGGAGAGAAGGGCTGCAGAGCCCCTGAACAACTCAGTGGGAGCACCTCTGAGGGTGGAGAGCCCTGCCCTTGGGGGAAGGAAGCCAAGACAGGTGGGAGAGCTTTGCTGAGGGGGCTGGAGATGATTAACACCTCAGAGACCATCAGGCTGTTAGGTCCTCCTTCACTGCCTACTCCCAGCACAGAACTTGAAGGAATGTTGGCTCTCCCTATAACACCCTCATACCCCTGGCAAAGAAACCTATCAGCTAGGCTTTTAAAGTGAAGTCCCTCAACAACAGAAACACAGAAGAAGACAAGGCAACAGGTCACCAACAGAGATGCCTGAGACCCCAGAAACTAATGTCATGGGCTCTGAAAAGAGTCAAAAAACAAATAAATGATTTGAGCAGCCAGTTCAAACAAGATATTATCAATGAAATGTAAGCAATGATCAGAGGACTGAAAGATGAGCTTACTAAATAAATAGAGGTCCTAAAGGATGCAAAGCTTAGTGGGCATATAGAAGCTACAAATTTAAGTTGGCTGAGGTAAACAAGGAAATGCAAGCTATGAAGGAAGATTTTGATAGAGAAGTGAAAAATTCTAAAAAGAAATCTAGCTGAAATTCAGGATATGAAAATAATTTGGAAGCAGGGGAAGTTGACTTGAATTTTGTGAGGACAGAATTTCAGACCTTGAAGACAAGGCTGAGGAAACATGCTATAATTAAGCACAGCTCCAAAATTAGAAATGAGCAAAGTATCTGGATACAACAGATGATGGATGATTCAAAGAGAACCAATCTCAGAATTATGGGTGTGGGAGGATGAACAGAAGACAGCACCAAAGGTATAAAGAATTTATTCTCTGAAATCATGGAGGAAAATTTCCTGAACCTAGAAGATTAATTTTCAGGTACAAAAAGCTTATAGAACACCAAATAACTTCAACCAGCAATGAGACTTGCCACAGCATACCATAATCAAAACCCCATAAATACAACATAAAGAGAAAATATTAAAAGCAGCAAGAGAAAAACAGGTTATCATTCTACCAAAGCAAACCACAAATTACCACAGATTTCTCATGGCAAAATTTAAAGGCCAGGAGAGCCTGGAGCAAAATCTTTCAAGCTCTAAAAGACAGCAAGTATCAACCCAGGTTGCTGTATTCAGCAAAATTATTCCTGAAAACTAAAGGAGAAGTAAAAATTTTTCGTGATCAAGAATCCCTAAAGAAGTTTGTGATCTCTAGCCCAGCATGGCATAAAATACTTGAAGGAATCTTTGAGACAGAGAGACAAGCAACACCAAAGAACATGGAGGAAAGGAAACACCTAAAGAGAAAGTGTAACAAAAAGTAGACATCAGTCATTTGATTGCTAGCCCACTAAAACAGGACCAGCTTTCTTATAATGTCTGTGAAACTTTGTCCATTATTATTATTTTTATTAGTATATTAGTTTGCAAAACATAATTTTTGTATTCTACATGGGAAATTGGTATAAAATTTTAGTCTGTGAAACTTTTTTGATGCATATGATGTGTATAGATATTTAACTGGGAGTGGTGTGGCAGAAGGCAGTGGTTTTTGATTTGGGACAATATTAGTTCTAAAAACAATAACCACAATAAGTGGTTCTTGGGGTTTTTTTCCCCTGAAGCTTTTATTGAATGATAAAGGAGAAAGATCATGTAGCCTTAGTTCATTGGCTAAAACTCAATTGGCTTTTAGCTCAACATGTAACTCCTGAAGTTTAGTTTTCAATTTCATGCTCTGTAACTACATGTGTAATAATGATCTTACTAATTTTTCCTGCTTCTCTTTTGGAAAAAAACTCTTTAAAAATTCCAAAATAGCTAAGTATGTCACTGTATCTATTGCTTTATGTGTGATATACTTTTGTGTTGTAGACTTAAGTTCATTTAATGTAGTGGTTTATTTATTCAGTCTTTGATATAAGTTTAGTAATACTTTGATATAAGTTTAGAAATCTGATTAATGCAGTGATATCCTGAATGTCTTTTGTATAGCAGCATAATTGATAATAGCCAAATCTTGGAAGCAGCCAATGTGTCCAAGTACAGATGACTGAATAAGGAAGATGTGGGATATATACATAATAGAATATTAATCTATCATTAAGAATGACACAGTTGAGTCATTTTTAGGAGATTGGATGTACCTTGAGACCATGATGCTCAGTAAAATGAATCAGACCAGGAAGTTAAATTTTGTATGGTTTTCCAATATGAGAAAACCAAACCATAAAAATTGTAAGAGATATGGAAGAAAGTAAGAAGGTGGACTTCGTGGATAAAGGGAAGGTGGGGGTAAGAGAGTGGGAAGGACAAAGGGAAATTATATGTAAAGAAAACAAAAAACAAACAAACAAACAAACAAAAAAACCAAATAGGGTTGACAGAGTTAGAGGTCAGGGGGAAGTTGTGAGAGGGTTAAAAAGGGGGAGGGGAAGGGATTGTAACTTTGATGCAATATATATGTACACAAAATACTCAAGTTTGATGAAAACATGTAGCATACACACACACACACACACACACACACACACACACACAATACACACACTAAAATGAGGAAAAAATGAAGAAAAAATGAGAATTTCAACAGACGGTGAAAACACAAACTCTTTCCAGAGCTCACAATATTATAGGCAGTGCCACAGAGAGGGGTCTTGGTGGCCCCAGGAGTGGGACAAAGCATCTCAATGTGTAGCAAATGCTGGGGCACAGAGTTGCCATCACAGTTCTTGGATGAAGGCTGTGGCTTTGACATTGGAGGTGGGTGGGACTAGGTCAGAGGTTGGCCTGGTTAGAGCTGAGTCAGTTTTAGTTAAGAGACAGAGCACCCTGTTGTACATTACCTCAAGGGCCAAGGAAGTGATGTCATCTTGCTAAGAAGTAGCTGTATGCAATTAGAATGATTAGGCCACCTGGTTTGCCTGGGGCTGATGGGTTCCTGGAATGTGAGACTTTCAGGTTTTAAAACCGGGAAAGCCCCAGGGAAATTTAAATAACTTAGTCCTTAGTTCTTCAGTGGTCCCAGAAGAAACAGCTTTATATCAAGTAAGACTCTCGGTATGACTTTACTGTAACTTTCTTAGTAGAAGGACCACTACATTTTGTTTTATTTTTTTAATACATTAAATAAATTTATGTTTTTTTAAAGAAATTCAAGATTGTTAGAGTGACCAAATGTTTCACATGGCCTAGAACAGACCCAGTTTATGCCTGTTGATTCACGTTATTAGCAATGTCTCCTTCATTCTCAGAAGTGTTCTGATTTGGATGACAAATTATGTGCTTATTCTATGTTTAATTAAAAGTTCTTTAAATTTTTTAATTTAATTTAATTAAAACATTTTTTTTTGAGATGAGGTCTTGCTCTGTAGCCCAGGCTGGTCCTGAATTCAGAATGGATGAAATGATATTTTAAAATTCTTAAATTAGGAGTGAAATTTTATGGATCTTGGCAAAACTTACTAATTGTTATTTTGTAATATTTGACAGTGTTCCTTTCAGGATGACTACCACTTTAAATAAATAAAAATTTTAAATCAAAACATTTCAATTCAGGAATATCTGATCATAGTTTTACCTTTGCAATCAAAAGTTTCTATACATATATATACCCCTCCGCTGTGACTCACTCACATTTGATCTTGATTGTTTTGCAAAGTTATCACAAAGTTTAAAAGCTTATTTACAACTAAACAAGTTTTATTTGTTATTATTTTTATTTATTTGTTTTTGGAGACAGGGTCTCACTCTGTATTCCAGGCTGGTCCTAAATTTGCTATGTCATCCTGGCTGGAATTCACAATCCTCTTGCCTCTGTTTCCAAGGGCATGGGCCACCACACCCAGTTTATGAAGTGCTGAGGAATCAAACTTAGCATCTTGTGCTTGCTAGGCAAAAGATCTAACCACGGTGCTATTCTTCCAGTTCCTCCAACAGAAACAAAATTTAAAAACAGTTTACATACAAGAAAATTAGAAGTGGGAAGGCAAATACTATATTACAGCAAAGAGCCAATGCAAATTAACTGAAGAGTGGAGGGAAAATTACTCAATTAAGAAAACATTATATAAAATTAAAATTACTTAGGGATGCACTTATTCAAATATTTCAGGTGATTTGGTGTGAAATCTTTTTCTGAACAGAAAGTTAATTATTCAGGATATATCAAAACGATTGCTAGCATAAATATATTATTCTGAGAAAATGGAGTATTTATGTATGATACCTAAAGAAATTGTGTCCCAAGTAAATCTCTTCTCAGATTATTAGACATAAATTTGGATATATTTTACATTTATTTACAACAAAACAGAGTGTTTATCCCATGTGTCACCCATATTTGAGATCATCCTTATATGATTTTTTCATTTTAATGAATGTTATTGTCCACTAGAGGGAGAAACAAGAAAAGTTTTGAAATTTTTGATAAATCTGAGAGATTAGTTTAATATCAGCACTGAAATGTAGTAATTGTAGTGAGATATGGAATCAAAGAAGCAGCTAGTACATTCTGTTGGTTATTGTAACTGAAAGATGATGTCATTTCTTGAAAAAATGAAGAATGACACATTTTGTAGTTGATTAGCAAAATTACTGTTTTGCTTAACCCGTGCCTTTGCCCAGAGAGTAATTAAAAAAAAAAAAAGCACACTTGACAGGAATGAATAATGGAAGGACTGAATGCTCCAGACATCAAAGTTGGGAAAAGTGGCAGCAAAAGAAAATACAACCGAAACATTTTTTTTATACTTTTTATTAAGTGCATTTGACAATACTTAAAATTACAAACATACAGATTCACTAAGTGACTGAAAATTCTAACTAGTAGAAGGTCTATTTATCTTAAACTACTCGATAAATAAGTTTATCAATTTCTTGACCTTTATTGCTTAGTTAGAAAATGTCTTTGAACTGTTGCCTATAAGGAAAACATACAATATATTAACTCAACAAACAAACATTGAAAATCTACTCAATATAAGTACTCAGAAGACCCAAGATGGAATTGGGCATGAATTTTTTTTATTTAAGAAGGAATAGATTTAGAGGCTAACAAAACTGCTTGTAAAGGTCATGAAACAGGGAAGATGTGAAATGTGCCATGAGAGAAGCAGAAGAGGGCATTGGAGCATTGCCAAGGAAATGTTGCCTCTAGTTTGATGTGTCTTTGTGGGGGTGTTCGGGAACCAGGGGCATGAATGAAGACAGTAACAGCTGAAGAAGCCTTCATTAAAGATGTAGGACTTAAATACGGCCTAAAGAAATTTAGAATGTAGAAATGTAGCAATCACAGGAAAAGCACTCCAAGCCCAGAGAGCAGGATGAGCAAAAGTGTTGAAGTAAAGTCTTGCTGGATAAGTGTGAAATGTATAAACTCCACACATGCATTAATAAGAGGAAAGATCAGATGATTTAAAAAGGTGTTCTAGTCCAACATGCAACATAAATTCAGTTTAGCTTGTAACTGTTTATGATGATTAACTTTATATCTGGGCTACAGGTTGCTCAGGTATTTGATCAGATATTTTTTTTCTGAATATTTATGCAAGCAACATTTTGGATGAGATTAACATTTAAATCCAGAGGCTGAGTAAAGCAGGTTTCCCTTCATGATGTGGGTGGGCCTCATCCAACCAACTGATGGTCTGAACAGAACAAAAGACTGACTCTCCTTTGAATGAGTGAGAATTCTTTTCTCTGATGGCTTTTGGGTTGGGACATGGACTTCTCCTAGTTCTACAGCAGACTTATCCTCAAACTATGACTTCAGCTATGCAGATATTGAATTTGCCAGCATCTACAAATCTATGAGCTGGTCTGTCTACCCACCTACATACCTACATACTTATATACTATCTGTTCATCCATCTGTCCTCTTGGTTCAGTTCCTCTGTAGAACCATCACTGATACACTGTTAATGCTACTTAAAAATAAGCATGTAATACTCTACTAAAAATATCTTCAGGTACTGCTTAGATTTTAGTGCTATGCTAAACAAACCAAAATCAAACCAAACCAACCAAACAAAAAATCTAATTTAAAAAAATCCTCTCAGCTGGCTCACACAAGTTCCCTCTTTCCCATCCCTTCTTTTTCCAGATTACTAGTAGACAAGCTTTCTTAAAACTTTAGGATGGTAGAACGGGAAGATAGCAGGCGCTTGTAACTTTCTTGAAACATCACCACAAGCTTTCGGCTCCTTCTGGAATTCTTGTTACATGAGTACGTTTTTGTTGTATCAAACAAAAAAATTAAGTAATATATATACATATTACCTTCCCCATGATAATGAGTATTTTCACTAAAATTAACAGAAGGGTACTATATTGGTCCTCTTGGTTGGAAAGAACAAAAGCTTAGCCAAAACTATTTGAAACAAGAAAGGAAGCATGGTTCTTCCAAGTATTGAATTTGGGCTTTACTAGGTAGCAGCAATGATACTGTTGGGTCGGATCTCTCTTTCTTTCCCCTTTTTTCTCTCTTTTTCTTTCACTCTGTCCTCTTTGCTTTTCTCTGTGTTGAACTCTTCTGCCTTACTTCAATGAACAGCTTCCAAGCACACAACTGGAGAAATTGACCAATAAGGAACAGAAGGATTGTATCCATCCAACGTCAGGGGAAAGAGACAATTTTGCATTTTGGTTTATGTATGTCAATCTTGGCAGTGTTTCTGATGACCAGAGCTGTATCACGTGTTCTTTCAAGCTGGGGAGGGAGATAGGATGATGGTTTTTACTAATTTCACTAAGATCACTAAAAAAGTGAAGGGATATTCTTCAAAGAAAAAAAATGGGGTTCTGATACCCATAACAGGTGGATAGATGGAAACAATGCATGGCTAATGACTGTTTTTTTTCCACTAAAATACTCATTATTATTCTAATTTACCTTTCTTTGAAGTTGAAGATTTTGTTTGTTTATTAACTTTATTTTCTGTTTTTGAAAATTCCCACTTTTAAGACATTTACTATTCATCGACAACTAGAAAAAGTCTGTACTTGACAAATTGGGTAGCTGATTATTCTCTTTATTTAGAACATGACTCTAATTTTTTACTTTTTGTAATCTAATATTCTGCATCTGGAAATCTCAAATACAAAAGAGAGAAATAAATATTTTTATGATGTGTATATAGACTTTAGTATGAAAGAGTTAAAATATAGTAGATTACTTCTTTTGAAAGTTCACTGAATTGATTTTAATGTATTACTTTGTGAGAAAGCTTCTTTAGCTATTACACCAGCATATTGGCATTATGGGTTCTTTCCAAGGGCTCTGAATTATTCAACATAAGATTTATTTAGAAAGCACATTCAGGATTTCAACTTTAAGGCTTAAAAGTTGTTTGTTTTTTTAAAGTAGCCTAGAGGCTCCTTTGGAAAACAATATAAATATTTTATTTCTTTTTTATTTACTAACTATTAATTCAGTTTGTGTTTATGACCATCATTTCATATGTTGTTATGGTTCACATGGGATCTTATGATTCTGAAGAACAGAAGCAGTAGCTGTAGATTCCTAAGTTCTTTATTTGTAGGCTTTGATATCAGAGTAGCTTCGGGATACTACTGAATATTTGGAATGGGTGAGAAATAAGTCATTAGTATGTACTACATTATCCCACAAAACTGAATTTAAATGCCCTCCATAAGAAGGAGAGATTAAGATGTAAAAATAAGTGACTTTTGATGTTAATATGCACCTAAAATATTAACTCTGTCTGAGTCTCCTCTTCCTTCCAGGAAAAGAGATGGTAATGAAAGAAGTCTTTTCTCTTCCTGTCAGATCTTCTCCTGTGTCTGATTGGCTCATACCAGACACTTGGAATTATGCAACTCTACTTGTATAGGGAGCCCAGAGAAACTGATATTTACCTTCCAAAAAAGGTGTAGGTCCTTGGTAGGGCCATATTCAGCTAAATGCATGCTGACAGGCAGATGCTTTTGTGTTTTTATTCTATGCTTCTGTTTTTCACCCTCACTTAGAATTCTGTATTTTGTCCTTGGGATTTAACTTGAATTTAAAGTTGACACCATCTTTCCAAGTCAAACAAACTCCAAGCATTGGCTCCTTCCAGCTGGGCCCTTCCTCCCAATAGCACGCAGTTATCCCACTACATCCAAGTGCACAAGGCTTCTGGGGGACACTCTAGATCCAAACAATAGCACTGTGATATCATGAATATTTTGTCATGATATTAATTATTCTTTAAACTGTCATTTATTGAATACTTATTTCTGGACATTCAGGTCATTTTTAGCTTTCTCTTTTATAAACAAGTCTGTAGTAAACATGTTGTGCATAAGACTGAATCTGGCTGTACATTTCCAATTATTTCCCTAACATAAATTTCCAGAAGATTTATCTTCTCATCCTATGGATATTTTAAGATCTTTTGATGCAGGTAGCCAAGACAATTTCCAGATATGTTATATAATTCATCCATTCATTTAGTGAGTATATATTGAGCCATTACAGTGTGCACTGCACTGTGTAGGATCTAGAATTATAATGGAGAATAGTACACTCAAAGTCCTTGCCCTCAACATGTCCTGCTAAGGAAGACAGACATCAGATAAGTAAATGTGCATAGATAAAGAATAATGGATTATTATTGGTGCTGTGAAGTAAGCAGTACTTTATTTTGGCTAGAGTGATGAGGAATGGCCATCCTGAGAGAGCTCGTTCATCTGAAATCTGAAACACTGAGAAGTTACGAGCACGAAGATGGAGAAGATTGTTTGCTGAGAGGAGAAGAATAGCAAGAAATTAGTTGAGGAGATATTATACTTTGGGTCTGGATTGTCCCTGCAAAAGCTCATGTATTTAGATGTAGTTGGAGCTGTGAGCTGTTGGGAGGTGGGGTCTGGCCGGGAGGGGTAGATGGTTGGGGCTTGACCTGGGTGTGTGCTAGCTCCTCCCTTCCTCTCAGCACTTGGCTCTGTTTGGCCATGCCATGAGGAGCTCTTTCTGCAGCTCCAGCCCTAGCCTGCCATGTGGTTCCAGCATTTCCAGCAGCCCGCCTGTGAATGGATTGTGACCTTCTGAAACTGTGAGTTAAAATAGATCTTTCCTCCCTAAAGTTGTGGAAGTTGGGTATTCTGTCCCAGCAGTGAGAAAGTAATTAAGACAAAGGATAGTTAGGGACCAAGGGGCCAAATTATGGTTCTCTATTAGGTGACAGGGAACCATCAAAACTTCACAGATTACTATATTCACAGATACCAGCATGTCGATGCTTATCCCTTTTAGCAAAAACCTGCATTTTAACAGACATCTCATAAAGGTGCTCCCCTTAACTTCAAAGAATTCTCCACTGGTGGAAGGTAGGCTGCTTTGGAGGCCCTGTGTTTTTTATTTATTTATTTATTTATTTAAGCTGAAAGGAAAGTCTTTGTTAGCCAGCCTTCAATTGCACAAGAGAACACCAGCCCCAGATTTCAGAGTCTTTTAAGCCTGAAAAATCATATCCTAGTAGACACAGTTGAGCGGGTTTTGGCATCAATAAGCTAGTTACAGAAGCAAAGAACAAAAGTGAGTCAGTATATATTGCTAGTTCTCCTTAGCAGCTGTGGCCTTACCAAGTGCTTTTCATCTTGGCAGGTGTATAAGCTATGTGTCATGCTAAAGGTATGGTGTGAGGTACACGCAGTGCTACAGGGGTGGAAATGGCTATGAGGTCCAGTTTTATATGGAGGGGACTACATTTCCCATGGTAGAAGTTTCTTCTCAAAGGTCTTCTTCCAAAGGTCTACCAAGATATTCTGACCACACATAATAGCCATGCATGGAACATAGTTCATTTTCTTTCCTTTGTGTTAAGGTTAATGAAAGCTGCTTAGCCATGATTGTGTGTGTGTGTGTGTGTGTGTGTGTGTGTGTGTGTGTGTTGATTGGGCAACTCAAGTAGCATTGGAATGAATTAAATGAATTTTTAAATACTGAACTTAAATATTCTTGTCATATGCGTTAGTTACTTATTGGTTTCTGTGACATAAGAACCAACACTCACAATTTAAGGAAGGAAAGATTTGTTGAGATCACAGTTTCAGGAGGTCTCACACAGTCCATTCATAGGCAGCTGGTAACAGAGGAAGCAGAAGCAGAGGCTGGAGAGCTGCTCATTCTGTTGCAAACAGAAAGGCCAGCAAAGTTGGAACAAGTCCAGATATTTTCAGGAAAGGCTGCAACACTTTTTCTTTTTCCCTCCTTTACTAAATTTAAACTGCCAGTTGGGCAGAGCCACACTCGGTGGGTGCCACTCCCCAGATTCCTAGCCCACAAGTCAACAACACACTCCTGGAATCTCTTCCCTGGGTGTCCCCTGCTCCAGTCCCAACAAATTGATAAAATCCCTCCAGGTCAAACCCCAAGCCTTCAGCTCTTCCCATCCAGGCTCCACCTCCCGATAACACACAGTTTGAGGCATCACTACAGATCAAAACCATAGCACCACATTTGTACTATTTCTCTAATAAATATGGTTCTGTATATAAGCAGAATGCATAATATATATTATAACAAATATATAGTATGATAATTAAATATTATGTATACTTATAAATATGTAGACAATGAAGGTAATCTTTTTTTGAAGAAATTTTTAAAAATTTTGTAGGCTTATTAGAGTTACATATTGACATTCAGTAGTAGAAGCTGTTTCAAAATCTAAACTCTTGGTTTGATTAGTTTGTTTATATTAGGAATCGAGATCTGTATTCAGCTTTTAGATTCATTGTTGAGTGTTTTACATTGATGTTTACTGATTACTTTTAGATTTATCCATGTTTGTGGGTGCATAGCTTCTTCGTTCTCTTTAGGTCTAGATTTTATGTATTTCTTTCCCATCAAAAAGAAAATGGTCTTTTATTAGAATTCAGTCCTTTTTTATACTATTCTGAAATCAAACAAGATTACAGTGAAGAAAACATTCTTTCACTTCTTTGTCTAAATAAAAGCAGTTTTGTACAATACTATTCTGATTGTTCGTGGTGACAAGATATATTATCATAAGCAATCAAAACAAAACTGCCTTGCATGAAATCAACAAATACTTACCGAGAGCCTACATCACTCCAGTAACTGGGTAGTCACTGTGAGGGGAATAGAGAAGTGTGCTATGGAAACTCTGACCTAGCTGAGCTTACAGCTTAACAGAGAAGCAAAAACACAGCAATGGGCAGAGACCTAGGACACTGATGTCTACAGGGCAATGACTATGGCCTAGGAATTAGCTAGAGGCTTCCACATAAGTCTCTCATTGTAGCTGATTCTCATCCCCCCGTTCTCCACTATTCTCTACTCTCCATCTATAGTTTTTCACCCACAGTCCATCCTCAGTTACTGTTGCCTATCCTTGCTTCCTGCATACACACTTTACATGAACTGTTCCTGGGTCCTTCCAATAGCCTCCTGACTGGTCTCACTGCTTCTGTTCTCTTTTCCCATATTAGCTCATCCCTCTTCCATATGATAGATAGACAAAATCTCTAAAATGCAAATATGATTGGATTAATCATTCTTTTGGGATATAAGCAACAGAGCTCATTTAATTTAATATGTAAGCAAAGGCAGGCTGCCTTTTCTCTTTCTGGTCTATGTGGTGGGTAAAGGCAGAACTTAGACTCCCTTGGCTCCCATTCGAAATTCTTTAGGGAGGTGAGTCATTGGATGAGCTTGGGTTGAATGTCACCTCTGGTTCCATCACCAGGGGTAGTCAGACTAACTTCTAAGCATAAAGTGATCAAAACTCTGTTACTGAAAGAGGAATGGTTCTCAGGGAAGTTTGCTTACCAGGAAAACCAGCAGGTATTTCTTGGGAAGGCTGATAATTTGAGTTAACTGGAAAGTGTGGTTTATTTAAGGGTAAAATAAAACCAACAACTAAAACCAAGATTGCAAAGATGACAGTTTGGGGCTATATTTTCAAGATTTTTCTTATTTGAAGCTAGAGAGTTTAAACTGTATCCTGCAAACATTGGCGAATTATTGCAGTTTGCAGAAAGAGACATGATGAAACATTATTTAGGACAATTAACCGGGAAGTAGACTGAACAGGGTAACATTGGGAGAAACTGCAGTAGAGTCCACGTGGAAAAACTGGCAGAGGCCAGCGATGATGGTAAATGATGTGAGTAAAAATATTAGGGAGGAGGCAGATGACTTGGGAATAGTGGTGAGATTTTGTTTTTAATCTTTGTGATTTTTTTATGATTACCATGCAGCTGTATAACACAACAAATCATACACTTCATATTTCCTAAGGTTGAATCTGTGTAACTCTGACAATTCTATCATGTTTCTTAGAATTTCAGAATTTCTTTCCTTTGGGAGACAAAGGCTAGGTTTTTAAAACCCTACCCTTCCATGATTCCCACTCTACCCCACCATGTATTGGGAGGATATTATTAAAAATAGCAATAAAACTGTAAAGCTCTGGAGACTGGCTAGGTGCAGAGGCAAGGAGACTGATGAAACAAGTTGTTTTCAATTCAAAATTGGAGGCCCTTTAGAAGGAAAAAGCTAATATTATTGATTAAGAGTAATAGGAAGGAAATCATTTTAAGAAGGCTATGTTAGCTTCTACAGCACTTTCAGTGTAAAGTTTATTTTAGCATTTAGCATATTGTGTTATTGATGTATGTCTGTCTGACCCCTCTGCATTGGGCAGCTTCTCTAGGGCAGAGGCTATTTCTTGGCAACACATGCTTGGCACCATTCTTGTCATATGTTCCCAACAAGTGTTGAATGTCATCCGTTTGAAGGCAGAATCTGTTCTTCTTCACATATCTTATAATTAACTTCAAAAGGATAGCTAAACAAAAATTACTAATATGTGTGTTCCCAGCCTCTTCCTTGTCCTTATTCTTTTGAATTTTTATGATAAGAATTGGGACCAGTAAGGGGTGGGAGAAGATGCTGTTTCCCTGCTCTGATTCCTGGCTACCATGAACTTTGGTCAGCCATGCTAGGTATCTTTCCTCTGCCATGTTGTTCTGCTATGATCAGCTCACTGCCTTGGAGTAGGCTGAATTTAAGCTGAAACTTTAAGAGAAAGAATTGTAATTAAACATGCAGCTACTTTGGGAGTGTAGTTCAAATATGTATTAGTGACAGAATAACTTTATATACAATAATTATCTCTTGTTTAAATTTTAAATAGTTGGAAAGAAAAAAAATACAGTAATGTTCAAGTAATAGTCCAAGTATGATTTAAAATGTTGATATTTAAAACCTTAATTTTTTTTTTTTTTTGAGACAAGGTCTTGCTCTGCAGCCCAGACTGATCCTGAACTCACTATGGAGCCCAGGCTGGTCTCAGGGCAATTCTCCTGTCTCTGCCTCCCGGGATTACAGGTATGTGCCACCATGCCTGGCTTATGTGGAGCTGGGGAATCAAACTTGGGTACTTAGCACTTGACTTAACGCTTGCTAGGCTAGCGCTTTAACCACTGAGCCATTCCTCAAGCCCTAAAGCCTTAAATTTTAATAATTTCTTTACATTCTAAGTAAAATGCACAGGGGCAAAATTTGGTTCCATAAGAGTTCTCTAATATGCACACTAATGACACTAGTTTTCAGAGAAATCTTTATGGCACAGTTGAATGGCTGTGGCGATTAGGGTGGAGTATCAGTTTGCTTGGCTTCAGGATCTACCCCTTGTGTAGGTGGAGACACTTCTAGTTGTGTCTAGATGTGGGGATCTGTATCTGGGCCTTTGACTTGTTCTCCCTGGCATTGTCCCCTACTCTGCTTCCTGGCTGTTATGAACTAAACGTCTTTGCCCCACTACTTCCTCCTGCCATAGTGTTCCTGTCTTGGAAGCCAGCCTAGCATGGAATCCCTTGAGACTGTGTGCTAATTTAAACTTCTTGTTTATTAATAAGGTGCTTTGTTAATTAATGAGGATATTGGATATAATGTCTCAGTGCCAGGAAGTCTGATGAATAAAATAACTCCAAGAGGGAGAGAGTGAGAGAGAGAGAGAGAGAGAGAGAGAGAGAGAGAGAGAACAATGTTGATGACCAGAATTTTTTCTGGGGACTCATACAGAGAGGCTGAGGCTTACCTGGGATGTGTGAGGCCAATGGATGGGAGAAAATAGAGGAGATGTTTGGTAGTATTGAAGTAAGTTCTGTGCTCTCATCTTGGTGTTTGAATAGCTCAAATGGAGAACTTGCTATGTTTTTGAACTTCTTTCTGTTCTTGAAAATGTTCCTTTTGTGACATCACTCTGGAACAGAATGATAAGGGCTACATTATATAAGATTAATGTTTAGTTAGTATCTTTGAAAGGAAGGAGAGGGAAAAGGAGAGCTAAAAGAGAAGACAGTAATAGTTGGAAGAAGGAAGGATTGAAGGGGGCCACATTATTGCCAAATTTCATGGAGGAGATCCATGATTTTAAACCATATAGTCTGTTTTCCATTTTGAAACTAATACAGTTCATCTGAATTATGTATTTTTTATAAAATTGATACTTTCATTCAGATGTAAGAATCTGAGTTTCAGTGGGGTTCAAAAGCATTGGGGCAGACTCATTTCTCATTAAGAAATTCAGCTGATCTCTTATTAGAAAACAGTAGTAATTCTCATTAAGAAAAGAAGCACTTAACATTTAAAAATACCTTATTTATCAGTTTTTAAAATAATGTATTTTAGAGCAGAGACAAAATGATTCGCTTTTATAGCAGAGACAAATACTTTTTTTTTGTCTGCCAAGGAAGTTTCCTCTAAGACCCGATTTTTTTTACATAAGAAGCACCTTTTGTAGAATAAATAAAAAAATTTTTCTCAATAATATACTTGCATGTTGAGATAATTGTGGTATTTGATATTAGAATGTATTCTGAGTACTCTGAAATAGAACATCAAAAGTAGTTAAAGGACAAAGGAAACTAATTTTAAGAATGAATTAGCTTATAAGATCATATATAACTACTACTTTTATGTAATATACTTCTGACTATAGATGTGCATGAGTGAGCTAGAAGATTGTTTTAAAGTTTTCTGGAGGATTTTTTTCACATTTTGATGAGTCAGGCTATTGATTACAGAATCATGAACATGGAACAGAAAGGTACTTTCACGATGAACTCTTTCAGCTCTCTCCTTCTATAGATGACTGAAGTGTGCTATGAGCGTGGCAGCAAACCCAAGCGATGCTTCCGTGATGGTTTTCTGTTAGGGCAGCAGCTAGTCTAGCCTAACCATGTCTTCGTAAAATCACGACAACACATAGCACATGACTGCAGAAACAGAACAAAAGCAAGTGTCGAGTTCAAGTTTGCTGGCATTCACAACATCCCTTCCTGCTGAACTAATGAAACTTCGAAAGAGCAGGGTAGTTGGCTTTTTGTCATCAAGCTTGCCTTTATGTCAAGTTGCTAGCTTTATTTTTATTTTGCAGTTCTGATGACTGCCTCCACAGCCTGCACATCCAAGGTAAAAGCTCTACTGCTGAGCTTCCCCCGCCGCTCAGGACTTTTACAGTATTGTATGAGGCCTGTAGATTACTTTTGGTAGCATCGTCATCTTAATAGTAAGTATTCTGATCTATAAACATCAGGTTTCTTTCTATTTATTTGGAACTTTATTTCAACAATGTTGTGTAGTTTTTATAATATAAATTTTATACTTTTAAAATTGCTTTTAGAACTAAATGTTTATTCTTTTAGGTGCTATTGTAAGTGTAATTGTTTTTTATTTCATTTTGACTGTTGTTTATTGCTAGAGAAATACAATTGATTTGTGTATATTGATTTTAATGTGCTATGTGCTTGGTTAGCTCTAATAGTGTGTTAGTAGGTTCATTATGATTTTCTGTATATGAGATCATATTGTCTGAAAACAGAGATAGTTTTACTTTTTTCTTTCCAATCTAGGTTAGTGTTATTTCATTATTTTGCCATTGGAGTTGGCTAAAACTTCCAGTACACTGTTGAACAGAAGTGGCAAAAGTAGACATCTTTGTTGTGTTCTGATCTTAGGTAAATAACTTCCATCTTTTTTTTTTTTTTTTTTTTTTTTTTTGAGACTGGGTTTCACGCTGTAGTACAGGCTGGTCCTGAACTCATTATGTAGCCCATCTGGCCTTGAACTTATCCCTCTCCTCCTGTCTAAGCCTCCCACGTGCTGGGATTACAAGTGTGCACCACTACACCTGGTTTTTGTGGTGCTGGGGAATCAAACTCAGGGCCTTGTGCTTGATAAGCATGAGCTATACCCCTAAGCTCTGCTGTCCCTTTTCAGTAAGATGCTAGTTCTTCTTCAGGTGTTTGGGGAAAAGGAAACATCCAGGAAACATTGAAATAGCAGGTGTTGGTGGATCTCTCACGGAAGGGCCTATGCTCTCTGCCTTTTGTACCAAGCCCCAAGGAAAACAGAACCTTCCAAGCCATTTAAGAACAGAGCCAGACTGTGCCATGCTTTCTCACAGACAAAAATTGACTTTAAAATAGAGACCGATTTGGTTTATAATAGGAAAATAACATTGCTCTTCTTGCTCACTCACATCATAATCACTATGTTATTATAAATCAGGAAATAGCCTATGTTGGGCCTTTTGTCACTTAAGACTAGCAATGAACATATTAATAATTTCCAATAATGTATTTTTTTGGGGTGCCTATCCTGCTCAAGATGAATCAGTCCAGTGTTACAGTGAATAATTTTCAAAATGCTAAAATATTTTTTGGAATTAACATTGATTTTTTTTTAGAAAGCCTCCTGCGGATACAGCAGAATATCTTTAATTGATTTGGAGTTAGAGAATAATGCATTTATATAGAAGACAATCTCATTTTACATAGAAATCAACCACATTTTCCATGTAAATGCTTTAGAAAGCTAACTGAAGATCTGAATCTTGAAACATTGCATTTTCCACACTAAAAGGAAACATCTCTATAAAATTAAAATTATGCTATCTTATTTTGTTGGACTGTTATATAAACAAAAACAGAATTTCAAGCAAAATGTGTGTATACATTATGATTTTTCCTAGTAAGATAATGATCTGAATTTTAATTAAAAAACACCATCTAAGCTTTTGAATGTGGTTCTGTAATGCCAAGTGAAATATGCTTAAATATCACTTTTCTACCTTTAAAAATTTACTCACTTTAAGAAACACAGTTTATCATTTAGTGCTTACTTCACTGCTTGAAAACTTGTTGAAAATTGTATTTCCTTTAAACCAGTGAGCCTAATCCTGTAGGCATTGCCATAAATTGGGTTGTTTTTTAAAAAATAACACTTGAGCCTTAGGGAACCCTGGGGTTGAGCTCTGTCACTCACATTCTTTAGAAGCTTCTGGTAACTTTAGTGTAGAGCCATGCTGAGATTGTTGTTTAACTGGGTGCCAGCACCAGTGAATTTTATGCCATAAAGTTATACCTTGGTAAAATTATTTAAAGTAATAATCACCGATAAACTGAAGAAACTTCAACATAAAGGACACACACGTGAACACTGGGTACAACAGTATCAGTTTTTGTAAGACTTTCACTGCTAAAAAGAAAATAGTGGGCAAATTGGGTGGGTTAGACCCCCTATAATGGGAAAGAAATGGGCTTCCTGAGTACCAGAGAGTCTTTCTCTTCATGGTGAAGGTTACCTGAGGAGAGACAAAGATGGCGCTAGCTAACCCTTCTAGGAGACACTATTGCCTCTTGTTTGCTGCACACTCATCTACTGGCACCTTGTCCTTTGCCCTCAAACCCCACCACCTTTTGAAATTCCTCCATTGGAGGTGATTATTGACTTTCTGTTGCCATACTCAATGTGTCAGCAGTGTCTATTGCTGACCCTTCCTTCCAGTTGGCCTTACTTTCTGTGACATAGCAGTGGACCACTTTTCTACTCTCTTTGAATTATGCACATTTTCTTTTTTGACTCCATTTTTTTTCTTCTCATCCCCCTAGGTTTGGCATTTTTCATGGTTATGTTTTTAATTCTTTCCTTGCCGATACATGCTTATAATTTTATACTATTCTTTTTCGTCTATGCTCACTCTTGTCAGTAGCTTGTATCGTGACCAGGGTAGCCTTTTCTTCTCAGCATCTTTGACCTTACTGGGGTAACAGAAGAGAAAGAAAGATGGGGCCTGAAAAAATCTTAGGAAACTGTTGTCTTCTTGTTAAGTCCTGACATTATAGTAATTAACTTGAATAAACATGAATATTTTCTGCCTCAATCCGTTTGCAGTTGAGGAGGGATATCCTAAGTATTGTCCTAGGTTCAGTTATTATCTTGTAATCTACCTATGAACTCTGGAAAAATTTCTGGATGGATCTAAAAATTTGAAAGATGAAACTATTGCCATTCCAATTTTCATTGAACCTCAAGATCCCATAAGTCACAACACTACTCTTTCATCATATCTTAGTTCCAAAAGTGTTCTACCCTGCTCTAAATAAGAATTGCAGATGAGGGGTTGGTTAGAAACCTAGGAGAAAGGGAGTCAAAGGGAAAGACTTTGATAATCACATTCTCTACCTTTACCTGGGAAGGCAGTGGACAGATTACCAGGCAGAAGTGTTGTTCCTTGGCAAATGTCTCTTTTTGAGGATAATGAGTATGTAAGGCTATGCTAGCTTTTGTCCTTTCGTCTTATTCTAGTCCTGATTCTGTGATTAGAAAGTAGGATCAGCTTGTATCCTGCCTTCCAATGTAGACTTTACTATGGGTATTAACAGTGTGAGCTCCATATTTATTTCTCATTTTAAAGATATGTTTTTGATTTAAAGTAAAAATCATGACTTTACATAAATGTGTGGTTTTAGCATGTGTTGGTTGTTCCAGGCTTTATGTTGATGGACTTCCTTGCAAACAAACTTTCTCCTTTCTTTTCATGAGAGACTGCCTCAGTAGGTGCCCAGGTAGATGCATCAGTAAAGCCTGTCCTTTAGGACTTTATTTCTCCAAAGAAGAAAGTTTATGTGTGTGGGGGTTTAATATATATGAGAGAATGTTCTAGAAACAGGATGGGTGAGAGTGATTATGAGCCACAAAGTACATGATTTAGGCTTTCACTTATTTCTTCTCAGAGATGTGCTGGTAAAGATTAACATCTAGATGCCTGGAAGAAAACAAAAACTTGATTTATTATTGGCCAACATCTGTGGCAAAATACACACACACACACACACACACACACACACACACACACACACCAAACAAAAACAACCCAACAAAAACTCCATGGTGAATTTCAAAATTCAAACATGGTGTCATCTAATGTGGGATTGAGAAGGTATGTGTAGTTTACAGTGTTTCTATCATATATGTTCAAAAAATGTAAATAACCTCAAATGAACAGAAAAACATTAAGTGTAGTAAAAACAAGAAACTATTATCTCTGTTCTTAGTACAATAAATATATTTAGCAGTAAATTTTTATTTAACTTTAAAGCATGACTATTTTTAACAGCTGCCCTGCAATACTCCTGAAAATTTAGCGCTCAATTTTTAGAAACTAACAAAACTACTCCAAGTGTCACTGGTATTTCCAAGCCAATTCTCTGCCTGGCTTTCTTGTCCAAGGGGTTTCTGTTGCTGATTTTCTCTTGCTGACATAGTTCTGGTAGCTGCAGGGAGCAGGTGGGCAGTGAGGGATAAAGAATGACGGTCTCAGTGTAGGTTGTAAGCAAACCTGGGATCTATGGCTTCTTGTACCAGTTTTTGACAAATCCCTATTTTCAGCCCTATACCTTCTTTTTGCCTTCCATACACTCAACACCAGATTCTTAAAATTCTTTTAGTTCATCTGGTAAAATAAGCTTCCCTGCTGGCACTTAAAAGCTGTATGTCTAGCATAAGGAATAAATACTATTTTTCTTTTTCTTTCTTTCTTTCTTTCTTTTTTGAGACAAGGTCTTTCTCTGCAGTCAAGGCTGGTTCTGATCTCACTATGTAGTCCCGGCTGGCCTTGAAGTCATGGCTGTTCTCCTGCCCCTGCCTCTCGAGTGCTGGGATTACAGGCATGCACCACCATGCCTGTTTATGTGGTGCTGGGGGATCAAACTCACAGCCTTAATGCTTGCCAGGCAAGAGCTCTAACTACTGTGCTATTCCTTCAGCCACTTTCTTTCTATAAGTTAAGTTTCTCACATATTTTGTCACAATGGCAGAAAGCTAAGTTCACAATTATAGAGGATACAAACCAGCACTGACCAAATGAAAACACACATAGGGCAAAGTTCAGGTGAATTTTAAACACAGAGATTTCCTGTCTTCTCCTTATGAAGTCAGGATGTCATCCTGTCACACCAGTGTGTTCATCAACTGGGAAGATCTCCTAAGCTTTGGTGTTCAGAGCTCATATTGGGATTTCCTCATGTGGGCATGATTGATGGAATCACTGGGTATGGGACTGAATTCTCTCCCTAAATGCCCACCCACTGACCCAGGAGAGGTTCAATTGGGCTCGCATCACCTGGCTCAAGGTCTCTAACCCCCTAATCTTGTAGCTGATGTTTCTACTATGGCCAGTGCTCATCCTGAGCCATCTTATTCTAAACTCAAGTGTGATCTGAGGGATTTGTGAGCAACAGAGGTACAGCTATCATTTGGGAAATTACAGATACTTAGAGACCCCTCCCAAGACCTAGGGATGAGAGACAGAAAAGTCTTCGTTACAAACCAGATATATAGTATCAGTGTAACTTGTCACTGATAATACTGACCTTGATTACCTGACCGGGGTAATATTAGTCAGGTTGTTTTTTTTTTTCACGGTGAAGTTATTCTTGCCTGCATGCTCGCTCTCTCTCTCTCTCTCTCTCTCTCTCTCTCTCTCTCTCTCTCTCTCTCTCCATCTTTCTTTTAGGTACTTGAAATTGAATCCAGGACTCTTAGACTGAGATGTATCCAGGATCTTACTGAGTTGCCCAGGCTGTCTCAGCTTCCCAGAGTGGTAGGATTACACGTGTGTAACTACCACACCCATGTTATGTGGTGATAGGGAATCAAACCCAGAGCCCTTCACCCTTTTGATATATTTGTAAAGGAAATCACTACACATATTTAGGATTTGGAAATTATGCTTAACCTCTTTAAGGGGAAATAATCTACATTAACTTATTCCACAAAGAAGACTTACAACTTCCCATTTAATTATTAATTTATTATTTATTTCAATGCAAGCACATTTTATTCTTTGGGTTATAATCTGAAGGGACTTTATTACTCATACTGTTTCTAGTCTTGATGTCAGGGAGATCTTTTCTGTTGGATTCCCTGTCTCTTTGACGTATTCTTCTTACCTTTGTGTTTTTGATTTGCTTTATTGTTTTGTTTTTAGCACTTTTTTCTTAGATGCTGTAAGCTCATTTTATGTATTTTGTACCCCAGTACTAGAATCAGCTGTTTTTCCAAGGATTCCTGTTTTTTTGTTCATTTTTTTATTGGAGAATAATATCATTCATATTATTTTGAATCATTTTCTTTTCTTTCATTTTTTTGGGGGTATAACATGTCTAGTTTGGGCTCATTCCAGTTTGATTTGGCTGGAATTACCAAGACATAAGAACTATATGTCAGAATATTCCTTTTATCTTGCACAGGAGAGTTTTAAGGAAAAATTTCAGTTTCAAGGACTCTGAATGTTTCCTTTTTGATAATAGTCTAAACCCTTGAAGGGATGAAGTTATCTAATATCAAATAGGAAAATGCAGCTCAGAGAGTTGTAGGATGAAGCTATAGAAAAGAAGTAGAGAAAATAAGATTTCTACTTTAGATATTTGTCCTAATTTTTATTTTAACATTTAATGTTGGAATTCCATCTCTAGGAGGGTTAGGCTATCTCTTTTTTCATCAACACTTTGTTATGAAAGATTAAAACATACAGCAAAGTTTAAAGAACTTGAGTCAAATAATTTTACGGTGAAATGTATTCATGTCACCTAGTTTTTACCATGAGCTATTTACTTTTTTATCTCCATGTCTATCCATTTATGATTCCATCTATTTTTTGATGTATTTTAAATTGTAGGCACCAGATTGTCCCAAGTATTTCAGCATACATGTCAAAAGGAAGTTCAATATAGTATTGTTGTATACTTTTAAAATATGAAATTTGTATCCAATGCAATGTGCAAGGTTTTATTTTGTTGTTGTTCTGACAAATACATAAATAACATACGAGTAACTGAAATTGTTAGAATAATATGTGTGCCTAAATCCCAGGCTGTGGACCAGTATTGGTCCATGGCCTTGGAAGGATCAGGCTGCTGGGACAGATGACCGATGACCTTGCCACCTGTCAGGTTCCAAATCTGCTGATGTGACAGGAGGTGAACTAACAACTGGAATGTACTAAGAACTGAAGAAAAGTAGACTCCTCAAAAGAGAAGATTCAACTTAAAAATGGGCGACTGAAGTGAATAGACAGCTCTCGGAAGTAAAAATGGCTAACAGATACATGAAAACAATGTTCAACATCCTGGGCTAAGGATGTAGCTCAGTGGCAGAGCGCTTGCCTGGCATGCTCAAGGTCCTGGGTTCAATACCCGGTACCAAAACAGAAAACAAAAAATCCAACCAAGCCAACAAAAAAGGCAATGTTCAACATCCTTAGCCAATGAAAACAGCACTAAGAATACAGCAAAGAAAATTTCATTATCTGTTTTTTCAAATAATTTCTGCCTTACTTCCTCAAGAGACAACTGATAGGATTATTTTTTCCCCCAATCATGGATTCATTTTGGATATAGTTTTTCATATTTATGAAATCTTGCAGTATGTACTTGTAAATGTTAAGTTTCTTTTACTTATTGTTTTTGAGTTTCATCTGTGTTGTCTTTTGTTTTATTCTTTTTCATTGCCTTTTACTAATTAATATGCCACAATTTAAAGCCCCATTCTTCTGTTGATTTTTTCATGGTTTTCTACTTGAGCTTATTATGAACAGAGCTAGCGACTATGAACATTTTTATTCAAGTCTGTAGGCCATAAGTTTCAGTTTCTTTTGGACAAATACCTAAGGATTAGAATTTTTAGGTTACAGATTAGATAATTATGTATATATTTCATCTTACAATGCCAGACCAGTTTTAAAAATTTTTGTATTGTTTTAATTTTTTAAAATAATGTATGAACTTCTAGTAACCCCCAATCTTGTCACTATTCTATTTTTCAGTTCTTTCAATTTTAGCTATACTCATAGTATATTATTATAGTTCCCTTTTTGACTAACAATGTTGAGCATTGTTTTTCACATAATTATTGGCCTTTCATGAAATTTCACTTTTGTAAGTTAGAATTGTAAACTTTGTGTTTATTTTTTTTAACCTGGAGTTTTAAATTGTGAGCTGTGATAATTCTTTATATTAGAGGTTAGTGTTTTTCAAGAGAATTTTCTGCATTGTGTAATACTGTTATAATGAAATATGTCTGATGCAAATCCAGAACTAATTTTTAAAATACATTTAAAAAATTAACATATTGATGTGGTTACCTTAGCTAATGGCTGCCATATTGGATAATTCAGTTCTAAATACCAGTTCTTACCTGATACAGGCTTTCTGAGTATTTTCTCTCAGTGTGTAGCTTGAAATCTTTTGATGAGTAGAAGTTTTAAATTTTAAGCAAGTCTAATTTTTCATTTAATACTTCCATGTTCTGTGACCCACATAAGAAATTTTTATTACAAGTCAGAAGTAAATTTTCAGTTTTGCCCTTTTTTCAAGACTGTTCTTTTAGATATTCTATGTTCTTTGAATTTCCAAGTGACTTTTGTAATCAGGTTATTAATTGATAGAATTATGACCGGGATTTTGTTGAATCTGTAAATATGATAAAGAAAATATTTACTTTTCTATTTTAAATTGGACTTTTACTTTGGAGAGTGGATGTCCATGTAGGTTGATATATTTAAATTTGTCAAAAAAAAGAGGAGTCTGAACAGTCTTCTTTGACTTAGGCCACAAGAGAATCTGTAATAGTGATCTTCTGTTTTGTATTGTTTACTCAGCAGAAATTTTGGCTAACAAGTTCTCTTTTTTTACTTAAAATTTTGTGAACCAATACTTAAAATTTTTGCTAAAATACAGTAGCATGGTATTCACATAAATTCATACATTGTGGAAATAAATAGACAATTCTCAGATGAAGAAGTTCAAATGGCTAGTAAATACATGCAAAGATGTTCAACATCCTTAACTATTAGAGAAAGGGAAACTAAAACATCACTAAGATATCTCCCAACCCCAGAGAGAATGGTGTATATCCAGAACTAGAACAACGATTGATGCTGGCGAAGCTGTGGGGAAAAAGGAACCCTCTTACATTGCTCGTGGGATTGTAAACTAGTACAATCATCATGAAAGGGAGTATGGAAATTCCTCAAAAGGCTGAAAATAAATATCCCCTTTGATCCAGTGATTCTTCTTTTGGGAATCTTTGGAAAAGAGTTAAAAGCATTGTATTGCATAGATACATACCTACCTATGTTCATAGCAGCACAACTAACCATAGCTAAAATGTGGAAGACACCAAAATACTCATCAAATCAATGGATACAAAAATTGTGGTATATGTACAGATGGAGTACTATTAGTATATAAAGACAGATAATTTTGAGGCTTTTGTAGGTAAATGGATGCAACTTGAGACCACCGTGCTCAGTGAAGTGAGTCAAACACAGAAGATTTAGTATCGAATGGTTTCTGTAATACAAGGAACCCAGAATACAGTCATTTCATTGAATTAGAGGGGATAGTGGGAGTTAGAGGAGAAGGTATGGGAGGGTCTAATAAGGGAGAGGGGAAGGGTTTGTAGTGCTGACATGATATATACATGCACGAAATACTCAAGTTCAATGTAAATATTATGTATCACATATATGCATATTAATAAAATGAGAAAAAAATAAATCAGTGTAATCCTGTTTTCCCAAATGTTTATCATTTCTTTATGTTAAAGACCTTGAAGACCTTTTCTTCTAGCTTTTTGAAGTGTTCAGCATAGAATTATTATCTACAGTCATGCTACAGTGAACTAGCACACCAGAATGCCTTGGCCTGATCTACTTGCAACTTAGTACTCACTGGTGAACTTTTCTCTGCCTCCCCTTTCTACTGTTCCAGCCTCTGGTAGCCACCATTATATGTATTCTCAACTTCTATAACATCAAGTTGGTTAGATTCTACGTCTGACTAGGATCATGCCGTACTTGCAGTTCTGTGCCTGAATTCCTGCACTTAAAGGGATGCTCTCCAGTTCCATGTGATTAGTTGCAAATTATAGCATCTCATTCTTTTTATGGCACAATACTATTCCATTCTATGCAAGTATCACATTTTCTGCGTTCATTCACCCGTTGAGAGAGACTTAGGCTGTTCCCATTTCTTGACAGCTGTGAACAGTGTTGCAATGAACATGGAAATGTGGGTGTGCCTTTGACTTTCTGATTCATTTCCTTACATATTTCTGGATCATATATTGCCATTTTAATATTTGGAAACATCTTGGTACTGTATTTTCCTGTATTTCCATAATAGAGCCATATTTCCAAAATTGTGGTACTAGTTAGTTTACATGCCCACCAACAGTGTGCAAGGGTTACCTTCTCTGCCCATCCTAGCCAGCACTTGTAATCTGTTGTCTTTTTGATAATAAGGAATAAGGTAATAATTGGCAAGTGGCTTAGTTTACATTTTCCTAATGATTAGTAGTGATCATTTTTTTGTATACCTGTCATCCATCTGTATGTCTTCTTTTGGAAAATGTCTATTTACATCTGCTGCCTATATTTAATAGGTTTTGATTTTGCTATTAAGTTCTTTGAGTTTCTTACATGTTCTAGGTATTACCTTTTCCAGTATATTGTTTGCAAATATTTTTCCCCATTCTATAGGCCGTCTCTTCATTCTGATGGTTATTTCCTTTGCTATACAGAAACTTTTCATTTAATTCTCTTTGTGTATTTATTTTTGCTTCTGCTTTCTGCTAAAATATCCTTGCACATCTCAATTTCGTGGAGTGAAAATTTCCCGTTTTAAAAAGTGGTTTCACAGTTTTAGATCTTACATTTAATCTTCAATCCATTTTGACTTGATTTTTTTTTGTAATGGCTGATAGGGATCTAGTTTTTTTTCTCTGTATGTGGATACAGAACTTCCCTAGGACCATTTATTGAAAAATGTGTTCTTTCTCCAGCATAAGTTCTTAATACTCTTATTGAAAAATTATTCAAACAACAATTTATTTGGCAGAATGTGGAGTTAGAATTGTGCACTTCAAGATTATAAAAAGTCAAGAATATAAGCCCCAAGGACAGAGTAAAAACCACTTCCATGATGAACCAATGATGATACATGGGAGAAATCCACACATAAATCTTTGATCTGTGTCCTATTTAAAGAAGGAAATTTGTACTTATTCTGGCCTGAAGCATCTCTAAACTCTTTGCCTTGAGTTCCTCAAAAATAATTTTAGGAAAGTCAAGTTTGTTTCTTCATTTCTTATCTTAGTTTGATATGAAGTTGGAAGATAAATCTAGGGTACTTAGTTTATTCCCTTCACATTGTATGGAAGAAACACATTGTAAGAGTTACATTGTTTGTGCAAGCTAATACAGCTAGTGAGTAGCAGGTTTCTGATAATATTTCGGCATTTTTAACCTCTCTGCTCCACTAATAATACCACTATGCAGTGCTAACCAGTCACAATAGTTAACTAGTCAGTAACTCCTGACCTCTTACAGTGTATCTGGCATTGTGCTGTGTTACAGATGATACAAATCATCATTATGATATAGCTTTGGTTCTCAAATGCCATAGGAACCTGCTTAAAAGTTAAGATACAATTAGAAAAGAGTAAAAGGAAGTATGCAATAAAGATCAGAATCGGATAGAATTAAGCATGAAGTAGGATGGATGACTGTAGAAATAACATTGCACCTCATTTTAGGCAAATGTGGCCATGTGTCAGCCACTTTCTTGTTTTTGGGCCAAAATACTGGGCACTCACTACTTAAGGGGAGAAAGGTTTATTTTTAGCCCATGGTCCAGAGGTCTTAGTCCACTCATGGTTTTCTGGCAAAGGTGGAAGGGTTTGGTGGTGGTGGTGGTGGGGGGGGGGTTGGCCTGAGAAAAGGTGCTCATAGCGTAGTAGGATAGGAGGCAGAGGAATCAGGAAGAAGCTGAGACAAAATTATGTCCTTCTAGGTCACTCACTTATTGACTTGGCCCTCCCAACCAAGCTCTACCTCCTAATAGTAAGTGGATTAATCCATTGATTAATTGATTAATTCCCCCAATTAACCTCCACAATACAATTACTTTCTAAATGTACGAAGTTTTGGGGGGATGCTCTAGTTCTCTACTGAAACACTATGTCATGGCAATATTTGATCATGATCAAAACAGTGTATGGGGGCTGGAGGAATGGCTCAGTGATTAAAGCACTTGCCTAGTAAGTACTCAAGTTTGAGTTACCTACACTGTATAAGCTAGGCGTGGTGGTGCACACCTGCAATCCCAGAACGCAGAGGCTGAGACAAGAGGATTACTGTGAGTCCAAGGCCAGCCTTGGCTGCAGTGTGAGACTCTGTCTCAAAAACAACAACGACAACAACACCAATAACAAAACACATTGCATGGGACAGAATTGATATGGGCTAACTTTGCTAACTCAAAGGTATAAAACAGAACAACCAATCTTAATTTATACTATATTTAAAAAACATTAAATACTGTTAATGAAAGTAAAGATTTATAATTGATGAAATTATCAGAAAAGTCTTTATGAAAAGAGAAGAATTTGAGATAGACTTTTTAAAATGATGGAATTAGGAAGGGCAGAAAGATTATGAACTATTATAATAGGGACATGAACAATATTTTAATGAACAGTTGAGTGCTTTAGAAGTTAAATGTGATTTCAGTGCAGTTCAAAGGAAGGCCATTAAATATCTTTATGGGTCTCTGTAATAAATTACTTTTAACTAAAGCTAATAAAACCTAAATTTGCACAAGAAGCCTAGCTATGGCATTGCCTACTGAATTCAGTGGTAGAGTAGATATCCAGACATCTTTCTTCATGGGTGGATGCTATTTCACCTGGATGCTTTTTTGTGGTACCTCGTCTTAGTGGAATATTGTTTACTCAGAGGTATATAGCTCTCCTTGTTGTTGACAAGGCTTGCTTGCTCTCAATAATTTTTTTCTAAAACAAATCGTGTAACTTCTCTGATTCCTGGTTTCTTTATTCAGCAGTGGAACTGACAAGAACTGTCCTGCCAGCCTCATGGCAGTTGTGAATTTGAATCTATACAATTTTTATTTGTCAACTATACTTCGACAAAGCTGGAGAAAAACATGGTAGAACTTGTGGTTCAGTGGAGAGTCTGTGAAATCAGTTTTAGGAATAAATTTTGCAGAGTATTTTGAAGAATCGATTTGCGTTGTCTTCAATGATTCAAAATGCCTTGTTTTATCTTTCTTGGGGGTATAGAAACTATATTACATGTGATCAGTTTGATTAATTGGATGCTTTGTATGTGGTGAATCACATTTCTTCAACTTATAGCTGACTCGTAGCTATGCAGTTTGCTGTTATTTAGTGTATCAATGGAAAATTCTTTTTTATATAACTCTTCATTTATTCATTAATTATAGAAATGTATTTCTTTGTACTTTCATTAAAGTTAATTACATTATTGAAGAGTCATGATGAACTGCTAATTCAGACAGAGGATGAAGCTCTAGTTCCTTCCATATCCACTGAAGCGAAGCTGATATAGCACTGAGGAGAGAGAAGAGTAAGAACCATAGTAGTGTATATTTTTCTTTCATTTAGAAATAATTGGGATGGTTGTAGTTATTACTAAAAAGAGAACTTTTGATTTGTGACGCAAAGAGATTCCTCCTTACTTACTGTTTTTCTCAGTTACTTTTTCACTACTGGGGCATAATACCTGATATTCACACCTTACAGGGGGTAAAGGTTTATTTAAGTTCACAGTTTCAGGAGTTCTCGTTCTATTGATGGGTGGCCAGCAGTGATGGAAGGGCTTGGCAGAGGACTAGCTGGAGAGAAAAGTTATTTACAGCCTGGCAAGAAAGGAAGCCGAGAGTTGAGGAAGAGTAGAGCTACTGTATATCCTTCCAGGTCATGTCCTCATGATTCCTCCCCCGCCTCGCTTCTAGGTAAAGCTCCAGAGATTTGCCCCTCTGACCAGGCCCCACCTCCTAACAGTACGGGAAATCAATGGATTAAGGCTTATGGTTAAACTACCTTCCAAACATAAGGCTTTTGGGGGAACATTCAAGATTCAAATCATAATGTTATTTCTATATTGTACTGTGTAATATTAAAATATTATTTTAATGTGATTTTATAATTTATATTGCAAAATTAATGAATTATTGGTGTTCAAATAATAACATTTAATAACTCAATGAAGGTTTAAGGCACATAAAGGAGTCAGGTGTGTCAGTATACACCTAACACCTACCTATCACCTTTGCTATAATCCCAGAATTATGGGAAGCTGAGTTAGGAGGATCACAAATTTGAGCCTAGCTTGGGCAACTTAGCGACTCAGTGAGAACCTGCCAATTGTCAAAGCTAAAATGACTGGGTATGTGGCTCAATGCAGAGGCCCTGGCCCTAATCCCAGTGTTGCAACAAACAAACAAATAAATAACAAAACACAACCCCTCACACAAGGATTTTATTTCTTAATAAAAAAGAGAAATTTTCCAAATTGCAAAGAAATTGCCCACAAAACTATACGTTGGATATGTATTTTATTAAAATGAATTTTACTGAATATTAGCTGTTTATTGCTGCCATAAGAAGTTAACATAACTTAGTTTCTTAAAACACTAAATAGTTATTATCACATAGATTCTGGGGTCAGCAATCTGGATCCAACCCAGTTGAGTCTTTTGCTTCAGGGTCTCTCACAAGTCTGTAATCAAGGGTCAGCCAGACCTGGAAATTACTTGATATTTCACCTGGACATATCCAATTTCAGTCTCCATAGTGGTTGGCACTTTGCTGACCTTTGGCGGTTTCTTTACACCTGAGCTTTCCACAGGGCGCTTCTCCACGTGGCAGCTTGCTGTATCAAAGCCAGTTGGGGGTTTCATTCTTACAGATTGTGATCACAGAAGGGACATCTGTCACCTTTGCTGTATATTTTGTTGGTTAGGGGCAAGTTATGGATACTGCTCACTTTTGTGGGGAAGGATGATGCAAGAGTTAAAATATCAAAGGTGGGCATTACTGGGGCCATCTTGGACTCTGTTGGTTAAGCACTACGTAATTTGGCATAGCACAGCCAAAAAGAGAGAAAAATCATAGATAACCTGTATCTTAGTTGCGGGAATGTTTTTTTCACTGCTGAATACAATACCTGACATCCTCACCTTAAAGAAGGAGGATTTTTTTCTCTCTTATAATTTCAAATCGTATGTAGTCAGCTGGTAATGGCGGAAAGGTCTGATGTGGAGAAAGCTGCTCACTACCTGGTGAACAAGAAGCTGAGAGGGACGGGATCAGCAAGAGAGAAGAGATAGCTCCCCAGGTTCCACCTCCAGTGACATACTTCCCCAACCAGGCTCCATCTCCTAACACAGGTGACACCTCAGTGGACCAGCCCACTGATGAGCACAACACCCTGTGATCTGTTTACCTTAGAAACACATGAGTCTCTGGAGGAACATTTTAAATTTAAACCATATTCAAATAACTCTACAATAGAGAAGGAATTCATTGGAAGCAATTAATAGTGTGAAAATAAAAGGAAAATTGTGGTGAAAGCAACACAGAGGGAATTTTTCAAAATAGAATCAAGAGGCATTTAGAAAATAGAACTTAAGCACTGTTTCAAATGCTGCGTGTGTGAACTTGGGTTACTTCCTTTCACTGGGGACCTATGGAATGAATAGAACAACCAGACATTTTCATTATGCTCAGAATCTCAAGTTGCATGTCAAGAGGGTGTAGGAGTCTTGATTTATGAACGTTTCTATTCTTTTTGTATATTCTTAATTTTCTGTTGATCTTTGCCTCATAGTCCCTGTTCTTTCTCAACCTTCAGTAGCCCATAAAAGTTACAATTTTTTCCTGCTTTTCTTGCAACACTAATTCAGAGCTATTCGCACTACCAAGTATTGAGTGGATACTTTTCATGGGGAGATGTGAACACCTACTTCTCTTCACCCCAGATGGGGCACAGCAGATGGGCCAAAGTAATGATTAGATCAGTATCCAAGTTGATGAGCCAACAAGTTTATTTGGGTTACTTACAGGAGCATGGGAGAGGGGTTACCTACAGGAAGTGTTGTATAGCAAGTCCTCCCACCCTCTTGGGGGGAGATGGGGACAGCTTACAGGTATGCACTGTGCAAATGGCTAGGCAGAGCCCTTGGTGAGCAACCATGTGATTGTTATCCGATGGTGTGTCTCTGTCTCTTGGAATGTGCACTCTGGCATGTGGGGCATGCTCTCTGGCTGGTGGTGCATAGCTACCCAGCTTGTGGCATCTGTGCTACAGCATGTGCCTTCCCTCATGTATTGAATGCCCTGGTGCCTTCAGAGGATGCAGTGCTTGTGGGTATTTAACACCAGTGTGAGGTGGAGTGAAGCAAGTGCGGTGAGAGTGGGAGAAGCAAGTGAGAAGAGTGAGCGTGGGAGAAAAGTGAGACCCGCCCAAACAATTGCCCTGAGAGTAGTTGTCCTGAGAGTGAGTCCCGGGAGACAGTATGCAGACTCTGGGAGTTGCTATCTGTGCTGGCGTGGGCTTTTCTGTAATGTGACAACCTTTGAGACACCCATAGGCCTGGAAGTGACCTTTCATCCATGCTTCTGTCAGTAGCCTTCACCTGTGCTTCTGTAGGTAACTCCTCACCCATACTCCTGTAAGGAACCCCAACAAGCTCCCTGGTTCACCAAATTAAACTTGGTGCAATGGTTATATTATCTTTTTCCACTGTTCTGGTCTTTCTCCAGTAATAGTGGCAATGAAATGAGAAAGTCTCACCTCAGACCTCAGAAAAGTGGAAAAGAGCAGCACTCTAGAAAAGCATTAGAGAAAAGTGCAGTCTTCACAAGCATTTTATTTGAATAGTGCCTTTCATCAGCCAGTGCTCTTGATTTTGTTATACTGGTAACTGAAATTATTAGAAAAGGCTTTTACAACAGTGCATTGCCAGCAGGTCCCCCCACTAACTAGCATGGGCTATGTAAGTTAGCACTTTTTGCACAGGATTATAAATTTGCAAAAGAGATTAAATGTAACATTGATATAGTAAGTTCTTCGAGCTTGATTAATTAAGAAAAACTTCACTAGTATCTAAAAGAGCTTTTCCCCTCTAATCAAAACACCAATTATTAAACTATTTAGAACAATTAGTCTCTAAATATTTTATCTTTAAAATTATTTTCCTATCTAATTTTATTAGTGTGAATTAACAGTACATAATGATTATATTAAATTTGCGAATTTTGTGCACATACACATTGCCTCAATTGCACATTCCCTTCCCCTCCTCCTTTCCCACCCTCCCACCTTCTCCTGTTCCCCTGGCCTCCCAGCATCTCATCCATTTGCTCTATTACTTGGCATTGTTCTTCTCTCTTATTTTTCATATTAGAGAAACTGTGAGATATCTAATCTCCTGAGTCTGATTTAATTCATGAAGCATAATGGTCTCAAGTTGGAGTCATTTTCCTGCAGATGACTCATCTACCTGCAGTATCCCATTGTGTACATAAGGCACATTTTCTTTATCCATTGGTCAATTGGTGGATTTTTGGCATCTTTCATGATTTACCTATTATTAGTTGTGATGCTCTATGTGTCTATTGCTTTTTGAGTTCTGCATGAAAGCCATTTCCACTGGGATAAGATGGTATCTCAGTGTTGTTTTGATTTACATTACTCTAATGGTTAAGTATGTTGAACTTTTTTCATGTATTTTTGTTGGACATTTGTACTTCTGAAAATTTATTTTTTTTTGAGACAGGGTCTCACTGTAGCCTAACCTCTGAAAACTGTGTATTCATGTAAGTGGCTTATTTTTAAATTGGGTCTTTTATTTTGAGGAGTCTACTTTTCTTCTGTTTTTAGTATGTTCTAGTTATTATCCCCCTGTTGAAGGTCACAGGGGTAGGTGAAAAAATTTTTTTTCTCATTCAGTTGATTCTCTCTTTATTGTGTTGATTGTTTCCTTTACTGTGCAGTGTTTTAAATTTGATATAATTTCACTTAATTCTGGGAGTCATTTCTTTTGTATCGGGTGATGATTGAGAAACCTCCACCTATATCTTCAAGGGTTGACTTCTTATAGTTGTATCTTCAAGAGTTTTGCCTTTTTCATCCTCCAGGAAGTTTAATGTTTCCATTTTGATGTCTAGGTCTTTGATCCCTTTGGTTTGATTTTAGTACATGGTGTAAGCTGTCACTCTAGATTCATTCTGTTACATGTGGATAATCAGTTCTTACAGAACCATTTATTGAAGAGGCTATTCTTTCTCCAGTGTATGTTTTTGGCTCCTTTGTCAAAGATCAGATAGCTGAGGGTACTTGAGATTGTCTTTGCATCCTCAGTTCTGTTCTTTTGGTCAACCTGTCTGTTTTTGTGCCAATACCATATATATATATATATATATATATATGGTATATATATATATATATCAATATATATATATATCAATACCATATATATATATCATATCTCTATATATATCATATATCTATCCATATCTATATCTATACAATCTCTGCTGCTTTGTAATATAACTTGGTGTCAGGAATCATAATGCCACCTGCTTTTGTCTTGTTGCTCAGGATTGCCTTGATTTTGGAACTGTTTTTATTCCACATATATGTTAAGATTTTTTTCTAGTTCTGTGAAAAATGTTGTTAGTAGGAATATATCCATTTCTTCCAGATTCTCCACTTTGTTCGAGTTTAAGTTCTTTATAATCCTCTGAATTTCAGTAGTGTCTGTTATAATTTCACCTTTTTCATTTCTAATTGCAATGATAGGGGGCTTTCTCTCTCCTTTTGGTTTGTTTTTCTAGAAGTTTAGCAATTTTATTTCTTTCAAAGAACCAACCCTTTGATTTGGTGATCTCTTATGCTATTTTTTTGTTTCAATTTCATTAAATTTTGTTCTGATCTTCCTAGTTTCTTTTCTTCTGTTACTTTTTGATTTAGATTGTTCTTGTTTTTCTAGGACCTTGAGGTGCATCATTAAAGTTTTTATTTGGTGTTACTTTTTTTTTTTTTTTTGAGACAGGGTCTTGCTCCATAGTCCAGGCTGGTCCTCAACTCACTATGTATCTCACTATGCTGGCTTCACAACAGTCTTCCTGACTTAGCCTCTTGAATTCTGGGATTGCAGGTGTGCACCACCACAATGGGCTTATGTGATGTTGGAGAGTTGAACTCAAGAACTTGTGCTTGCTAGTCAAGCACACTAACAGCTGTGCTACTCCTCCAGACTGCTCTGTTTTTTTTTTTAAATGTGTGAACTCATACCTATAAATTTCCCTCTTAGTACTGCTTTCACTGTGTTCCACAGGTTCTGGTCTGATGTGCTTTCATTGTTCTTTGACTCTAGGAAATTTTTCATTTCTTCTCTGGTTTCTTCTGGGACCCATTTTTTGTTCAATAATATATTACTTAGTCTCCATATATTTGTACAGTTTCTGTAGTTTCTCTTGCTATTGATTTTAGTTGAATTCTACTATGATACCTAAATATGCAAGAACTATGTCTTTTATTTATTTAAATATGACTTATATCCTATGACATGGTCTATTTTGAAAAAAGTCCTATCTCCCCTTCAAAAAAAGTGTATTCTTTGATGTTGATTGGAACACTCTGTAAATATCAGTTAAGTCCAATTGCTTCATGGTGTGGTTTAATTCTAATATTTCTTTGTTAATTTTTTGTCTAGTTGACCTATTTGTAATGTGAGATATTTAAGTCTCCTACTATAATTGTATTGGGTAAATATTATTTCTGTCTTCTATATAGTTGTTAAGCTTTGTATCAATTAAGACTATTATTTGTTTGGCTAATCTTTTTGAACTTGCTAAGCATCTCTTGCATATGTTTAATCAGGTCTTGTTTGAGCTGATGGGCCACTAGGTCCACTTCTTTTTTCCTTTCCTTCCCTATGAGTTTCCTATTACTTCAGGGCCCATAAAATCTGTTTCTTGGGAGTTAGGCATTGTTGTAGGTTACTTATTGCTTATTTTTCTCATAGTTCTATTGCTACATGTTGTAAATTAGGTAGTATTGATGAACTCTGTTTCTACTATGGAGATTTCTTCCATTAGTTTGTCTTTCTTTGAAACTTCTTTGAGTTTGTTTAGATTTTAATATTTATGCTTGTCTTTAGCTTACTCAGCTATTAATTTGGAGCATCTTCTCAATGATCAATCTTTTGCTGGTTACTTGTTCCCCTCTACTTTGCAATGTGAGATAAATGCCTTACTGTCCTATGTGTAACCAAATAGCAAAAAATTATTGATTCCCAGTAAGTCAAGCCATGTAACTGCAAGTTATTAATACTTAACAACACTTTTTTTTTGAGACAGGGTCTTGCTCTGTAGCCCAGGCTTGTCCCAAACTCACTGGTGTAGACCAGCTGGCCTTGGACTCAGGACAATCCGACTGTCTCAGCCTCCTGAGTACTGAGATTATAGGCATGTGCCACCATGCCTAGCTTTTTGTGGTGCTGGGGAATCAAACTCAGGACCTTGTGCTTGCAAGACAAGAACTTTGAATGCTGCACCATTCCTCTAGTCCCTTAATAACACTATTAGTAAGAGTTGTGAGGGTAGAGGGATCACAGGCTGAGACGGAGGGTTAGTTTTAGGCTTGCCACAGGAAACAGAATACACAGGACAGAGAAGAGAAAGACTGAAGTCCCACTCCAGACCAGATGAAGGTGGGTATACTTAAGCAATAGACAAAAGGAAGAAGAAACAAGGAGAGTTGTGAATGAATGGAGTGTCTCAAGAATCTATAGAAGAGCTTTCTGAAAAAGATATAGAGAACTACTCGAGAGAGGAAGAAATGCAAACGTTAACAAATAACAACAGAAGCAGCCGCAACAACAACTCCACAAATCAAAACCAGGAAACACGTAAGTCCAAAATACCTATGAAGAACTATTTGAGTCCCAAGTCCGAGAACCTTTTCCTGTGTGGTTTGGATGGGAAGTCTTCAGTCTCGCAGAGTAAGGAGAGGGTTGGACCAGGTCCCTCTCTTCTTGTGACTCAGTCTGCCAAGATGTACCACTTCAAATTGTCTCTCAAAGCTTCTGTGCCAGGGTAGTGTGGGATAAGACTTCTGTTTTCAGAGACCTATTTTGTCAGGCTCAAATCTTTGAGGTGGTCCAGTCCTTTATTTTTTTTTTTCCCTTTTCTGCTACCAGCACTCTTTACTCCCATCACTGGAAAGGAGGACACCTGAGCTCTCTGAAGTATGACTTGTCTGGACTATTTCCTGAGACAGCCCAAACTGCTGAATCCCCTCTCTAGGACTATCTAGAAGGCTGTCTGATTGCAACTCGTGCGCTGACCTTGCAGCCTATGGTCCGTAGGCTCTGAGGCCTTGCAGCTGCAGGGCCCTTCCTGTTTCTACAACCAAGTGGCTGGCAATTCTAGCATGCTGTGGCCCAAGGACCATTTTGTCTGTTGTGTATTGCCACTAGCTTTTCTGGCATGTCCAGTCTGCTGTCCTGACTTCAATTCTTCCACTGCACTCTCAGTTTGCAATCCAAGGGCTGAATGGCTGGCAGTGCCTGCCCACTGTGGTCTCAGACTTTGCCCACCTGGCATAGTTCAACACCCTTATTTTATTTTATTTTATTTTTTGTCTGGGAAGTTGTGCTCTCCTGACTGATGATCTTTTCAAATTTTCTGCCATTCCTATGGTCACCATTCAGGTCCAGTTGCTCCTCCGTTTTACTAAGGTGAACCACTAAGGAATCCTTTATAAAATCTCAATATTCTATCTGAGTTCATGTGGAGCTTTTCACAAAACAATAGTACAAGGATGCCCTCTTGGGTCCACCCCCCAAATAAACATTTTCTGTGCAAAACCATTTTTATTTGTTTTGAAGACTAGCAAAAACTGAAAAAGCATAGAATGGAGAGGTTAGTAGTTGTTACTTCAATAGTGTTTGGATTGCTGAGTTATGATTAATGGATAGAATTTAATCAGTTTGAGAATAAATTCATTAGCTTGTATCATGGTGATCAGGAAATTCCTATTTTTAAAATGTAATTTATATGAGCCATAGGAGAAGATGCTGTGGAAAATGCACTCTGCCTGTCTGTAAGCGTGGTTCGTGTAAGGTGGAGCTCTTCAAGCATCAGTGAAGCTGTGTAGATGGCAGAAGACAAAGGTGATCCTTATGCTTTTGTTTTCAATTATTTTTTCAGTGCTGGGAATTGAATCTAGGGCTCCCACATGCTAGGTGAGTGTTCTATCACTATGCTTCATCCTCAACTCTAAAAATTATACTTTAAGGCTTACCGGTCTCTTCTGGAATATTAATACTGTTCTTTTATACATCTGTCTATAAAAATTAATGTGTATTATAGCTTTTTGCATGGTTAGTAATTTCTAAATAGAACAAGTTAATAAATGACTCAACAAAATTTGGTAGCAGAGTAGACTCAGATATTATCCAAGCCACATGCTTCTAGAGGACATCCTTACATTCTGGCAGCCACACAAAACAGACGGAAACCACATTATCTTTCTCCATGCAGAAAATAGGACTTCACATTAGTTGAAATGAAGGCTTGATATCTTGATGGGGCTCGGCTTTGTCATTGTCCTTGGTATGCACATTAGAATACAAACAGGAAAATTATCTTTTGAATACCTAATGAAATAAGGTTTTAGCAACGTCTTGTAGAAACTTATGTCTGCTGATCTCTAATAAATAATGAAGAGTGGGAAGGGTTTGGCTGAAAGAGTACATGCTCAGTACTGAAGAAAATGAAACAAAAAAGCAAGAGCACGAGAATGCTGAGGGCCGTGGGCAGCAAGTATTTGCCCTGGGTGATAAATATTTTTCAAATTCTGATTATGTGGCTTGTATTTCAGAATAAGATCTTTTTTGAAGTTTAAGCATTACATGCACTGCTGTATTTAGCTAGAAAGCAAAGTTGTGACTTTTGTCTAAGAATTCAGTTCCATCTTATAAATCATACATTTCAAATGTTAGTCATCCAGGATTTATCCAGTTTTTGGCATTTAGAAACCCATCCTGTCACATTCTGAGGGCCAAGTTTTAGTCATTCGAAGGCATATTTTCAGAAGTGTATGCAGTCTAATTTTGTGTGTGTGTATATATATGTATGTATGTATTTAAAATTTTAATTATAGGAATTGGGAACTCCCCTTTTTTCTTCCCATCTCCTTTTCCTCTTCTTTCTTCCTCCTCCTCCTCCTCCTCCTCCTCTTCTTCTTCTTCTTCATTTTCTTCTTCTTCTTCTTCTTCTTCTTCTTCTTCTTCTTCTTCTTCTTCTTCTTCTTCGTCGTCGTCGTCGTCGTCGTTTTCTTCTTCTCCTCCTTCTTAGTGGTGCTGAGGATTGGAGCTGAGGCCTCATACAATCTATATAAATACCCTCATTAAATTATAACCCATGCCCCAGGAAAAAGGTTAATTTATAAGCACAAAGCTACTGAAAGGCCAACAGAAGGTCTTTGGCATGGGAAACACCACAAACTTCCCAGGTCAGTTTTTCCTACAGAGAAACTGGCTCATTGGCTATTCACTCAATAGAATTATTCTGTATTTTAGTATGCAGCTTTGTGTTAGATGTATCTAAGACATCATTTGTGGTTCATGCTTAGAGACATTAACAAAGAAGTTTGAAAACCAGTCACATTACCAAGGAAATTAGGCAATTAATAGTGCTCATTTAGGCAAGTCTTGTAGTTGGGGTGAGCCCCTGAATAGGATTAGAGATTTGATTATGAGCGCTAGCCTTCAACTAAAGGAACTGGCACTAGTTTCTACACTCTGTTTGCTGTATTTGGTAGAGACAGAAGACAGTTCACACCGCCATATTCTTTCCCATGAGCTGAGCAAGGGTGTGAAGCGTATGTTCTCAGCTGACATTGAGGTAGAATAGTCAGAGACTTACAGACAGGAAATAAGGTAAGATCCCTATTTGCATGTGAATCTGAGCTTTTAATGAGCTGTTGATCTCTTTTTTTGGGAGGAGGCTAAGGGAGGTGGGGTGGGATAGGGTCTTGCTCTATAGCCCAGGCTGGTAGTGAACTCACTGTGGAGCCCAGGCTGGCCTTCAACTCCCAGCAATCCCCTGTCTCAGTTTCCTGAGTGCTGGGATTATAGGTGTGTGTCACCATGCTGACTTATGTGATGCTGGGGAATAGAACTCAGGTACGCAGCACTTGCCTAAGCACTGCACTTTAACCACTGAACTACTCCTCCAGCCCAAGTTGTTGATCTCTTAAGAAAATTATTTTTTAGAGGGAGTGCATCATAGCAGGTGAGAATATATTCTTTTGGAAACTAATGCAGGATATTACCTTAAATATGATTAGAAGACATTTGAAAGAATTGTCTTTATTTTGATCTGTATTTCCATATTATGAATTTCTGTCAAGGTAGCAGAAACTTCTTAATACAGACAGATTTACTGTGTATCTAAGTTCTGGGTAGCCTGTGCAGTGTTCAGATGTCATTATGGTGTGACAAATTTAATCTGTAGGTCTTCTATTCATACCAGCATCCATGCAGATGCTGCCTACCTAACCATGTAGATTGTTGCTATGTGTTCCCTCATTTGTGACCTAGAGGTCTGTTCAGGGTCAGCTTTCTCTCAGCCGCTCCTGTGGCTCATTCAGACACATCTGCCTAAGCCTAACAGTCAATCATTTGTATTCTGGGGTCCTGCCACTGCACTGAGCTTCCTCTGGGAATGGGAGCAAAGATTTTGTTGTTCTCATATCTCCCAAACAGTTTTGGAATTCTGTGTCTCCTTCCCACTGGGGATTAATGGTGGGTAAGCAGGGGAGAGGTAGTCAGAGTGCATAGAATTTTTTCTTAGGAGCTATAATAGGGCAGATTACTTAGCTCAAATAAAAGAAATTCTAACCAACAGAGGCTTAAATAACTAATTGTATTACACAACAAGAGGTCTAGTATAGCGGCTTAACTGTGTCAATAAGAAATTATCTTCCTGCCATACTTCCATGGTATTCTTTTTTAAAGACAGGGTCTTACTCTGTAGTCCAGGCTGGTCCTGAACTCACTATGTTACCCAGGCTGGCCTCAAGCTCACGGCAATCTTCCTGCCTTAGCGTCCCGAGTGCTGGGACTCTTTTAGCATCCTTAGCTATTGGCTTCTATCTTTGTCCTTGCCACCATTTGACTTTTCATATCTGCAAGATGAAGGCCCCATCTCCAGATGTCCTGCTTATATTCAAAGTGGAATAAAGGAATGGCGCCACTCTGGTGGAATGCTCCACTCAACCAGAACAGCCAAAGCACCCCTGTGGTTTCTTTACATCGTGTATTCTGTTACAGAAGACCAGAACTATGTTCAGAGTCAGCTGGTGATATTGGGGAAATGAGTACGTGCATGTCTAGCCTGTACAGTTATACGTGGCCAGGAAGCAGGAGATAGAGAAGATACAAATTTCCACTTTCTTCTCACTCACTTATTCCCAATGTTTCCAAGAAATTAAATATATTCATGATTTCCAGTGCTTTCTTTTTCTTTGTTGGTCAGTGACATCTGAATTGCTTGCTTCTAAGTGTGGTCATATGGTCTGGTTCTAGCTAATGTGGTGTTGTGTGGTGTGTGTTTGTGGGGGGGGAGTTACTGGTGGTGGTAGTGGTGGGGCTTCTTTTCCCAAATGAAAAAGGCAGAGAAGCTCACTAGGAAAACTCTTTGTCTTTCTGTTTTCCTTCTATCAGGGACATAGATGCCTGCAGGTGTTGTAGTCATCTTGTGACTGTGAGGAGACAAAAATAAGGCTGCCAGGATGGTGGAACCAAAAGAATTAATTTGAATATGATGACACTCTAGTTTCATTGCATCAGATATGTGAGTTCTACCTCTAAAACTTTTCATATGAGACTAATATAGCCCTGCTTGTTTGAGACAATTTTAGAGTTTCTTGCTACTTGCAGTCAAACATAGTCCTAATTAAAATAGGCAAAAATTATGTTTTCGTATCATGCAGTTTTTCCAAATTTATTTATTTTTGCCTTAACTATCCCATTCGCCTAAAAATAAGCTCCAAACTTTAAAAATTCAAAGGCAAACTGGGTACAGTGGCCCTGCACTCAGGAAACTGAAACAGGAGGATCATGAATTTAAGGCCAGATGGGCTGCACAATGAGATCAAGGCTAGCTTGAACTATATAGCAAGACCCAGTTTCAAAAACAAATGAAAACAGAAAATTCAAAGGTAAGTTTGAATTTTGCTCTTCTCTCTGACAAATGATGCCACATAACTGGTCCAAATAAGAAAGCACTAATATAGGGAATTATGGGGAAAATTTCATGCTAAATATTGAAAAAAATTTTACCAAGCATACAGAAACCCACCCAAATTAGGTGAGAGCAGGAAGAGAATTAACTGGATAGATATGAGAGATATGAGTGAATTCCTGCAACTATACATTCCTACAGGATACAATCAGGAGCTGGAAAGTTGTTGGTGACCAGGAGCAAATATCCCTCATTCCCTCAATGGCACAAGATCTTTTATGATATGCTGTCTTCTTATTATTAGCATTAGCCTTTTCTTCTCTGGGCACATAGTCATTTCTCTCTTATCAGGTTAAATGCAATCTGAGATAGGGTAGCATTACTTTTATTTTTTAACTTCTCTGGAGAAAGGATCTGATTGGTCTAACTTTCTTTGGTGTGCATCAGTCTTTAATCGAATTTGTGATCATGGGGTCAGGGTCAAATGCTTTAGCAGTTCTTGGTGTTAAGGGAGACTGTTCTTAGGAGAAGGGATATGGGTATGGATGTGGGAGGCAGTAGCTGCTGCAGAAGGAACAATGGGTATCTCTGTGACTCTTTTGAAACTTTAATCAGCTAAATGGAGACCCATTGAAGATTCATTCCTTCTACAGACATTAGTTTCACTTGTTATTTCTCATATATTCTCTATCAGAGAATGGCAGTTCATTTGCCTATTTGTTCATGTCAGAAAATGCTCCATAACTAGTAATTATCACAACAGTTAATAGTCATCAACTATGTGCACTGTGTAATAGGGATTCCATGTCCGTTATCCTAACTTCAATGTCATTAAAACTCTGCAAGTAGGTTTATCTATTTTATTGATAAGCAATGTGAAAATTTGAGATGGCGAGTCAAGCCTCTTTTGGATTACTGAATAACTTCTTGTCTTGTCACCTCTCCAGTTCATTTTTTAAGCTTAATAATCACAATGATGCTTCTAAAACACAAATCTGATCACATTACATGCTCCTTCAAATCCTGCGGCACTCCTTTAATCTAAATCCCTTTACATGGTATAGGAAGCCTCTCACAATTTGAGCCATCTCAATCTTTACTTTCTCCCTCATCTCTTCAGTCATTCTATCTTCAAACTCTGCAGATCATTTCTTCTGTGTTCATTTTGTGTTTTTTTGTCATTATAATTGTACATTTTATGGATATATATTTGCAGGTCCTAACAGTCCATTTCTGATCTCTGTAGACCAGTCCTCCAGCCATTCTCTCAGCTTTTTTCTATAATCACCCACACCTAGGATTCAGTGTTGATATTACTCTATTCAGAAACCTTTCCTGATTGAATTGAGTACCTCTTATTTGTGCTCTTCTCGCATTCAGCACTTTCCTCCTATACATAACACACCATAGTGTAATTGTTTTTTTAACTTATTCCTTTGCTTTGAACTGTAAAATCTTTGAGTGGAGTAATTATGTCTGGTCCAGTGCTAGATATTCTAAGACTAGCTCAGATCTTAATATGCAGTAGTTGCTTAATAAATGTGGTTAAATGAATAAATCAAGAGTAGAAGTCTAGAAGAGCTCTCAGAGTTACTTGGAGAAAAACAAATATTCAACACCTCTTGTTTAGTGAATGAGTTATCCTGACAGTTGTTCCTGTTGCTACTAAGTGTCTGGCTTTCAGTTTACAGAAATTGATCAGAAAAATAAAAGCCTTTACAAATCTAAAAGTGAGGGCTGGGGCATAGCTCAGTGGTTGAAGCTCTTGCCTAGCCAGGACAAGGCCTTAAGTTCAATTCCCCAGCACTGCATATGCTGGTTATGGTAGCACATACCTATAATACCACCACTCAGGAGGCTGAGGCAGGAGATTGCTCTGAGTTAAAGGCCAGATTGGGCTACATGTTGAGTACAGGACCAATCTGGACTGCAAAGTTAGACCCTGTCTTGTCTCAAAAAAAAAAAAAAAAAAATCTAAAAATGAAATTAGTAAGAAAACATGTTATAAAATAGTAAGAAATATAAAGCAAGCTAAAAATGTTCAGCTGAGTGTAACATAAAGAAAGCTCAATAAAACAAAAAAGATATGGGAATTGGTGGAGAAACAGAAGGACCTGATTTTTTTTTCCCACAATTTACTAACTGGAGTGTACTTTGATGGTGATATCTCATTTAATCATCACAATAGTTCATTGTGGTTGCTACATCTTAAAAATAAGAAAGGTTCAAAGACAGGATAATTAAAATTCAGATTAGGCCTCACCCATGCTACCAAGTCCCCTACCACTGAATTACAGCCCTGGCTATTAAGGTTTTTTTTTTTTTTTTTTGAGCAAAACTTGCTTCTTTAGACTTGTTTTATAATTTTTTTTTTTTTGAGACTAGTAAACACCCTTACATTTCTTTTAGGGGATTATCAGCAAGACAAGCAGTGAATAATACAAAGGACACTATTGTGGATCACACAAGAGAAAAAAAAAAAGGTAAAAGCTTTAATAGTGACAGTGCTTCAGTGACCATTCGCTGTACTATGTGGTAAGAAAATCTGACGTCATTTTCAAGTTCCATCGTTTCCAACTTGTGTTAGGTCAAGTGCTTTAAAACTCTTGGGTCCCATTTTGTTACTAATAAAAAGAGGATACTGATAGGAACCTTCTGGCTACGCTGGGACTTCTGTAAACATAAAATGAGATGTTTTATGTGAAAACGCTTCGCAAACATTTGGTAAAATACTGCAACATGGCTGCACGCAAAACCTAGACCCCGTGGGTCCCTGCGCCGGGGAACCCAAGCGAGGCCGTCGCTAGGGAGCGGAAGCCGCGTGTTGCCACGTGACGTCATCACGCCGCGCCGCCGCGACCGCTTCTCTGCAGGGCCCGGGCTGGCGTTCCGCGCCATGGGGTCTTGGCAGCGTGTGCTGCTCCTTGGTGGGGTGTCGCTCCCAGGTGGCGGCCAGGCTGTTGCTCCGCTTAGGGGGATCCGAGCGTTGGTGTGTCGCCGCCAGGTCCGTGGTGCGGAGGAGCATAGGAAGGCGTGCGGGGAGACGATAATGCCGGGCTTCGGGGCCCCAGCCCTTCGGGGACTCAGCCCTCAGTTGGCCAGTCCCCGCTTTTCCGAGGCCCCCACTGGGTCGCCGAGGTGTGGCGGGCCGTGAAGCAAAATTAGAACAGGGGTGTGTGTCTCGAACACGTTTAGTTGGTTTGGTGTTATTTTGTGAATATAGAGATGGCAAACACCTGCGGGATTTAATCCGTAAAAGCGACAATTTGTTTATTTTCCATTTTTTTAAGGTCAGCCTGTCTGGCAAGTTAGTTTAAATTTAAACATGTATTTCGATAGTTGTGATTTGTAGCTGTAGTTAGAGGTAGCTCCTAAGGGCTGAACTAAGGCCGCTTCATGGCAAATCCTGCATGACCATTGACATGGTTTATTTAAAACTATTTTTTTTTTTTAAATTAAAGTTATCTGGCGCTGAGAGTGAGACCCTAAAACAAAGAAGAACACAAATCATGTCCCGAGGACTTCCAAAGCAGAAACCCATTGAAGGTGTTAAGCAAGTAATAGTTGTGGCTTCTGGAAAAGGCGGAGTTGGGAAGTCCACTACAGCAGGTATAACAGGATATTAATTCTGATCTGATTAACACAGCTAACTGGAAAATGCGCATTATTATAGCTTTTTAAAAAGAGTATCCTATTTATGACTCTCTTTCAGTTTTCTTAGTATCAGGAGTTGATAGCGGACAGGAGCTTAGATTATGGAGTTAGACAAAATTAAATACAGAACCAGGTTGTCTCCTTAAGTGAGGAAAGATGGTTAGGTGCCCTGAAGATCTTTACTTGAATGAAAAGGGCATACTGTCCTCTTTCATAGGCTGATTATACGAATTAAGTAATGTAATCACTACGCTAACCACTTAGGTCTCTGTCTTCGCCATATAGTAGTGATTGTTGTTATTTTTAGAACATCTAGTACCATTAATACTAAATTATTTCTATTTTTCCATCTTTGTCTGTGTACATATGGCTAGGTATTTGCCATGCAATTGTTACGACTTTTTTCATATAACCATAATATAATTTTCACCGTGTCTGAAGTCAGCATAGAGCTAATATTTATAAATGTGTCAGTTTTAACATTGTATTAATTATGCTACTTTTATACTAGTATACTTTGAACAAGATTTTTTGGTAATAGGTTTATGTTTAAAGTGCTACTTTCAGAACTCATGAAGAAGTGCCATCAGAAATAGTTAACTGTCCAGTTGTTTCCAAAAGTTTTCAAAAAGATACTTGTAAAAGAAATTATTCTAATGTAATAATGTAAAAAGGAAACTCTCAGTCCTCCTCACTAGTAGTAAACTGAATTATTTTTCAGCTTTATTAAGGCATATTGACAAATACCATATGAGTTTGATTTGTATAATACCCTTGTGGCTTGTATTATTGATATGGAGTTAGAATTATCTCATTAAATTTTCAGTCATTTTATTAGGAATAGCCGCTAATTCAGGTCTTGCACAAACCAATTTTTAGCTGATGAATAAAAATCATTATCTTTGTTATATTTCATTTTATTAATTTTGGCTAGGTTCTTGACTGACAAGATGTTTACAATTTTGAGCTTTTTTCTAACAGCCTAAAATCATAGACCATAGATGTATTTTGAAATTCTTTAGTTCCATGAAATGAACATTTTGAAATAGAAAGACTAGGTACAGATTTCTGTCAGTGTCATAGGAAATCTTTTGTGCTGACTTGAAGCCATATTTCATACTCTTTGGGTATAACAGTTTTATTCTATTAATAGTTACAAACCCAACTATAGAATGTTATTAGGTTCTTTTTAGAAATTTAAATCCAAAAGGAATTGTGGAAGAGTTTCTCAAATGTTTTGAAGAAATTAGGATTTATCAAATGTTGTATTTGTCAGGTAGTCCTTATCTATTACTATTTGATAGATACTGCAGTATTAACAATGATTAGTGATTTGGTCTTAATGAGGTCAAAGTATATCCTACATGGTTTTGCTTTTAAAGCATCTGTAATCTGTCTCTTTGTTTTTAAAACTTAGGAGCTTTAGTCTTTGGTTCTAGAATCTTCCCTTTGATGTTTTTGATAAATTGAACTACACTTACGGGTTTTCAGTGGTCTGAGTCCTTTTGCATGCTCTGTGGTTACTTGGAGTGGTTAAAGATAGGGAGTGTTTTTATGGTCATAGCTGTAAGTTTTCTGTGTTGTGCAATGTAATTCGTTGGGTTTGTAGGCTAGCCCTTATATAAAAGAGATTGTTTACTATTTATAGTTACAGTGTTTCATTTAGTCTTCACAATAGTTATGAAGTAGGAAATATATATATTATATATAATTTCTAGAAGAAGAAACAGACAAATACAGATGAAATAACGTACTAAGTGTTTTATGGTAGATGGGGTGGAACTAGGATTAGGAATTTGACCTAGATCAAATATCTGCTTTAACTGCTTTAGAGGAAGCATTCCATTGATCTGTAAGGAAATATGAGGGTCTTTTTTTAAAAATCGATTTTGGCAATTTGTTACTTTAGGACTGTCTTCTCGCGTGTTGCATATCCCTGTTACGGGCTGAAGACTTAGGCTTTGAGATTATCGCAGTCCTTTGTTCTTTTTGGCTTCACTGCGGTCAGCAGTTTGGAAAGTGTATCTTACTCCTTTACCCCTTTCCTTCTCCCTTTCCTCTCTGCACTGTGGCCCGATCTTTTGTATACAGGTGTATTTGTGAGTTAGATACTAGGAACCCCTGCAATACGGGCATTTCTTTTAAAAAGACAAGAGGATTATATCTTTTTATTTTAAAATAATTTTTCTACAAAATATTTTGAAAATAAATGAACTGTATATTTCATTAACTTTAAGAGACTAAATGGATTATTTGAACAAAATTTTAATATTGTAAATGGACTGTTTAAAAATATGCATTTTTTTGGAGACAGGGTCTCCTGCTGTACTCTGGGCTGGTCCTGAACTCACTATGTAGACCAGGCTGGCTTTTAGCTCATGGCAATCGTCCTCCCTCGGTCAGCTTCCTGAGTGCTGGCATTACAGGCATGCACCACCACGACTGACTAATTTTTATATGGTGTTGGGGCATCACATTTTTATATGGTGCATTCTAGAGCCATGAGCTAGCTCCTTAAAAATTTTATTTTTGGGACAAGCATGTATCGAATATGTTGTAGAATGACTTTTTGTTTTTTTTATTTTCTGCATTTTTCATGTTACTGTTCTTTACAAGTAAGGGATACATATTTAAAAATTTCAGTGCTTTGGTTATTATACTAAAAATATTACAAGGTACAGTGATTTTAATCAAAATTACTTAATTTTTTTGTTTCTTTCAGTGAACCTTGCACTTGCACTGGCAGCAAATGACTTGGTAGGTGTTATAAATAATAATAGAAATGTTAATATGTTAAAATGTTTTAAAGGTAATGATAAAGAACATATTGTTTTTCATTTACTCTATCAAATGCTGTATAATATAATTGAATGTCTTTGAGGAGCTAGAAATGCTACAGTAGTGGTTTTATTTAATGATATGATGGGTCATATGTTAATAAAAATTGAGCATATATTGTTTGCTTTATATCCCACAAAAGGCTTTTATGTTCTTGCATGGCTGTCATGTCCTAAACTGATTTTCACCATTTACTGTCTACAGAAATATTATTCTGGTTCAGTTTTTAAGTGTTAGTCATTTTTTTAAGGCAAAAGATACTCTTAAAGTAGTGTATATCTATTGAAACAGTAGAATATATGTGCAAGATAAAACCAAAGGTTCATCTACTCCCCTTTTATACCAAAGGATTAGCTGTAGGCAGTAGTTTTATGTGTATTTACTTAGCTCCTCTTCATATAAAAATTTAAAATTATACGTGGATAGGTATCTTTCCGTGATTTACCTCATTCTTAGTGGTTGGTGCATTAATGGGTAACCATAATATATTTAACTAGTTCCTTTTTGATGAAATATTTAGGTTGGATATTTATTTTTCTTCTTATTCTAACGATATTGAAATTCTTAGTGATATTTGTCTAATAGATTCCTAGAATAAAACCAGGTCAAAAGGTATTCACAGTTTAAATTGTATAAATATACTTAAAAGTTTGTTTCATCTTTTATTTTAACTATATTGTGTGGAAATATTCCTTTTTAATGCTCTCAATCATGTGATGTGTAGCTTTTTAAATATTTAAAATAATAAAAATGAACATTGAATGTATTGTACATCTTCATAATTCATCAGTTAACAAAAACACACATATAGTTTTCAGAATTGATTGCAATTTCTCCTTTATATCTATACTGTAATATACAGGCAAGAGTCATTTAATATGTTTAGTTGAGGCTATGCTTCTAACTGATTTTCTGCTATGATTATTCAGTTTTAGTTCCTAGTAGATAGCATATATAGAAAAATAATGTATGTTATTTATAAAGGTTAGAATATTGATATAGAGAGCCCAGAAACTGCCAGAACCTATAATGAAGCAATGTAGATATTTATATCTTCTGATATTTGGCTCTGTTATTTCTGAAAATTAGAAAATAATAAACTATAATATTTGATATATCATTAAACATGTTGATATAAAAGCAAATAATAATGGATTGGCTATCTAAACTACTATCTAACTACTTTATTCAGTGCAGAACCAGTCATGTAATTGGATGTGTAGAGAAGAAAATGTAATCATGACTCTCTAAAGTTGTGCCCTTAGCATGAGGTAATTCTGTGTTCAAGGTCAAATTTTTTTCTTTCCGAATTCCCTTACAACTCTTTTTCTTTTATGGGGGAACTACATTATGTATCTCATCTTGTCTTTCTTGAATTCGTTTTCATTTTTCTAAAGGACATTCTTGAGTCCTTCTATGGTTTGTTGGGCAGAATAGTGACCACTAAACACAGCCACTTGCTAATTCCTGAAGCTTGTGAATATATTACGTTTTTATGACAAAATAGACTTGCTAGTATGATTAAGTTAAAAATCTTGAAATGGGAAGACTGTCCTACCTTCTCTGGGTAGTCAGTATACTCATGAGTATTCTTGTAAGTAAAAGAGGGAGCAAGAGAGTCAGAATCAGAGATTTCATGTGAGAAGGACTCAGTCCACCACTGCTGCCTTGAAGATGACGGGGCCCTTTGTTCAAGGAATGTGATTACCATCTAAAACTAGGAAAGGCAAGGAAGTGGATTCTTTTAGCCCCCAAAGAGACATGCAGTTCTGCCACCACCTTATTTTAGCTCACTGGAATTCTTTTGAAGTTGTGTGGTAATTTCTTACAAAAGAAACAAAAATACTAATATTTACAAGAAGTCAAACTTATTAGTTCTTTAATTCCAAAGATATTTTTATTTTGCTTCCATTCTCTATTCAAGTAAGTTTCTTTGTGAACTTTGTAAGCACTATACCGTTTTCTAGCATGCTAATGAAATGTCTGATGCTAACATGAGTCAGGTCCTTTGTGATATCATGTATCTTGTTCCCTCAAAACTTTTAAGGTTTTATTTATGGCTTTTAAGTTTTATTTTATTTTTAGATATGGTGGTGGTATGTTACTCAGATTGGCTTTGAACTTGCCATCCTCCTTCCTCAGGCTCTTGAATAGCTGGGAGTTTAGGGGATTGCCATCATGCCTGGCTGGCTTTTGAGTTTAAAATTGTCACAAATATGTGTCTAGCTTTGAAAGATTTTTCTGCCTGGAAGTTGCCCTTGCTGTATCAAGGATTGAGCCTTTTTTAGTTTTGAGAAAACTTCTATATATTGATTGATTTTTGTGATGTCTTTGTTCTTCCTCCAGAAACCTATTAGGTAGATATTGACTCTTTATGCTAGTTAATTTTGCTCTCATAGTCTCTTTGTCTTTGCTCTGTGTTTTGAAAAATAGACTATTTTCACATTGCTATATTAATGCTCTACTGAAAATTTTTAATTGGAAACTGTATTTTCTAGAATTGTTTCATAATTTGCACTTGTATCAAAAAAAAAGGGTACCAACTAGTTTCTTGAATCTCTTGTGGTCCCCTGACTGACAGCACTGGGAGACTTGTGACCCTTACAGGATATGGGGTCCTACTCCAGACCTGTAAATCAGAGTATCCTTGGAGTTGTGGCTCTGTAATCTGTGTTTTACCCATTTTGTGATTTGATGCTGAAGTGAGATACCATAAATGTGATTTTCTTTTGCAAGGTTGTGGGTAGAACCCTGGGCCTTGTGCATATTGGCCAGTGCTCTGCCCTTGAGCTGCGTCCCTAGCTGCACAGTTCTTTTTAACTTCTAATCTGTTTGTAGCTCTCTGTTTTGCTTCCTAATCATAATTTATTTTCAAATTACTTTCTTCCTTGTCATTTCACTGGAATTAAGAAGACAAAGGAGATATCCATGTATAATTAGGCAACTTTATTGAAGTAAGAGCCAGTAACACTTTTTTTTTTTAGATTAGGAAATTTAGTTAATCTGAAGTAGGGATCCCATCTTTTAACGAAGAAAATAGGAAAAGAACCAATAGATGGGAAGATAGATACATTTTTAGGTATAATGCTTTTTTAATTTGGTCATCATTCAGCCAAGCAATGACTCTTAGAGATTCTTCATATATAGTAAGAAATTAAAAGATGAAAAGGATAGTTAAAAAGAAGGGTTTTTTATGTTAAACTTTGACAAATTTCTTTTTCTGTTTCTGAATTTTCCTTTTTTATTTTAGGCATTAGGGATGAGGACAACTTCATTTTTAATGCTTATGGATAGAACAGGGAAAAATGGCAACCAGAAAGGAACAGCACAACTGTCCCTCAACTACTTCAGCAAGCATTTAGTTTCTTTAAAGTGTTTTAAAAGAGATTTATTAAATCTCCTTTAGCAAGGCCTTTAGTATTTTATGATCCTAGTGAAGGTGTTCCTTGTTTTTATTTTTTGACATTTTGTAGCAAAGAGCACAGAAATTATGAAAAGACAAGAAATTTGGGTAGCTTATTTTGATAATTTTGTATAATGTAACATAGTGATTTATGATTGGTGTCAGGTCCTCTGTAATGAAGTTGTGTATACTTAAGAGAAATTTAATATATCTTATATACTTGCTTAGTAGTGTTTTTGAATAAGGAATATCATGCTTGACTTAAATAATTTTTTGAACTATGATCTGCCACACAACTGCCTGAATAGAGAAAACATGTATGTGCTTGCATGATTTATATGTATCTGTCAGTCTTTTGTTCTGTGTTTCCCAACTGAAGATTTTATTAATATTACACTTATTACACTGACATGTTTGGTTTTGGGAGGAAGCTTCGAATTCCTCCTGGCCCTTCTGTTTGCTCAACTGATGCAGATGGTTTAGTTCCGTGGCCACTTTGAAACATTTTGCTATGGTGTATTGTTCTAAGCACTAAAAGTTCCAGTTAAAATGATGTCTTTGGGGCCTTTCTAGTTATTTATTACTGTGGATTCTTAATTATTTTATTGAATTCCTATTGTAAGAAAGTTGCTTATCTGCTCTTTTTATTTTTCCTTGAGATAGAGCGCATGGCCTACACACAGAGCTACATCCCCAGACCAGTTTTCATTTTTCATTTTGAGACAAGGACTCACTATGTTGCTGAGTTGCCCAGGCTGGGATCAGACTTGCAGTCCTCCTGCCTCAGGGCCTGTACCACTAGGCACAGCTAATGTGCTACTTAAGCCAGCTCTGCTTGAGACCTTAGAGACTCTTCTCCTATCCTTTTGGGTTGGTGCCAATTTTTCAACATTTGAATGGGAAGATCAATAAGAAAGGTTGTAGGCCTAGGGAAATAGTTGTAGGAAGCTTATTGTGGTGGCAGTCCTTGGGGTTTAATCAGAGCCTTATACATGCTAGATCATTTTACTTTTAGTATTGGCTTTAGTAGTATCTAAAGGAGATTGTATAAACTCTAGAAGGATATGTAAAATAGTCTGTTGGGGTATGGGTGGAAATTTTTCTTTTCTGCTTATATTAATTTTTCTTTAATAATTCATATTTTAATATATGCTCTCTAATATGTAACATATTGGTAACATATATGTTGGTATGGTAGCACTAATATAATTTATAATTATATACTATATTAATATATATTGAGGCTAGAGACATAGATATACATATAATATATATATTGACTGATTGTGGTACATGCTCAGAAATTTTGAACATCACTGGTATGTGTAGAAGGAATTTGTGGCCTTGACCATGTGCCCAGTTCAAAAAAGACTATTATTTATGTGGGGTGTGAGTTTTCTCTGTTTTCTCCTTGCCTTTTGTACTTTCTTTTGGGACATAGGTGGGTAATGTTGGAGAGCAGTATTTAGGGATCATGTGTGCTGTGCATCAAATATTTCATCCAGTGTGTGCTGGAGTTGGCTTATACTGGCTTTTGTGAGCCAGTTGTTAAATTGTCAAGAATTTTGCAGCTTATATTGTTTTGCTAGCTTGAACTAGGCCATGATGGGAGTATTTAAATCTCTGTAACTGACAAACACAGAAAGTAGGGCTCCATCCAGTCTCAGGCTGGTGGTTAAACAACACTAGTACCCCGCTGATCATATACATTGACAAGCATCTTTCTTGATTTTTCAAACCACTTTTATTAATAGATCTTGTTCTTTTGCTATATAAACTTAATGCAGGGTGAAAAAGAGCACTGAGCCAGGGAGAAAGAAACATACAGGCCATCAGAAGCTACTGATGAGCTGTGTGAGATTTCTAAATCAATTCATTTCAGTTTGTTTTATTTCAACAAATTTATTGAGCATTTATGATAGGCCTTTTCAGACTGGGAATATAAAGTAGAATGAATGTAAACTGTAGAAGCTACATACTATCTGTACTTATTTATATAGTTGTATATATATTTATGTATGTGTGCATAGATGTGTGACTACATAGATTTACATATTCATATAGTATATACTTATATAAGTGTATGTATCTGTGTATCTGTAATTATGTGTCTGATCTATATTTTTGAATAGTATGTAGCTGAAACTGTTTTCTGTGAATGAGAAAGCAACAGCTAATGAATTTTAATTAAGCTTTAAAACAGAGTGGACACACTGTGTACCCTTAGAATTTTATAAACCAGCAATGATAAAAGTAAGATAAATATCTTATAATGATGAGATATAGTCAAGGTCAAAGAAAGTAGTAAATCTGCCCAAGATGAGTTGCTTTAATTCCAGAGAAAGAAGTCTTTTTTTTAATAGAGCATTTTCATGAATGTAATCATATTTGATTATTCCAGAAACCACAGTTTAATCCACATGGTATGAATTGGTTTTATAGCCTTTATTGATTATGCCCTATTCTTGCCACATTTTAACAGCCAGAAAATATCCTTGTCTCTCTATCTGCAGTATTTTTTTCAATGTGTATTTTTCTATTACACTTATTCCTATTTTAATTAAGGCTATGTCAGTTCATTTTGGTGCATTCACTCATTTATATCTCAAACAATTCCCGAGTGCCTGCTCTGTCCCAAGCACATTGTTACTTTGGAGGATACAAAAATGAATGAGGCACATAGTCCTTGCTTTTGAGAAGCTCATACATTAGCACTCCACTTCAGTGACCTTTCCCTGTGTTCAGATCCTTCCAGCCCATAATGCCGGATTGTTTGTTCTTAACTGTTGGAATTATATAATTTCCCTGCTTATCGCACAGCAGAAAGCTTGCACTAGTATTCCAGGTCTCTTGTCATCTGACTCCAGTTGGAAGTGGGTTTATTTTCAGCTATTGTTCCCAGTGGTTCCTGTGATATAGCTAATCTGGGGTACTTGTGAAGCCATTCTGGGCTGGATGGGTTCAGTTCTTGAAATACTGTTTATCTTCTACATTTCTACTGGAATGGTCTCTCTTGTCCTTATGTAACCATTCTAGTTATTTTATAATAACAATAATGGTGACATTTATTAAGCATTGATTGTATTAAGCATTGTTAATAAGTGCTTAATGTGGACTAATTTAATCCTCATGACATAATTCTTAGCTCATTTTCTCTTCATGGCAAATTGGTGGGAACAGATGCTATTATGATTAGCACTATAAACAAAGAAATAAAAACACATTAGAAGTTAAGTTATTTGCCCTAGGTTACTCAGGAGGTAAATGGCAGAACTAAGGTTTGAGAGGAGTGGGATACAGTTCCCACTATTTCTGTATAAAACAAGAGTTTGTTATCTCTTTTGCTAGTCTACCTTTGAGGACAGTGATTTCATTTATTTTTCCCCAGTGCTAGTCAAATGTTGGTAATAACTGTGGTACATGTTAAATAAAGTATATGAGCATATAGACACATAAGTTATACTTGGCAAATTCCAAGTATTGGATCAGTTGCTTATAGGTGTTCAATCTAATATGCTTTCTTTTTCTCCTGAGCAAATGCAATAATTAAAATCTAAATGGGATACTATATATGAAGTACTCAGCACAATAGCTGATCCATAGTAAGTTCTAAATATATTTTTAGTATTTTAGATAGATAAAAGCTTCATGTAAATAATATTTGAAAATAGAAGTCCGTATGTATTTTACTTGATTATTTTAGCAAAACTCATTTTAAGTACTATTTCAAGAGGGAATCATTAACTAGAGTTTTAATTGGATTTAAAAATGGAAAAGGAAGCAGTATTATCTTCAAAGAGTTTGTGTATTTTTCTCCTTTGATGTCTATCTCAAAATATTTTGTGTTCCTAGGATCACATAATATCTTTACCCTTCTTTCCAGATGTGCTGCTTTTTTTATCCACAAGTTATTATGAGTTGTTTCTTTAAGCATAATTAAGATGATCTTAAGCCTTTGAAGTTCTGTGATCATATTAGGACAACTTAGGAAATTTTAGTTCAAGATTTAGGTCTTGAGCCCAGCAGAGTGGCACAGGCCTTAATTTGAGCACTCTGGGAGGCTGGAGCAGGAGGATTGTGAATTCAAGCTCAGCCTCAGATACTGTCTCAAAATCAAAAATCAAAGTGGGCCAGGATGTAGCTTATTATGAAGGCCTGGGGCTTGATCTCCAGTACCCGCGCCCCCCTCCCCCCCATTAGATTTTGAATTTTGAAAAGTTTAGCAATCTTAAGACAACATATTATGGCTATCACTTACAACATTGTTAATTTCTTTGTTAATATATAACAAAGAAATAGTCTAACTTTTTGGTGTTAGGCAGATGTAGGATGATTCTGGTTCTGCCTATTGAAAACCAACTTTCCCTCTATCTGCCACAGAGACTTGTGAGTATTAAAGGAGATAATGCATAGGAAGCACTTACATGGTGCCTGGCTAATAATAAATGTAATAGGACTAGTAAGAGTTACTTGTATTCACTGTCATCATGCTGCAAGTGCCAGCCTGTACATACTATAATCTGGAATATTGGTCATGACGTGAATTTGGACTAAATATGGATGTAGATGTTTTTCACCGTTGCATGTGGGAAACCCAAAAAACTTAATTTAAATTCATAAAGTTGGTGGCTTATCTTTGTATTTTGAATGCCGGTGTTATAAAGGGATTAGATTAAATTAATCTGTTCTTAATGTTTTTGTTATAGTTTGGGAGTCTATACAGCAGACACACTTTTCAGGAAAATATTTTTAATGCCATTTCGGAGGTGGAAAGTACACTGTTTGTCCTTAAAGTTTTTATTTGTTTTGTTGTACTGGGGATGGAGCCCAGAACCTTCACACTGAGCTTCATCTCTAGCCTTTTTTGTTTTTTATTTTGAGTCAGGATCTCCCCAAGTTACTAAATTGTCCAAGCTGGGCTTGAATTTGTAGTCTTGCCTCAGCTTTCCAGAGTACTGGGATTACAGGAGTGTGCTGCCATGCCCAGCAAGGTATAGTAATTTTAAAGTTAGAGTGAAAACTTGGGCCGGACCCAAAATGAACCCTTGCAAAATTATTAGGTTTCACTTTTTGTTCTTCAAAGCTAATTCTTAGGAAGGAAGGTGTTTTATGAGTAGATTTGAACTTACAAGTAAGTTTTTCATTTTCTGAGGAGACCCTCAAAATATTTTTATCACTAGAGCAAAAAGTCTTTACTCAAACTAAGAATTTCTTTTAGGATTACAAATGGGAATATTTATCATAATGAATTTTTTTGCAAATTTTGATAGTTATGATCTCTGCCCCACACATACATACTGAGTAGATTTTTGATGAATTACTCTTTCTTTCTCCTTCATATATCGGTATGGTCATTCGTTCATCCAACATTTTTTGAAGATCTCTTCTCCCTAGTTGATGTGCTTGGCATGGTGATACAAAACTGAAATTCCTCCTCTTAGTTAATTTATAGTTTGAGTGTCTATTGTGGAGATTACCATTTTTAGTTTATACCAGGCTCTCTGTATGACTTGGTGATTCTTTGATTTTTCTTCAGTCTGCTTTTTATTTACCATTGATTTTCTTCCCAGCCATTTGCACTCCTCCAAATCTTCTGTCCCTTTCAGTTTCTTCATTCCCAGCACATGGTCTTGCTTCTTATTCCACATGAAAAATCAGCTTTAATAATCTTTTCCTTTATCAAGTATATATCTTTCTTATTTGAAACGATACTGTAAACGGAGTCAGCATGATTTCATTCCTCTCTCAAACCTTATGTTCATGTATTTCTTAATCACATAACAGTTTCAGTTATCGATTGTTGTGTAACAGACAACTTCAAACTTAGTTGTGTAAAGTCACAAACATTTTATTATGCTTATAGATTAATGTGACAGAAATTTGGACAAAGCAGCAGGGATTCCTTTTCTTATACAATGTTTAAAACTTCAGTTGGGAAGACTCAAATAGTTAAGGGCTGAACTTATCTGGAGACTCTTGACCACTTGCTTGGTACTGGGGCTGGGATGACTTGAAGGCTGAATTTGTCTAGGATTGTTGTTTGGAATACCTTCTCATGGCTTCTACATGTGGCATGGGCTTCTCCACATCATGACAGTCTTAGTGTGTTAAAACTTTCCCATGGGTAGTTGAGAACTGTAACAGTTAGTGTCCCACTAAGTGTTTGGCCAGCTCCTCTTGTCTTTCATTAGATGTCAGTTCCTCTGTGAAACTTTCTTAGTTGCTTCAGATAATGTTACTTCCTCGTCTCTTGATGTTCTAATGTTGATTTCTTGGAATTAGAGCATGACTTCCACTAGGTCAGAGGCTACATCTTAAATCCTCTTCCACTATTGCTTGGTCCATTGTTACGTACTCTTGCAAAGTGATTGAAAATAAATTATACTTCAGTAGAATTTTGATGAGTTACTGGGTTTCATATGTTCTTAAAATTACCAAGGAGTCATTTTTTCCTTGGGGGATTTATACTTTGAAAATCTTTTTAAAAAAGGGACTTTACATCCTTTGTTTCAATATTTTTATTTCAGTTAAAACATGTATAGCAAAACTCAAAAAACTTAGGCTTAAAAATGATATTCTTCTATGCTAGAAAACTTAGAATATTGGGCAGATACTATATTTAAAACAAGCTTTGATAAAGATTAAAGACTGTGAGAATAAAATTGAAATCAGAACACTATTGTTATTGGCTGTGGCAATTTAAAGCTTTAATTTTGGCTGTGAAATAATTCACATGACAGATTTTGTTCCAGCCTGTTTCTTTCTGGTCAGGAACGTGTGATAGTTCACTTTTGGCAGTTGTGCTGTGTGAAAGGGTTGAGGTCAGCATTGTTGTGCAGAAATGGGTCAATGAGTGTTCAGATGAAAGAGAAAACACTTTTAATAAAAGAGCTTTTATTGCTGGTGTAATAAGACAAAATAATTATAAGTTTGAACCTCTCACTATGTTCTTACTTCCTCTTTGATTTCTGAAATGCTTTGCCAAATTAACCACATCAACCAGTTTTACAGAAAATACATGCCTGTTAAGCTTAAGCTATTAAGAAGCTTCTTCAGGAAATCTCTCTCTTGTCTTCCTAAGAGATATAAGTCTTCTTTGTGTTCTGTAAAAATCTTAAATGGCTGCTTGAAGGGAGCAGCCGGCATGTTCTACTTCAGTGAGTGATAAAGTATAACGGACTATTTTTTAGCTGAGCTGGAAGGAAGAACTCTATCGTACTGTTGCTTTAAAAGATTATTTCATTACTGTCAGGACAGATAACAAGCTAGAATTTTCTAGGAGCAATAAATGACAAGTTGGATTATTGCCTGTGGCTGTTAAACAATGACTTTCTTGAATTGAGAGAGGTAAGGACCCAGGTAGTGTTTGAAGGCAGTGTAGAGCGCCTATATAAGGTTGCTTATTCTTTCTGTTTTCCCTGTGAGTAGAACAGGAAGCATATGTTTTCTGCAAAGCCTGACACAGCTTTGTTCTCAAATTTGTACTGGAATGTTATCTGGAGTGTGATGGGGCCCTTTGCCAGTCGCCATGGAAACTGATCAAGATGCTGGTCTTGTCTTTGGGCTATTTGGGCAGCTTAAATAAAAGATGACCAACATGTCTGATCCTGTTCTTCATAGAACCATTTACTTAAAAATGATTAAAGTATAGCTTACTTAATGGAGAACAGGAGATCTGTATCATGTTCTTCTTAGGCTATTTAAAACATTCTGTGTAGCTAAAGAATATCCTGGCCAAGGAACATTAATGAAATTAGCCTTCTTTATGGGCATAATTTTATTGGTTTGTGATTTTTGTCTTTTGGCCTCCGTACTTATATACACAGCAGAGTAACAAATGCTTAATTTCCATTTATTTACCTAGTGATGGAGAGGGACTTGTCATAGAAATTAAGGCTTGGCTATTATTTTGTCATACCATTGCCAAGTGAAGTGTGGTTTAAGTGATGGTGTCAGAGACATGAAAGTTAAAAACATTTGTGAGTAATTATAGCAGTTAACCATTCCAATATTATAGACATCTAATAGCATATCTTCTAAAATGACCACTCAGTAGCTAAAGTAGGGAAGGCTTTATATTTCTGATGTCTTTGGATGTCCATGCCTTGTTAGTTCTATTTCTTTAGTGGGAACTGGTGGACATAAGAGGAAGGTCTGAGCAAAAATTATATGTTGAGTTACCTGGTCTGATAAAGAATGTTTTTTAATTAGTTAACCTTAACAATTGGGATGAAGGTCACAGTGATAGAAGAGGTACATGTGGTAAGTCAGACTAATTATATTATAAAAGGTTTATTTCATTTTTTGATGTCTGACAGCCTGACTGAGAAAGTGAAGTGGGAATTTGGATGCTTGAGGCTTCTTGGTTGCTTCAAATAACACGCATTCCTTTAATGCTCAGTAAAATCCATTTATGTGAAGTGAAAATTAGGAGAATAATATTCATTTAATAATAAAGATAATTCTGTTTAAGAATTTCTGAGTGCTTACCATGTACTAGGTACTTTTCTGGGTTCTACAGATGTAGTGGTTAAGAATCTTTGTCCTTAAAAAATTTACAGTCTAGTGGAGGAGGTGTGATAAGTGTACTGTTATGTGGAGTTACGAAAAATAATAAAGCATTATGCAGATGTAGAAAGTGATAAGAGAAGCTCTTTTTGAAAGGGTTCTTTGATGGAGTCTCTGAAGACATGACATTTGAGCAATGTCTTAGTTACTTTTTTATTGCCGTAACAAAATACCCAACATCCACAATATATGGGAAGAAAGTTTTATTTTAGTTCACAATTTCAAAAGATCTCAGTCCTTTCATGGATGGCTGGCAATGTCAGAAGCTCATGGTGACAGCTTGGCTGGAGGAATTTTGTAGTTTAGATCTGGAATGTCCCCCCAAAGTCTCATGTATTTGGAAGTTATGGATTGTCTATGGAACTACGTGCTGTTGGGAGATTGGGGTTTGGTCTGGAGGGGTGAATTACAGGCATGTAGCTTGGATTACAGGTGTGTAGTGGGTGATTACCATACCTTCCACGACTGGAAGTGGTGGGACATTGAGGCTGGACCCAGAAGGGGTGGATCACTGGAATATGGGACCTGGAAGTATATATATATATGCTGCTACCCTCCTCTGAGGATTATGGACTTGATGGGACTTGGCTTCCTGTTTGTAATGTCATGAGAAGCTGCCTCCACCTCCCCCTCTGCCATATATATCCATTCTTTCTGGCCACCCCTGAATGGGCTGTGGCCTTCTGAAACTGTGAGCTAAAATAAACCTTTCCTTCCCAAAATTTGTGGATGTTAGGTATTGAGTCACAACAACAAAAGTAACTCAAGACAAGAAAGCTCCTCACAGTGTGGCAGACAGAAAGCTAAGTGAGGGATAAAGAGCATAACTAGCATATATCCTTCCAAGTTGTGTCCTGGTGACACACTCCTGGGTCAAGCCTCATTGTTCTGCCCCTTCCAGGTCACATGCCCAGTAATCCACTACACACCTGTGTTTCACCACATACCTGTAATCCACCACATACTCATAACCACCACACACCTTTAATCATCACACACCTATAGCCACCACACACTCGTAATCTACAACATCCAAATATTTGAGGATTTTGGAGGACATTCTAGATCCAAACTATAACATTCTGCTCCTTGGCCCCCAAAGACTCTTGTCCATCTAATTATGCAAAATGCATTTAGTCCTACTCTGAGAGTTGCCAAAGTCTTAACAGTTTCATGCTGCTAAAAAGTTTAAGTCCAGTGTCTCCTCTGAGGTGCAAGACAAATCCTGACCTGTAAGCTCCTGTGAAAGTAAGTTATTTGCTTCCAACATATAATGGCACAGTGTAAACATTCCCATTCCAAAAGAGGAATAGGAGCATAGAAAACAACTGGACCAAATGAGTTCTAAACCTAAGGGATAAATTCTGTAGTTCTGTGTCCAGTACCTGCTTCTCAGTATAGATCTGGCTAAATGCTGCAAGCAGTACCCATGTGACAGCCTGAACCTTGGGCTGCATTGAGATTTCCTCCACCAGTTTAAATAATCTGCTATCCTTAATTTCAGTTTAAGTCGAAGTCTCTGAACAAGGGTAAAATGCCTACATACTTTTTGCCAGTGCATGGAATGTGTAGCTTGTGTATAACAAGCAGACATCTGAGTGAATTGACTAACTGGGTTTTAGGAAAAGTAAAAACTTTAAGGTAGAATCAACTTGGATTATTTGAAGAAGAGGAGGAAGGTTGGTGTGATGAGTGAAGGATTGGAGAGGTAGCCAGGTGCAGGTCATGCAAAGTCTTATAATCCAGAGTACCTCCAATCCTCAGCCCCAGTACCGCCAATCTCTTTCTTTCTCTGTGAATTTGACTATTTTAGACACCTTATATAAGTGGGATCATACAGTATTTGTCCTTTTATGCCTTTCTTATTTCATGTAGCAAAATGTTTTCAGAGTTCATCCATTTTGTAGCATATATTACAGTTTAATTTTTTTGTTATTTGATTTTAGCAACTGTGTAGCTGGTAGTAATATTTCCTGAGGTGAAGACTCCTGAAGGAAAGATTGTGGTTTAAGATTCATTCTGTTTTATACAAGTTAAGTTTTTCCTCCTGAACAAATACCTGAGTACATATGTTGAGAAAGTCCAAGCTCAGAGAAGAGGTTAAGGCTGGGAATTTTAAGTTTGGGTGCTAGCAGAGTATAGGTGGAATTTTAGGAGCAGTAAACTGAATGAGTTTATTTCGGAAGAAAGAGTAGATTTGAGAAAACAAAAATGATCTTTTAACTATTTGTACATTTTAAGGTTGTGGTAAAGGAATATATGCTTTCTAAAACTGAACTAAGTTGCTATATCTATAGAGAGTTAAAAAAAGTGTGGTTTAAAATATTCTAATTGATGTAGCACATTGGATTTAAGCAGTTGTTTGCTAGTTATTTTGTTAGGCAATTTCCTTTCTTTGGCTTAAAATAGTGGTAAGCTTTGTTCTTTTAGAGCTTCTTGAGGAATTAAAAAATTTGTGTCAGGATGAATTGGGTATTGACTAGAATGGTTATTTTCAAAAGCACAGAATAGACATTTTGTGATGGTTGGACAATCTGAAAATTAATAGATGCCAGTGATAATAGGATAGAGGGGGCTTGTTTATGAATGGAGTATTTTAGTGAGCAAACACCAGCTGTGCATGACTAAGGGTGGCATCTATCCAGGGGAAGAACATTTTGGGGAAAATATCTGTACTTGTTTTTTTCTTTAACAGTAGAGAGGCTCTTTAGTTAGACTACTGCTCTCTCTTCTTTTTGAAAGGATTAAGTTTCAAAAGACTACTCTGGTAGGGTGAGGTGGGGGGTATAGGAAATATTTGTAACAAGATGCATATTTACATTAATGTGGGAGTAGAAATTTTCCTAGACACTTGTTCATAGGCATTTGACCAAGTACTTAAGAGGCAAACATTACTATTACTTGTTTTTTTTCTTCCCTAATGACACTTGCTCAGCTTGATTAGCTCCCAGTTTTCTCTTTATAATGATCACTCCATGGAGTTTGTGAATCCCAGTTATTTTTTTAAAAATTCCTCATTATAAGTAATACGTGTTTTGAGTATCACGTCTTCACAAAAGTAGTATGGTAGAAAGTTGTTTTTTTGATGGAGAAAAGAAGGGTTGGTTTCATGTTGCTAAAGGATGTTATAATTAATCAAAGAAAAAGTAAAATTTGAGAATCTAGGGGGTGTAGGGGAGGTAATTGAAGTCAGGAAAGAGTAGACTTGCTTGGAAACAGGTCCTATAAATGGAACTTGAGTAGCCAACATCTGCCTCTGACAAAAATCCCCTGCAAGGCTGCTACTTTTCCTTGTAGTCCTTGAGTAAAGACTCTGACATTTTTATATTTGCTGTGGAAATGATTGTGATAATATAAATGATGTTTTATTTTTATACATGATTAGATAGAGAAGATAAAAACCAGCTATTGCCTTAGTGCATGTCTTACGAAGCACTGCAGGAAATATGACATAGGCATTTAGTAAATCAGAGATGGCAGAGGGGTTTACTGAGGCTGCCAGAGCTGGGATGGGCACATACCTTTCTTGTTTGTCTTGATGGCTTTTGGTTTTGTTCTGGCAGAGTAGGGTAGGTTAGTTGATTGTATCACAGAGCCCGTGGTTTTATGATTAGTTTGTGAAACTGGAGAGTTCAAGGTATTCCTTTAAAGTGTGTTTATTAACTACCTGCTATATGTTAGACACTGGTAGGAATCTTAGAGTGGTGAAGAAGACAGTCCAAGTTACTTACATGCCACAGAGGAGAAACTCTTTTGTCAGGTGAACACATAAGATGGTACTAACTTTGCACTAAGGACTGAATAGAAGTCTTTCCTCACGGAATGGTAGTGATTACATCCGCCTTCCTACAACCATCATTTCTCCTTATCATATCACACTTACCTTTTCATAGTAGTGATTACTCTTGTCCCTAATTCTATTTATTACTCATCTTCTTTCATGACCTCTTATGCCCACCCCCAAAATTGGAGTGAAAGCTCTTGGAGAGTAGGACTTTTTGTGTTAAAATCCTGAGTATAAAGAAACACCAGGGGATTGAGGTGTCACAAGAAGGCCAGTGGATTGTCAATCAGTGTGAGAGGGAGGTTTTGGAGGCAATGTCAAGAATTTTGAAATTTGGAGTTTATTCTAAGGGTAGTGGGTTAGATTTGCTTAAAAATGATTTTTCTGGGTTGGAGGAATAACATGCAGTTAGAGTGCTTGCCTAGCAAGGACACGACCCTGACTTTGATTCTGATGCACCGTGTAAGCTGGGCATGATGATGCCTGTGATTTCAGCACTTAGGAGGCTGAAGCAGCAGGATTGCTGTGAGTTTGAGGCCAGACAGTGCTTCATAGTTAAGTTCAGGACCAGACTGGGCTACCAAGTGAGACCCTGTCTCAAAATAAATTTTTTTTTTTTTTTTTGTAATGCATGGAGGATGAGATTTAAGTGAATACAGGAGACCAGCTCAGGGTAATGCAATTAACATGAGCAGCGCAGCATAATGGGCTGGAGTATTGGAACTGAAATGGAGGTGGAGATAAAATTGATAGGTATTTGTTACAGACAGGTAATGAAAGAGGAGAAGAGGAAAGGATCAAGGATGACCATGACCTCCATCTCACATTTGTTGACTTTACAACGGTAGAGTTGAGTTCAGTAAAATACATTTTCTCAATACATTTAAAAAATAATGTGCATATTTTCAAGATCTAGAACTGACCTGCTTATGAAAATTCACAAATATGTTAAGTTTTTCAGTCACCTTTTGGTCAAAATGGAAAAGCAGGATACTTTTCAGCTTGTTTTACCTTCTATAAAGGAATCTGTATTTTTGCTTAATGTTGGCTAATTAACTACAGTCATAGTTAATTTGCAGTTCCCAAATGTTTTTATTGGACTGAAATGAAATTAAACTGAGAAGTGCCCTGGCTGACATAAAAGTTAAGTAATTTTAATCCTAAAAGAATAGAGATGAATTAGCATGTATGTGCATTATATGCATTTTTGTAAGGTTTTACCTTGTCTATGTGATTTCTTTAATAAGTAATGGTTAAAATGTTTTATTTTGTACCTTAACACCAATGAATTTGATATGCCTCAAAAACAATTTTGCCCAATCCTCAAATTATTTTGTTAACATTTTTTTTCTTTACCTTTAAGATGAAATTGTCTTCTGTTTGGCCCCCAAAAAACATATCTGAGGATGTCTGTCTAAACCATAACATCTTGACTGAAGGACTATGTGAGCCAAGTCATAGCAACAGAAAATTACAAGGTATTTGAGATAAGAAGTAGTTTGTATGGCCTTAGTCTGTAGTATTTTGGAAGAGGAGAGCTTGTAGAGAATCTGTCTGAAGAGAGATTGGGCGCATATGACATATAAAGGAGTTTCAGGTTTTTTTTTTTTTTTAATTGTGTTCATTGTGATACCTTAGGAAGTTTTCCAGTGGTGAAAAGTTCATGATAAAAAACCTGTGCTCTTTTGAAAATAAAACTTCTAATGATGCTGAAGAACTTATCAGACAGAATACAGGCACTCACGACTCTTCTAATAGCCATGGTGAGATCGGATTATTAACTAAAATTGATTAAAAATAAGGGTATTATTTCACATAACAAAGTCTGGAAGTTGTAGAGTTAGTTACAAAGCAGCTCAACTATATCAGGACTCTGCGGTACCATTTTTTTCGTTTTTTTTAGCTTAATCTTTATAGTTACAAAATGACTACCTTACTTGCAACAGGGAAGAAGACATGCCTTTGTACCTGTACATGTGCGTGTTCACTCACACACATGCACACACACTCATACCTGCATGTACATACTCACAATTTGACATCATTTTTGTTCAGGATGAAAAATTTCATTGACCAACACTGGAACTCATAATCATGTTTAGCCGCAAGAGATGCTGTCAGCTGTAGAATCTTTACAGTGGAGGCAGACTCTGCATATGAAAAGGAACAGGTAGAGGTAGTGATTACAGTTGGGTCACAATCAACATTAGCCACAGATGACAATGTCTTCTGGTCTATACTAAAAGTGTCAAGGAAGAGATTAGTCTAAAGAGATAGATTAGGAGGGACTGAGGGGAGTATTGAAGATGTGTTCCAGTTTTTGGAAGTGAATGAAAAGATGTTAGTACCATTTACCAAAATGAATTTCCTTATCTAAAATTGAATTGTATCCTTTTATTTTAATCACTTACTCACTTGAATATAAAGCTGGGTGCCTGAAACTTTGTAATCCCATTTCTTTAAATTGCTAAACCTAATATAAAATGGAGGAAGCAGCTAGAGAGAGTAGAGTGGTTTTTAAAATGCTACTCTTTGGGTAGTACTAGCTTGCTGCAAGAAGAATGATTTGGGAGCTTATTAAATAAACCAGAATCTCTGGGAATTGGTATTTTTAGTTCTGGGGTTTGACCATTGATTTTGCTAACAAGCTCCCCAGGTGATTCCAATATACTGCTGGCTATGTTTGGGTACATTTGGTAGAAAAAGCATTGGCTTTGGTTTTAGGCAAACCTCAATTTACATCCCAGTCCTTCACTTATTATCTGCATGAACTTGAGCAAAGTACTTGACCTGTCAGAGGTCAGGTTCCTCTTTTCTGTAAATGTGTAATAATAAAAATAACAGCTACTGTGCAGAGCTTTTGTGAAATATAGAGAGGTAAATGCAATACTGCTGCCATAATGTCTGGCACTCGTAGGAAGGGTTCAGTAGCTGGCTGTTGTATGTTATCTTATTGTAAGTTTCAGGCATTTGATTTGTCATAGAAACAGATTTCTGTACAACTGTGAAAAAAAGAAAATAGGAAGCAGAGTATAACACATTACTCCTCTTGTTTAGTGTCTGTTATAATCAATAGCTCATTCCCCTTGAGATAAATATCGTTTAGACTTGAGTGTATGATCTTTTACTTTTCTTAACAGCATTTTTGGCTATGTTTGTTCTGTGAAATCTATGTAAATACGTAACTTACAAATTGGCCAACATACAAAAAACTCTGAATCTAATTTTTGTGATCTTTGTTATTGTTTAGTTGAGACTATTTTTATCCCCCACAGAGAGTTTGTTAGAATTTTAGGGAGAAAGCCTTGGCTTGAAAGTCTTCACAGACCTGCCTAGGTCTCCCATCCTGAAATGGGCAACAAGGGAACTGGGGAAGGGCAGAGAAGGAGCTGTTACCAGCTTTGTCAGCTGGGAGGACAGGCGAGGAAGGTCAAGATCTGTCTCTGAGGAGTTTGTGGGAAGTCTTGGGATATTTTAGAAAAAGGAGGCAAAGCCCAGGCGGAGTAGGTGATGTTGGTGAAACTGTAGTCTGCTTGACTATTTAGTTCTGGTTCTGTGAGGTGGCTCTGGAGAAGTCTGCTTTTTGTCACTAGATGGGGTTTGAGAAGTTTTCCCTAAAGAGAATATAGGAAGCTCATCTTACTCCACTCAAGGTACAAGCTATAGGTTCACTGACTTCCATCACAGGAATCTTGAAGGAAGAAGCATAAAGAGCATAAAGCAGAATTTTAAAAATACACGTAAAACGTGGGTCCTCGAGAGAGGTGCATTATGACCTGGGGCTGGGAGGTTTTATGTGCTTTTGAGGATATCTTCAAGATATGTGCTCTAGGATGTGTATGTGTACTGTCTGACTTTCTATTTGATGGGTTAGGTTAGAATGAAAATCTGTTTGCGTATTCAAGGTTTAGGGATATGCTGGTCACTTAATAATGTTGCTTCCTTGGAGATAGAGGCCTGTGGGTGGAAGAACAACTTAGAGGTGCAAAATATGAGCCCCAGACCCAAATTACAGGCTTATTGTGCCTTTAAAACACTTAGAATGTATTTGGACTTTTTTTGAAAGGGAAAGTAGTATTGTAACCTTGGGCAACTTTTGTGTCCTGAAGCTGAAATTTTTCTTAAAAGTACAATTTTAAAGTTAGGATTTTCCTTGTATTCTTTTTACTTACCTTTGTTGTTGTTATTATTATTTTTTTTTTCTATCTTCTCTAGTTTGAAGGGGCAGTCTAGTCCCTATTGGATGATTGCTCCCACTTGGTGGGGAGGTGACCTCGTCGTGGCTAGTCTGTAAGGTTCTGCTTTTCCTGGAGTCTGAGGTGACTGCAGCTTTAGCACAGTGACTAGAGACTTTTAGACTTGTAGGGGAAGAGGAGGGAGATTGGAATAGGAGCTTGTACAATCTGGCAATTGAATGAGATCTCTACATATCTTGCCTCATTAGGAATGATAAGTAGATCTAGAGATTGATTGCAAACTTTGCATTACTAGTTTTTAGACAGAAATTTCTTATGTAATTAACATGCCTATGTATAGAGTTGAGCAGGGATCTGACCAAAAGTTTTAATGTAATAGAGGAGACAGGCCTAAATTAAGGGCAGAGATCCAGACTTTATACTGTAAATTCATGCTATAATCTCACATGAAACTTTAAACCAGATGTGCTTCTTGTTCTTAAATACACAAAAACCAGGCAATATCAATTTAGATAAAAATAATAAGTACACATTAAGGATCATTATCTTGTTCTTAAAGGTCCTATTACATAGTTGTCTGGGTTGTTAATTAGGATATTATTTTGAATGGTAGTTTTTAAATAACGTCTTGCTGAGAATGCAGGCTTATTTTTCTTCCATCAGCACAGGGAGTTTTGGTGGAATGGAGGATGCTAAATGTTCTGTACTAGGAATTTGTTTCATCTAGAAAACTGATGTTATTGTAGTTACCGTCAGATTGTAAAGCTGTACAATTAGGGTTCTGGCTCGTCTTTTTGTACTTGCCGCTGCTTGACCTTGGGAAGTAACTAAACCTTGTGTGCCTTCGTTTTCTCCTTGAGGAGAAAATGTTGTACCCTCACCTCATAAAATCATTGTGAGGATTCAAGAAGCTACCATACAAAGTATTTAGGAAGTTAACTAATCTTTGAGTTTCATAGATTCATACTGCTTTATAATCTTCAAAAAATTCTATAAAATACATTTGGTTTTTTGTCTGAAAATACCTTTTTATTATGACTAATTTTTTAAAATAGGCTGTATTCTTAAGCTTTATTTCATAGGTAAGAAAACTGAAACTTGTTAAAGTTAGTAACATCATTATAGATCTATTAAGTGATATATACTAGTTTGCTTCTTCATGCATTCTATTATACCTTTAATACATTACTTTAAAAGAACTTCTAAAATAGTAATTGCTTATGTGATTCATGCGATGTTGAGTAACATTGATTTTTGTTTGTCAAAATTTTTTTTCACCACTTGGCAAGAAAATAATAGATTAACTGTATATGAGCTTTGATTAAGATGCTAATATTTAAAATAAGTTCTGTTATTTTGCCTTAACATATTGCACCAATACTTAAAATTATCCTGCATATTGCCATAGCAACTTAATTGAAATTACATAATTATGACTTACCTGGGCCTGGACGATAATATTTTTATGGCATCATATTGTAAGTAATAATTATAATAGTGCTTTGGGAGTTTTTCAGAGTTTTGTACTTTTTTTTTAGCCTGATAATCTCACTATGTGTTATGTCATGTTTGAATAAAGTTGTTAACTCATAATCATTTTAGATGAAATTTGTGATTAGATTATTAAAATTCTCAGTGTTCTTACATTTTGCACAAAATAAAGCAGTTGTGTTTGTTAATTGGAATACTAATGTGTATTAAGAGTATTGATTTGAGATGTGTATATACCTCTGTGATGTCTTTTAAAAATAATTCAGTATACTGAATAAGGAACTTAACATCAAATATTAAAATGAAATATGCAGATTTTTAAAGTTAAATATATAATCAGAGATAAAAAGATCCTAAGCCATTATTTTTAAATGAATTTTTCTTTACCTGCTCTTCCTTCTCTACAAGGAATAGATTCATATATCAAATGGACTTAATAAATTAAAATGTTATATTAAGATAATGTTCCCATGGGTAAAATCACCAAACTGTTCCCCACCTCCTCCAGTGTTTCTGTATATTTAGATGGAATATATTTTGCACAAGTTGCTTTGATATTTGTATAGAAGCATTAACAGTTTTGGCTTTGAAGAAGCTATTGGCTGGATGTTTTCTCCCCAGCACCCTTTGTTCTGTTCTCTAAATTTTGGTAGAATGCAGCTGGCTGCCACTAATTCTTTTGCTCACTTTGATCAGTAAAGTTGCTGAATTTAACTGTGTGGTAGAAAGAGAGCAGTTACTCTAATTTTATACTTAATATATTTTTCTTTCATTAATTAGTTCTTTCATTAATTATGTATCAGATTTTGCCTAATAGAAGTTTATCCAGATCTTTCTTGGAAAACAATTTCTCTTTTTAAGCTGATTCTTTTTATTCCATTTTAATTAGGCTTCCACAAATTCACTTTTCCTGTTAGTTTTTTTTTCTGTTTTGCCTTCAGTAAATGATTTTCTCCCAACCTATTTCCTTGAGGAGTAAGAAAGGCCTTTTTGCTCAGCAGATTGGAGCTGGAAGGGTCACTGAGAGGGAGAGAGCAGAGCCATGGAGCTGAGAGGTTTAAAACCAGCTGCTTGGATGCTAGAATTTTTGTTTAGAGTGTAGATCAAGTGCTCTGTTAATAGCCAATTCCTGTTTTCTTTGTTAGAGCTGCTCTTAGAATTGTGAATACTGTTCTCTTGGCATTGCGGTTTGGTTAAGGACATTCATAAGGGATTGATGTTGGTGTTTCAGTTATTTTGTTGAGGTTACGTCATCTGATTCTGGAAAGGCTCTTCTGGATTCTCATTCTTAGATTATGGCAACAAAAAGACCAATTGATGAAATAAATAAGAGAACTGTTATTTTTAGGACTCAATGTCTGTAAGAATCCTTTTCTGCATTTTTGTAACATTACCATAGTGATGAAAAATTTTCTTTTTTCTATGTATTTGAAGATTTTACTTACTAAAGACATTAAACTTTTAAATTATACAAGCCAAAGTCTTAAGTTTTTTCTTTAATCCTGGCTATTTACTCATTATCTTTTGTTACTAAATAAAAAGGTGGTTCTGAAGGCAATTTTTTTTCTTGTGGTAAATGATACTTTATTCTGGAAAGGAAAAAAAAATGAAACTGCAGTTCTTTTGTGTTTGCAACGGTAACACACCTAGTCTTGGTAATAAGCAGATTTGAAGTTACCCTCTTCTTGAGTATCCTTTTCACATCATGCTGCTTAATTCTCAGCTTTAGACCGAAGACATGCTCGTCATGTTTATGTAGCAGTGACCATGGCTAATACTCACACTAGGGTTTTTTTTTTTTTATTCTCTCTCTGAAGTAACACTTTTTCCCCTGGAGTTTAGATCAATAGAGAAATGAAGATCACATAAGATGTTCTTGAGGAAATCCTGGTGGGTAGGAACAGACTTCTAGGAAATGTTCAATATCATATTGTGTTACATAGTATATCAGAAGGTGATATGAGTAGACTGGGTCTATAAAAGGGAGAGGAAATACTTGAGAGCAAGTGTGGGTTTGCAGTTTAAAAATAGGGTAAACTCCATTGAAAAGATAACTTTTGAGCAGGAGGAAGTGGGAAGTGTGACTCTTGGGGTAGAATGTGTTAGAGAGAAGGGGTAGGCAGTGCTAAGTCCAGTAGGTATGAACGTGCCTTGCTTACTATTTAAAGAATAGTAAGAAGGCCAGAGTGGCTTCTTGTGGAAGAAGTAAGAGAGAGAGACCCCCAGAAACTAATATCATGAGTCCTGAAGTGGTGGACCTCATACCAAAGGAAGCAGCCCCCCAAATCCTAATGTGCTTTTCTACACCTGCTTTTACTCTAAATTCTTCAGTTTTTAGGCTCTTTTTTTTTTTTTTTTAAATGGTCCCTGTGTGCATTACTTCCTGTATGGCTGCCAAGTGCTGCTTCTGATCTAGGCTCCGGGGAGAGATCTTTTCTAGGGGAAGCTGGCTTTGCATTTGCAGTATATACTACCTGCAGGCTCTGTTTTAGAGGCTGGGCCTACCAGATGTTGCCAATACCCCCTTCTCTGGGATCTACGTTTACCTTCATCAGAGGTTCAGGTCTCTGGGCTTTCATCTATTTGCAGATGCCGCTGGATCTAGAATGCTTTCAGTCAGCAAGGGACATCTTCCTGAGCTGCTGTCTTCCTCTGCTTATGATATGTGTTTGGGATTTCTGACCTTCCCATCTGGCCACCTTTCAATTGTTGGGGTGCTCCTTCCACTCCTAGCTGAGTTGAATGGGCAGTTTTTAATTATAATCTCAACTTTTTAAGTTAGCCCACAAAGAGACATTGCATAGCTTTGTTACGTGGCCACCACTTTGACCACAAGTCCACTCATTAACTTTAAAAAATTATTTAAAAAAGAGCCTCTTCCAAATTACTTTTGATTATTGTGTAGATTTATCATTACTATGAATGTGCTGGTCCCAATGCTGAGGTTATTTTGGGAAGTCTTCATCTTTCTCTTTTGTATATTATCTATCCGTATCTATCTATCTATCTATCTATCTATCTATCTATCTATCTATCTATCTTTACATTCTGGACATCTTAAACCCTAGAATTTTACACAAGCAATTTGTTCAACTCCTGCCTAGATCTAAGAAATCATAATTTTTGGAATGGAATAAGCAATCATGGCTGCGTACAGTTCTAGGTTCTATGCATATATTAATGATTAAAACATACAGAAATCTTTATCCTTATATGCTCGTAGAATTTACATGTTAGTGGGAGAGGCAAAGTAAACATATAAGTGAATGTGTAGTTTGTATAATACTGACGTAGCTACTAAAATAACTGCGAAGGAGAATAAGCAATGCTTACCGTAGTGGTGGAGATTTACTGTAGTGGTGAAGAGTTTTCAAGTGACCAATGAAGCCTTACTACATGATTTTATTTTATACTTGATGAAAGTGAGGGAGAGACTGGATGGGTATGGTGATACAGGTATGCAGGGGTGAGGTGGGTAGGTGCATGATTGCAAGCCAGAGGAAAGCAACTAAATGTCCTAAGGCCAGAGCATAAACGGAGTGCAAAAGAAACTGGAGTGGAGCAGTCTGTCTGGATTGGAGTGACAGAAGTAGCAGGGTGGGAGACGATATGAGAGAGAAGATGAGAGTGGCTGATGATTGTTAGTGTGTAGGCTTTATGGTAAGTTGGAGAAAGAGTTGGATCTTGGGCCCAGTGTAGCTTTATATTGGCTTCTGTTTCATCATCACTAAAAAGTGGGTAGAAGACTAAGATTAGGTTTCCTTCTGCTGTTAAAATAGATTCTTTAATGTGAAATCTGTTATTTTTTCCACCTCTACTTTTTCATCACTTTTGCAAGCAGTTACTTTACATTTTTTGCACTTTTCGTGAGCTCATTTCTATTTCTAACCAGTGAAATGAACTTTTCATTTATTTTGTTCTTTTTTCTGTCTTTCCTGACTGAGTTGAAGATTTAGACTGCCCCCTGATAAACAGTAGGAGATTGTTCTCTTATCACTTTGTTCAACCACTACTTTTCTGACAGACAGATTCTTATTTAATGGTAGCTAATAGAATTAGGAAACATGTTTTTCTCTACTAAGGAACAGAAATTTTTATGAATAGCAACTTGATTGAAACAGAGAGAGAGAAGAAAGGAGAGGCTTGAATCAACTCTAAATTGAATAAAGAACAATTCTCCATCCAAGATTAAATTAATAAAATGTGTATATCCTCATGAGAGACTTAGGTAGTCATTTCTTTAGAAATAAAAACCTTTAAGTAGGTCTTAAAGATGTACTTATTTAGAAATAATTGGGTGAGAACATTCTAACATGTTATTTTGATCGGTTGTATTAGCAGATGGTGGGCATAAAAGGAACAAGTCTGGAATCTTTACAGTCTTCTTTAGGATAAATTCTGTTGGAAGAACAAAGCAGCATCAAAATTTTTTTTGGTGTCTTTGAAATCTAACAAACAAAAAATCGGACTTGTAGACATTAAAATTTCAGCTTTCTTTAGTATTAGTATAATCATTCAGACAATTTCTATAACCTTTTATAATTTTTACAGGATGTTTTAAATTATAAAGAAACAAATTGAAAAGTCTTAATGGTATCTTCAGTTTTATCTTTCTTGTCTGGTGTTATCTGTTAGGTTTTGAGTACTGCAGGAGAGTTAAAAAAGAGCATGCTATTAGGATGTATAGGTAGCAATAGAGGTGACAGTAAAGATAATGACTTTTTATAATAGTAAACTTATAATAATAATTATTTTTCTAATAATTTTGTTTTTATCTGTTATGTGTTTGAGAGGCTTTTGTGGTGATCATTCTTTTTGAGCCTGATGAAATTAAAGAAAAATTCTCATTGAAGCTTTCATGGCTAAATAGGGTCATTATAGGGGGACTGAGGTGGCAAGGATTCATTAAACTTAGCTAGATAAATGCTCAGCTACATACAGTTATTCTACCTTACTCATTATTTTCTGTAGTATAAAACTTTTTTGGAAGTTTATTTGGTAGATTATTTGTGCACTTAAAATACAAGCTTATTAAAATAATGGAGTAAATTATGAAGAACAAATGAAGTGTATTTGGCACTTTTTGAACATGACTGAATTATAGGCTTTAAAATTGATTTAAGTACATTTATATAGTAATGGTAATCTTACTGGTCCAGTAGCTATGCCAGTTCTAAGTACAATATTATTTATTATTTAGTCAGTGTAGGTTTTAGATGATGATTTTACTCTTGATATGTAAATTCTATACAAGATATGTGTCTTAGTTACTTTTTTGTTGCTGTGACAGAACACCCAATATCCATAACTTAAGAGAGGAAAGATTTATTTTAGCTCACAGTTTCAGAATGTGTCAGTTCATACTTGTGATGCCAGCAATGGTGAAAGCACATGGTGGAAATCTAGACAGAGGAAAGCTGTTCAGACAGGAAGCCAAGTCAACAAGGAAGGGTGGAGTTAGCATATATCCTTCCAGACCATGTCCCGGTGATCCGCCTTTTCTTTCAGTGTTTTACCCATTCAGACCATTCCACACATGCAAATACAGGAGGCCTTTGGCTGGACATTTTAGATCCAAACCCTAGTAATCTGATAACTTAGTTCCAGGAAAACAGTGTGAAAACTCTGCTTTATTATATTGAAGTCTTAGCCAATTAAGAATAAGAAAGTAAATCTTTACTGAGATAGTTTCTCTGACACTAAAAGAGATGACTGTGTCCTGCCAACATGTGGCTCTACCAAAATTACATTGTTGGATGATTGAGAAAATTGTTAATGAAAATCTTATTGTCTTAGCGGGATGTCAGCAAAGTAACCTGTTTGTTTGTTCCTTCTGTTTTTTAGAGGTTTTTTTTTGGGGGGGGATGTAGCCATATTGATTCATATATATGTATTTTTAAAGCATGTTACTAGGGATTGAACCTAGGGCCTTTGCTATATGCCCACCCATTAAAATATTTATTTTCCTATTTTTAAAAGTTTTTAGACAGTATCTTGCCAAGTTGCTTAATTGCCAAGACTAGGCTCAAACTTGTAGCTCTTCTGCCGTGGACTCCCGGAGTTGTGGGATTACAGGTATGCACCACTATACCTGGCTCATTTTTGTCTTGTGAATGGCTACTTTGATGTTACAGTCCTAATACAAAGTCAGCTAGGAAGTACTTGCCATAGAGATTATATGATCTGCAAGGCTTAAAATATATATTGGTTGACCTTTCAAGAGAAAAAGTGCTCTATATTTAAATCTATTGTAATCAGATTGTGTTAAAGTTCTGGAGGTTTAGTATTTTTGTGTATTATTTCCCATTCTCTTTCATTCTAAGAAAGATGATATTTTTAAAAAAATAAAGCTCGATTATTTTCAGTACTGCTTTCCAAATTTCTCATCTATATGTAGGGATAATACAACCTTGCAGTATTACTGTAAGAATTAATGAAAAATGTAAATAAAATACCTAAGATTAGTGTCTGGCATCCAGAAGGCATTTAAGCAATGGGAGATATAATCAGGTCATGTCTTGGTGTATGAATGATTTAATGTGGCATGCTTTTAGATTCTAAGTTGTTAGGACAAGTAGTATTTAGAGGTCTGACTTATTCGGGGTCTTAATAGAGTATTGCTGACTAGTTTCCCCTTATCCTTTGCTTTGCCCCTTTTCCACATTCCCTTCCTCCTATTCATTGTCATGCTTTCCTTCTGTTTCCTTTTTGATCTTTATAAGCATTGGGACTATTAAGTTTGGGTAAATACTTTTAGAGAGAGAGTAGGCAGATAACCCAGTGCATAGGTGATTCTAAGTCATTGTTAGGAAGTCTGAGAAGAAGAGGAACTCTAAAATCTTATAATCCCTTCCCCCATTTTATTTTTGTGTGATAATATGTGTTGGTGGCCATCTGGATAATATATGTAAAACCCACTCCAACCACAGCCAGTGCCAATACAGACTTTTGTTTTTTTCCTGGGCCATGCTGGCTGTCCTGGTTTGGATCTAGAGCATCCCCCAAAAGCTTCATGTATTTATGGATACTGTGTAGAGTTGGAGATGGGGCCTGGCTGGGAGGGAAGGATGCTTGGGGATTGACCTGGAGGCATGTGCTGGTTCTTCCTTACTCCCAGACTTCTCTGTTCTGCCATACTGTGAAGATTTCTGTCTTCTGGAACACCAGCTCTGGCCCTGGCTCTAGCTGCGCACCCCCCCCCCCCCGCCCCCCCACCATGTGATATTACCATTTACTAGCAGCCCACTCATGAACTGACTGAGACCTTTTGAAACTGTAAGCTACAATAAATCTTAATTCCCTAAGTTGTGGATGTCGGGTATTGAGTCACAGTGACAAGAAAGTGAGTAAGACCCCCCCCTCCCCCCGTTTTGTTTTTGTGCGGTAAAGTGTGTGTTGCAAGCATCTGGATAATATATGTAAAACCCGTTCCTACCACAGCGAGTGTCGGTACAGACCTTTGATTTCTTCATGGACGATGGTGTCAAGGGTTCATCTTGGGCATTGTCTCTAAGATTCTGAAGACAACTTGAAGGACTAGTCATCAGGAAGTCGACCCTAATAATTTTCTCTAATTTAGAACACTTAATTGTATTATTTTACTTGATAGGTATCATTAGAAGACCAATTTGACAGTTGACACTTAACCCCTTCAAGTTGCCATAAAACCAGTATTGATACAAATAAGCAAAGAAGGATCTTAATTTTGTTGTTTTTATTGATATTTATTATCATTTGATGGTAGTTGTTATTCCTTGTAGATAACACAGGAAATATACAGAAAAGAGATAAAGTTACAGAAAGATACTTACAACATCAGTAGCTCCCTAGATAATAGTGTGAACAATTAGCCACATGTTAAAAGGTTTTAGGCTCATCTCATTTGAAATGTGGTTGTTCGTAGTAAATTTAATCCTAATTTAATTCAACTGAATTCTCTTCTTTGTTAAATGTGTCAGAATTTTTCATGAAATGTTTCTGCATTTTCTAAGTTAATAACCTGAATACATTAAACCTAATTTTTATATATCACTATCGTATTAAAAGTAGAGTATCTTTTCTATTTTTTCTCTTAAAATTTTTTGATAATAAGCCAAGATTTTGACAGGGACATTCTATGTTTTTCCTTGGAGATACTGAATCACACAGTGACTAAAGGATTTTCTTAGTACTGCAAATTGAGTCAGCGTAAAGAGCCAAGTTCACCTTAGTTTTTGTGTGTATAGGAATCAGAAAACAAGATTTAAAAAGTGACTTTGTTACTAGAAATAGGTATAAAGCATGGAAAATGAAGGATTGTTTCAGCTTAAAAATATTTTATGTATGTATATATGTATGTGTGTGTTTATTTTTGCTGAAAGATGGGAGTTTCATCTTGCCAGGATATTTGGGGAGAGTGAGAGTAGAGTTGTAGGATGTGGTAAAATATAGTTAGGATTAGTATTTTGTTTACTTGTAGATGATAAAAATTAGTAACAGATTGATTTTGGGGAGGAGGGAAAAAGAAATATAATTGAGAATCATGAATTTTATTTTCCATTCCTTGAATAAACTGCTGGTTAATTGTCAGTTAGCAGAGATCAGTAAGAAGATTCTGACTTTTAATAACCGGATGAGTTATCAAAGGAGCATTTTTAGTTGTTTGTGAATCCTCCAAAAGATGAAGGAAGTGTGGCTGCCTGTGAGGTTGTCTGTGTGTTACATCTTCCACTTCTATTTCTTGTTTGCCCGATCTTCATTGGAATTTCTTATTTGCTTTATTGTGGTCTTATTTTCATAATCATTTTTTACATTTTTTACTCTTCGGTGTATTAGGTAGGCTTTCCAAAGGTTAATGCTTCTTTTTCTTGAGGTTTTCTTTACCATAGTCTTTATTTTTCCTTTATTTGCTTGTTGTTTATTGGTTTTCAAAATCGTGTTTAGGTCAGATCGGATTAATTTTCTTGAGACCATATGGGAGACCAGAACTATATAATATGTGAAGCATATGGGGCATCTTTTCTAGTTATCTGATGGTGTTGGCAGGTTAAGAAATTATTACCTGAGTTAACTTATGCTTTTACGTATTGTTGCTTTGAAAGTTTAGGTTATGATACTGAATATTTTACGTATCATATTTTCTTTTCAGTAGTCAGACTTATATTGCTGTGTGCTTAATCTCTGATGAAGAATGAGAATAATCTAATGACAAAATCTTTTCTCTTACAGTCAAAGGCCATTGGTTTGTTAGATGTTGATGTGTATGGCCCGTCAATTCCTAAGATGATGAATCTGAAAGGAAATCCAGAATTATCACCAAGTAAGTGAAGAAAAGATAAGTATTATGATAATAACTGCATTTTTATTTGGCACCTACTCAAAGTCAGGCATTATATCAGATATCATTTGTACTTTATACACCGCATACTATGGAGATTTAGAAATCAGATGTGGCACCGTGGTTTCAGAATTATTTTAACCTCATTGTGCCTTGGGAGCCTCTATGTAAAAGAGCATTGCAGTTGCTGTGAGGATTAATGTAAATGTAATGCTTTTAACCCAGTTTCTGGCACACAGGAAGTGATCAGAAATGTTAGATGCTCTTCATTGTCTGTTCAATAAATATATGGATGTATGGGAATATTTGTGTGGAAATATTTGTGTTGGAAGAGGTAAAATTTATTTTCTTTGCATAGATTATTGTCAGATTTTTAAAATGTATTAAAAACTCCCAAAATATCGATTTTTTCACCCAGTCTCTTCAGTGCCATTTTTCTGAAGAAATACTTTATTTTGGGTAAATCTTGCAGGTTTACTGCTCTTGTAATTACAGGTTTTGTGAAGCTTTCAGATATAGAGCTTTAAGAACAAGGAAATACAGTGATCTAAAGTGAAGAATCAGAAAAACGATTTTTTCTTGAAAAATAATTTTATGTGAAAAGGTTTAAAAATGATTTCTAATTATAATGAGTATAAAATGAGTAATTTCTTTGTGGGCCCTTATTTTCCATGGGTCTAGGACAAAATAACTGATTACTGATGAATATTTATTAGATTACCTATATTGGTAATAGAATTATTACTTTTATAGTTATCAAGATTTAGTGTTTACTATTTAAGGAATTTTTGGGTTTTATTTATTTGAGTCAATAATAATGCTAAAGTCTGGATAATTTTTAATGAAATGATAATTTTGTCTATATCATTTTAAAGAAAACTTGATCTAATGGTGTTAAAATTGACTAGTACAGTGCCCACCCATAGGCAATAAGAGGGCTAAAACCCTAATTTGAGAACTTTTAAAATCTCTCTTGGCTAGCTTATATCAAAGGAGTCTTTGAAATGACCCACTCACACTTCTCCTGGAGTTCCTTCTGACTCATTCTCTCTACACTGTTAAGCATCAACCTTCCTTAATAAAGCCAGGAGCCTGTAACAAGTGCAGGCTTTCCTAACTGAAGCCAAAGTACCTTAGGTGAAAGGTTTCATCCTCCCAACCTGTAGCAGAAAGCCCTCTGTGAAGCAGAAGGAAATGCATTTTTAGCTTGCAACTTTACATAAGGAGTTTTTAGTCCCAGTGCAGGTTTTCCCAAAAGATCAAAGGAATAGTACAGCACAGTCTTTGGGTGATCCATCTTCTTCCTTTCACATCCTCAAATAGATAGTCCAACCTCTTATCCTGGTGTGTGGTTCCTCTCTTCTAACTCACTGCTGTTTTTTATTTTTTTGTTGACAAATGATTAAGTCTAGTTTTTCCCCCATTTTCCCACATGCTATACACAGTGCTTACATTTAACTTGAGAATTTTGTACACATATATATGATGTCAACATTACACTCCCTGCCCCTCCCCCATTTTGGCCCTCCTCTTGCCTCCTTCACGCCCCGGACTCCGAATACCTCTTGTATTTTATTCTATAAAATGTCTCTGTTCTGGCTTTCTCATATTACAGAAACCATGTAAAATTTAACCTTCCAAGTCTGACTCATTTCACTAAGCATGATGGTCTCAAGCTGTTTCCATGTACCTACACATGCATCAAATATGTCTGTCTTTATGGAAGAGTAATACTTCATTGTGTACATACACCATTTTTTTTTTTTTCTTTTTTGAGACAGAGTCTAGCTGTGTAGCCCAGGCTGGTCCTGAGCTCACTTTGTAGGCAAGGTTAGCTTTGGGCTCAAAGCAGTCCTCCTCCCTCAGCTTGTCAAGTGCTGGCATTATAGGTGCGCATCACCACTCCCGGCTTCATGTGGTGCTGGGGAGTTGATCTCTTGCCCTTATGCTTGCAAGGCAAGCGCTTTAACCACTGAGTCGTTCCTCCAGCCCTACTGCATTTTTTATAATCCTTTGGTCTGTTGATGGGTATTTTAGCATCTTCCACAATTTTGCTTTTGTTAGTTGTGCTGCTGTAAACTTGGACATACATGTATCTTTGTCATATATTGCTTTTACCTTTTTTGGAAGGATACTAGAAGACCTATCACTGGATCGAATGGAATGTTTATTTTCAGCCTTTTGGGGAATCTCCATGTTGCTTTCCGTAGTGACTGTACCAGTTCACAGTCCGAGCACAAGTGTAACAGCTTATTCCTCTCTACTTACCCCGCTAACCTAACCAACATCTCCTTTTGAGTTCTTGATATGCTCATTCACACAGGGATAACGTGGCATCTTAGTGATGTTTTGATTTGCATTTTTGTAATGGCTAAGGATGTTGACTATCTTTTCATGTATTTACTGGCCGTTTGAACTTCATCTGAGAACTGCCTATTTATTTCAGTTGCTATTTTCTAATTAGGTCTTTGATTTTGAGGGGTCTATTTTTCTTCGTTTCATTATTTGTAATAGTTATTAGCCTCCTGTGCAAGATATAGGTGATTAAAATTTTTTTCCCATTTTGTAGGTTGTTCACTCTGTTAATTGTTTCCCTTGCTATGCGAAACTTTTTAATTTGATGTAATCCCATTTGTTAATTCTGGGGGCTATTTCGTTTCCCATCAGGTGTTTTTCTCTTATTTTTATTATTTATTTATTATTATATTTTTAACTCATTAGCTGGGCTGGCCTTGAACTCACCTTAATATTGCCTTAGGCTCTCAAGTGCTGGGGATTATAAGTGTGACCCACCACACCTAGCTAATTTTTATGTGGTGCTGAGGAATTGATTCCCTACCTTGTGCGTGGTAGGCCAAGTGCTCTAACCACTGAGAAATGCCTCCTGTCATAGTCCCCCACCGTTTTTTTTTTCTTTTGACCAGTGTACTTCTACCTACGTAAACTCTTAACCTTATCTTTACCTCCTCCATAAATTCACCCTGGCTTACATAGACCGTGTCATCTCGCAGGACAGCTACCAGTCTTACAGTGCAAGCAACTTTTGTATAGTTACTTTTTTGTTTCATGAAAATATAACCTGTGGATTTTTTTGTTCTTGTCCTTTAGTGCAGCATGTACTGTGTTTGCAAATACCTGACGAGAGCCAAGATGTCAAACTTCCATGAAGGAGTAAAGGATTTGCATGCTATAAATGATAGTCATTATATCTGTCTTTTGATTAAAGTAATGTGAAAACTGGTGCTTGCAGCACATGAGTGATGGCAAAATGGAGCCTTCAGTGTCAGTCTTCTTAACAGTAGTCTGTTTTGAACTTTCATTTCTTTCTTCTTGCCTTACTGAAACTGTAATCTTAAATTTGATGTTTGCAAATTGCTCTCATTACATAGGCTCTGGTAAAGATGAGATACTGAAAATCTTAGAATACTAGGAAAAAAATTCTTCTTTTGTGTTGACAAGATGATCTTAAGTACCTCAGGAAATGAATTGAATGATATAGGTATTCACTTAAGAGAATGTTGATTCTTATTTTTTGAGTCTCTAGAAGAACTTACCATTCTACTAATTGGCATCATTTTGACATTTCTACATTTTATCATGTTGATTTATCCTGTTATAGTATCTGTTAGAGAAAATACAAGGCAACATAAAATTATCTAATTAACAGTAAAAAACACTGTGAAAGATTTGTTTTTAACAGTTTAAGTTTGAGGAATTAGACCAGGGAACTGAACTGTAGGGTCACTAGACATCTTCTCTTGCTGGACTAAGCTGGACAACTTCGAAGCAGTGGGACTCCAGCATTGCCCACCGGTCTTCATTACTGAAATAGATGTATAGCAGTGCAATTTTCATTAGTTACTCAATTTTAAAATTCCATGTTTGGGTCAGCATACCATATACATTTATCCACATTCTCTGTCTCTTTCTTTAAGACAATTATAGACAAGCCATACTTTTTGCAGTTTTATTTTAGCTTTGACAGGCAGGGTTTATATTTGATTTTAGCAAAGTCAATTCAGTAATTGAAGAAAATTTTTAGATATTTAAATTTAATAGTTTTGGGTTTCTTAGGCTAAGAATGTTTCTGATTAGCATAACATGACAATAGTGATTTTATTGTTTTCATGCAAAATTATGGAAATGAGAAGTCTAGGCAATTTGTAGAAAAGGTATTATACAAAAATATCAGCAAGTTGACATTGTATTGACTGAAAATGGCCAGTTGCTTTGAAAGCTTAATGGAACTTAGAATAAAATCTGTGTGTTGCTGTTATGGGCTGCTCAAAGCCATGTGCCTAAATTCATTAGAAAGCTATTTATTATGATAAATAGGAAAAAGCATTTTTATTTGGAGTTAGCTGTGAGGAAGATGGTGGAGAAAATACTTCAAATAACTTATTTTCCTCTTGCACAGATGACCTAGAGTCTTTTATAGTGCCGAGGAGGTTTTGCAAAAATAATTTGTCTATTCTCTTTTTTTGGTTTGTTTCATGCTACTAGGAATGAAGCCCACTGTCTTTATATTGAGCTAGCCACATTCCCAATCTCCTTTTTTTCTTTCTTTTCTTTTTTTGATTTAGAAGCAGGGTCTTGGTCTTGCTAAGTCCTTCTGCCTTAGCCTCCAGAAGTGCTAGGATTACAGGCTTGCGCCATGGGCCCAACTGGAGTTTTTGAAACTGTATTTTGATCTGAGTTTAAACAAAAGGGTCTACTTGATATCTTACTAGTAAACTCATAGTCTGCCACTGGTTGGAGGTAAAGTTGTTAGAGTCTGAGAAGAATCTTACTTAGTTGCTAATGACTGCATATCTTCCTGCCTGTGATGTAAGCTGAGGGATGACGCAGGGGTTGTCATATTCTTCTTGACCACTGTCCTTTGAGGCCCTCATTTACCTGATCCTGCCGTTTGGGAGAGGATAGGTTTGTCTGTCTCTAATCTTTTACCTTGGAACCTCCTGCCACCCAGGAGGAAAATAAAATCTGGATGTTAGTCTCAGAGACGGAGGGATGTTGAAGCCCAGGGAAAACAGCTTCCACTCCTAAAAGAGGGAAGTCTTCCTTTTAAGTATAAAATGCCGTTTTGTCAGCAACAGGGTTGCAGAGACCAGTGTCCCAAAGTAGATTTGACCTTTTTTCTCTATTATAGTTTTCCAAGTAGGATAATCAAATTTTGTTTTATAGCCCAGTTGTATAGTTCTAGAAATTATTGATTGGAAAGTTTTCAACTGACTTGGCAGATGACTATTAAACAGTAATTGCATCAAAGATGTGTTGATGTGTTTCATCAATGTAGTATTTTTTGTGACCAGGTTGGGGTTTTCAGTAAGCCTTCTAAAATGTCTCTTTGTGACTAGGGATCTCTGCTTACTTTCATAGTTTTGTGATAAATCACTTTCATGTGAATTTATAGTACTTAGTTTTACTGAAAGTGTCTTTTAATGTACTGAGCAAATGAAATAGGAAGTTTTTAAGACCTGTGGTGAGAGTTTGCTGAAATGAAAGTGTCAAGTGTTTTTATTGAGAATGACACAGTGCTTATTAATGACTGTGAGATTTCTTTTTTTTTTTTGAGTATGATCCACACATCTTTTCTGCTCTTATAGGATAGTACTTTTGCACTCATATTACAGTTTTCTCTTTTACCTGCTTTAAGGGATTAAGCTTTTTTTTCAAGTTTAGCAATGAATGTGTATGTGAGCTTACTGAGAATTTGTGGAAAAATCAGTTTGAGCAAGTGGCACTTTATAATAGCATGCATCTCTGGTAAAACTTCAACGAAGTGATTAAGATTTATTAAAGGTAATTTAAATACCTAAAGAATGAGAGATAGCTCTAGGTATTCCTGAAATTACCATGTTGTTTCTTGCCAGGAGAGAGACTGAGAGTAGCTGGAGAATTCATTGATACACATAGTTGTATTCTGATCCATTTGGGTTCCCAAAGTTTGTGACTAAGCATTTGTTTCTTTTGTACCCTTGGGTTTTATTTGATGCTGGAATTCCTCTGATTATCTATAGGAGAGATTCTGGGGTGTACTTCTTAGAAATAATATTATAGAAATGACTTTTTTCTTACTCTTTTTTATTGAGTTTTTGTCTTGTATTGAAGTGGTACTCAACATTCTTGACATAAGGAACCAGTTTAGTTGAAGGCCATTCTCCCAAGGAAGGGGTGTGTGTGCTTGTTAGGTAGTAGTTGTGAGATAGCTTTGACATGGGCAGCAGCAGCAGGAGGCAAGCAGGGAGTGCAGCTCTGCCTTCTTTCAGATCAGCAATGGTATTAGAACCTGATAGGAGCTGCTATCAGGAGATGGTGCTTCCCAAACAGCTCACCTCCTGCTGGCCACACATCTGGTCCCACCGTCAGGTTTTTCAAAGCCACTAACCTGTACAGGTCTGCAGCCTAAGGGTTGGGGACCCTCGCTATATTGTAGCTATATTATATCACATAATCAGGGGTAAAAGAAATCTTGTATTGCTTAGCTGTCAAATATCTCAGAGACGAGGTCTATATTATTTTAAGAATCTTCTTATTCTAGTTTAATAAAACAAAGATGTATTCATTTCTCTGCTTGATTTGTGATTTCCTTTATACTTCATTGAGTGGGTTTGAACTCTAAATATGTAACTAGTATGATAAAATCTTTTTTGCTTTCCCTCTTGATGTTCTTGAGCTGAAGAATAACCAGTCTCTTTTTGGATTTTTATTCTCCTACTGCAAATTATCTTGACTGAGATTCTAGTTATTGAAATCAGATCAGTGGACAAATACTTTATTTAACCATAGAACAACTTGTGTTTTGGTAGATATTGCCTGTTCACCTGTTAATTTTGGTTTTCTTTATAGGTTGGCAGCAAATAGAGGGCATCAAATATGTATGTCAGATAACTTTTACATCCTTATATTTGTGATTAGTACCTGCCACTAACAAAGTCGAGTGTTGACATTTATCAGTCACTTTTTGCATTAGATCAGAAGCCTATCCTGAAGATGTCCAGAAGATTTGTTATGTGAGCACTTATGATGTGGCCTGTTAAGAATGTTTGTAATCTAATTTTTGCTTCCCAGTTTTAGTCCCAAGTTAAAACAAAACATCTTCTCTTCTTATTTTCTAACTATTGAGCACTAAAATGTTTCTCAGAATCTTAAAATAATCACTAAGTTCTCAGTATCATCTCTTTGATGGGAAAAATTAAATTAATTTACTGTTGGTAGGTATTGGAAGACTAGCTTGTGATTATAGTACCCTATATGCTATCTGATGTTTTTTGAAATAGGCCGTATTAATGTTAATCTGTAGTTCTTTTAATAATTCACTGTGTACTTCAGGAAACTTTTTTAGTAGTACTTAACAGAACTTCTGCTACTTCCCCTTCATATAAAGCATTTAAGAAAGACAGTGATTTGGTGCAAGTAGGTTATAAAACAAACTTCAAAGGTACAATATACAGGGAATTTTCATCCATGAATTGGGACTCCATAGGAAAAGACATAAATATGTAACTAATGACACTACACTAAAAAGCATGAAAAATTTTTATTGTCCGTGCTTGTCAAGACTAACTAGAGAAAAGAAAAATTATACATACTAAAAAAAGATCAATCAGTAGTATATCTGTTAGAGCTTGAATCTAGAATGTCCCCCTAAAACTTCATGTATTTGGATCATGATTGGATCATGGGTGTTAATTGGATCAAGGATCATTTATATGGTGTTAGGAAGTGGGGTCTGGTTGAAGGAATGGGGGTGTGGCTTGAAGGCCATGTTCTTCCTCCCAGCTTTGTCCTTTTTACTCCCTGTTTTCTGGATGCCTTGCCATAAACACCTTTCTTCCATACCATCTCCTTCCACCATTGCCCTCCAACTGTACGTGGCCTGAGATGTCTGAACTGTGAGCTAAAACAAATCTTTTCTCCCTTAAGTTGTAGGTGTTGGCTGTTGTGTCTCAGTGACAAGAAACTGGCTAAAACGTTATCTCTTTTACCTTTCCTTAGATTTTTCTAGGTTTTATGTATAGGGTATATATCATGCAGGGTACTGGATTGAAATGAAATATTGTTCATCAAAATCGGGTAGATTTGCTTTGTTGATATTACAATACTAGACGTACAGTAAAAGCTTCTTCCATAGTGTCTGTGAATTTAATCTAGTGAGTTACACTGCTTTAAAAGGGCAATCATTACAGAACTAGGAAAAATAGAATAGTGATGTTTTATTGAAAAATTTAGTTTAGCTATTAGCCTTCTTTACTTTTCATTTTGGAAACTTCACTAGTCTCCTAGTTGCTACATATTATAGCCTAAAATGATATTATTTCTTTTCATTTTATCAAAATTGTTCATGTTATCAATGTCAGAGAGCTCAAAATCAGGGCTAGTGTTCTGCCGATGTTTAAGAATGAATACCATGAACAAAGAAACAGTTTGGAAGTAGAAAGTAAATTTATTGGGAGAAGTATAAAGGTAGAAAGTAGGAAATCCCCTGCAAGCAGGAGGAGAGGCAAGGGCACCAACTGTTTAGCAGTTACAGTCATCTTTTATGAGCTTCTTTCTGTGAATTATGAATATTCATTCTCTATACAGAGTTGGCTTTTACTGGTGGCTCACATTAGCATAGAACTAGTTCATTGGCTTTAGGATCAAATTTGACAGCCCAAGATAAGACCCCAGACCTTCTGTAAAATTTTAACTGGTAGTAGTTTGTAAATTTTTCTCTTACGTTTATGTGGAGAAATTGGCAGACACATTTTTGCATAATGAAATTCTAAGCCTGAGAAACTAATGTGAGCTTATAATCAATGAGTTGTTCAGAGTGTTTCCATTAATTATAAATAAGACAAATGAAAAATAAGACTTCAGACTATGCCCACATTTTACTTTTGGTAATTTTATTAATCAGTGAAAGTAAAATACTTGTAGATGGTTCTAATTTTGTTTACTGATTCATAGGAAAAATGCTGATGCAAGTGCCTGTAACTTTGTCATTAGCATATGTGCTATCTGTTTGTAGGATCTTAGTGTACTTTTTTCCCTGTTAAATTTAACACATATTCCTTGTGCAGGAGTCACAGTAATCTTTTTTTCTATTAAATTTTTTTGTATTTAAAGTATACAACATGATTTTATAAGATACACATACACACATATACACACTATGGTAAAATGGTTATTACAGTAAAATATATTAACATAATCTTCACTGCACATAGTTATCCACTTTCTCTCATGTCAAGATTAGCTACCATCTACTCATTTAATGAGTATTCTGAATGCAATTTAGTGTCATTATCCATAGTCCTTGTGTTGTATGCATGATCTTTCGACTTGTTCATCTTGTATATTTGGTATTTTTTTGACTGAGACACAAAACACCAAATACATAAGATGTACAAGACCTGTATCTATACATAAGACTTACATGTTTCTGGTCTCCCAGCACTTCATCTCAACCCTAGGAATTTCTGTTTTATTTTCTATATCTATATATTTGATGTTTTAAAACATCTATTTTTAGATTCCACGTATAATTGAGCTGATTTAGTATTTTTCTTTCTATGTCTGTTGTATTTCACTTAGCATACTCTCTCTCTCCAGTAAGGGGAGATTGCACCCAGGGCCTTTTCACTGAGCTTTATCTCAGCCCCTTTTTATTTTCTATTTTGTATCAAAGTTTTGCTAATTCGCAGATCTGGGCATAAACTTGCAGTCCTCCTGCCTCACCCTCGTAGAGTTGCTCTCTATTACAGGCTTCAGCCGCCTTGCCTGGTCAGAATTTCATTTTTCAGGACTAAGTAATATTTTATTATATGTATGTGCTGCAGTTTATCCACTTGTCTACTGATAGTTAGATTGTCTTGCAAATCTGAGAAGTTGTGAGTAATGCCACAGTGAACATTGGAGTACAGATGTCTTCACCACATGGTGGTAACATTTCTTTTGGATACATATCCTGAAGAAGGGCTACTGAGCCCCATGGTATTTCTGTTTCTGATTTCTTTATTGTTTTCCATAATGTGCTAGTTTTCTTTATTTTTTATACACTCACTAACACTTGTTCTTATTTATTTATGTGCTTGTTTGTTTATTTATTTAGAGACAAGGTCTTGCTGTGTAGTCCAGGCTGCCTCTGACTACGCTGTGTAGCCCAAGCTAAGCTACAACTTAAGGCAGTCCTCTTGCCTCAGCCTCCCGAGTGCTGGTATTACAGGTGTGCACCACCATGCCCACCTATTTCGTGGTGCTGGGAGGTCAAACCTTGGGGCTCGAGTTTCCTCGGCAAGTGCTCTACTTGTTAAGTTATGCCCCTAGACCACCAACATTTGCTCCTGCTTGTCTTTTGGAAAATGACATTTCTTACTGGAGTAAGGTGATGCCTCATTGTAGTTTTGATTTGCTTTGTTAATCTCAGTATCATTCCAATTTTATAGTTGGTTTTATACTGATAATTCATTTGATAGATGCATATGAAATAATAATGGAATGGGAAAATTCCTATCACAGTGATATTGCAGCTATCTTAGCATCCTGATATCACAACATATTACTCACATTTTGTGATGACGTTAGTGTAAGTGAACATACTGCACTGCCAGTTATATAAAAGTGTAATGTGTAAGAGTATGAATACTACATAACACTTGATGATACTAAACCCATATTACTGGTTTATATATTCAATATACTATACTTCTGTTATTTTGGAATATACTTCTACTTACAGTAAAGTTTGGTTTAAAACAGTGTGCCATATTATATTGGTAGTAGCCTCACATCTCTCGTGTTTAGTGTATCTCTTGATTGCATTATTTTGCCTTTGCTTGATTTGATTTTGTTCATCCTGACCCTCGAAGAGCATGTGCATTCACTCATGAGTGTGATGCAGTTGGCTATACCATGTAGGTGTGCAATAGGCTATGCCATCTAGATCTTTGTAAATACATGTATGGTTATCACACAGCAAGAAATGGCCTAGAAGTGACACTTCTAGAACACATCTCCCTTGTTACACAGCACATTACCATGTTTGCTGCCTGTGTGAATATTTCTTAAATTTTCAAGAAACACATTTAATATTGTGAGAAATACATTGACATTACCAAACTTTCAGTTTATAATGTATCACTTACTAGCTCTAAAGTCTATTTATATATTTTCTTTGGTTTACGACTTAATATACTGACAAAATTAATGAAGATTATTTCTTTATGGTAGATTTTGTTATATAGGATTTAACTGAGTGAGTTTCAGTTTCCAATCCCAGTTTAAACTTCAAGCCATTTTGTATAGGGTAAACTATTTAGAGCAATTGGGGGAGGGGTAATTGAGTAGATGCTATCTGTATTTTTTTAGGGTATTTTAATGCATTTTATTATGCTGCATTGAGAACAAAATGAGGTTGGTGCTACAGTTTTTAGTCAGTGTACTAAAATTAAGAAAATAGAAGTGAGGGGTATCAGTTGTGAAGAAGAAAATAAAAAATATCACCAATTTTATTTAAGATATTTGTCTACCTAGAATATCCAAAGAAAATATTAAGAAAGTATTTTAAGAATTAGGTAGGTTTTGAAAGATATCTTAGGTTCTAAAAGTGGTATATAAGGTCACTGCATCAAAATCAGCAGGTTTTTACTTCTCTCTCTGGTGATATAGAAGGCTAGGTATTCAGAGAAATTCTTATTGTATACTTTAAAATAATAGATGGAACATTAATAAAACTTGATTTTTCAGTATATAACAAAATTAGGAAAGGAAAAGAACTCTTCAGAAGTTAGAAATAACAAAAAAGAAGGAACTCTTTGTTACAGGATTCATGGGAATTAATGTGTTCCTACATGCCTCTTATGTATCTTTGTAGCTGTGTTTGTTACCTTTGTATTACTGTAAAAAATATCTGGTATAATCAGCTTACAAAGAAAAAAAGATTTATTTTGGCTCACAGTTTCAGAGGTTTTGGTCCATGGTAATTTGGCTTCATTACTTCTGGGTCCATGACAAGGTAGCTTATCATGGGGGGAAGCATGTGGTAGGTAGAGCAGAACTGTCTATCTCAAGGCCAGGAAAGGAAAGAGTGGGAGGGAAAAGATTAAGGTCTTATAATTCCCTTTGGGAGTATGCCCTCAGTGACCGAAACCTGCCACTCGGCCTGATCTATTAAAGTTTCCAGAACTTGCCAATAATGCTAAGCTGGAGAGAAGCCTTTAACACGTTGCCCTTTAGGAAACATTGCAGATCTGAACTGCCACAATAGTGTAGGGGCTAGATGTTATGAATCCATAGACAAAGGAAGGGAGACAAAGTTTGGTGCACGAGGAAGGATGAACATTCAGTGCTAGCTAACTGACTACATAAAAGCTACCATTTACCATACTATGAAAGAATATATGTATTGGAATCATTAAATATTTGAACATGAAAAATATGTCTAGAGAAATGGAAATTGAAAATATGTTAATGAATGAAAGACAATAAGGATATACTTTGTAAATTTTAGAATGAATTTAATATAACTTCTGAGAAAATTAGAAACTTGAAACTGAGGAGAAGATTAAAAAAAAAAAGAAAACAGTTTAGATACAACTGAAGAAGAAATCAGTTACCTGGTATATAGATGATAAGAAATTATCCAGAATGTAGTAAGTAGGAAAATTTTGAAGAAATAAATAAAAGTTGGAGGGCCATGGAGGATTGTGTAAGGGCCAAGAAGGGCATGGTAGAGGTAATATTTAAATAGATAATGGCTGGGGATTTTTCAAGGTAGAACTAAAATTCAGGACAACCGTAGTATATAAGTTATACTGTGAGTGAAAGTGGTTAGACTTGAAATATTAAAAGGGGAAAAATGTTGAGATTTTAGCTTTAAATTTGAAATTCATAAATGTATTTCTTTAAATTACAGAGTAATCATGATAAAAATAGAGATACATTGTATGACTTTCATGCTAAAGGAGAAAAAATGTAATGGTGAGATCTCACTCAGAAAAGAAAAACAAGAAAGGCAATGAAGAAGTACGAAGCAGGATGGTAGGCATGATGAATCAGATATCAGCAATGAAAATATAAGTATATAAAAATCTCCAGTTAAAAGATTAAGGTTGTAATATAGGAGATAACAAACTCAAAACTATATCCGGGTAGGGAAAAGCTAGTTATAATAGATACACATAAAAACCTAAAAATATAGATAGGTTTAAAGACAACAAGGTGGAAAAGAAGTCAGGCAAAATGAAAGTGAGCGTAGTTACCTTAATATCAGACAAAATAGATTTTAAAAAGATTTTAAAGCAAATACTGATGGTACTATAGCATATAAACAAACTTTCTAAAGAACACCTAGCAGATTTATGAAAATTGATTGCATATTTAGCTGTAAATCAAGTTTCAGTGCATTTCAAAGGTTGTTAACTATCATGTCACATTGCTAAATACTGCACAACTAATTTAGAAATTTACAATAAAGCAGTAACTTAAAAATACTCTCACATTTGGAAATTAAAAGCAGTTTCTAAACAACACATGGTTTAAAGAAGAAATAATATTGGAAATGGAAATTTTTGGGGTAGAGCTAACAGCAGTTTGAAATAAGTGAATAGTCTGAAGTTTACATTAGAAAATGAATATGGTTGTCATGTAACTTAAGTTAGAACTGTGTAATCAAAACAAAGGAGAAAGCAGGAATGCTTAAGAGCAAAAATGAATGAACTTAATTTTTTGCAATTTTTTTGTCTTAGATTTTATCTTAATTATCTTGATTCTGGGACTGAATACCCAGCATCCACACTTTGAAGGAGGAAAGATTTATTTAGCTCACAGTTTCAGAAGGTCTCACACACAGTCTGTTCACGGGGCAGCCAGCAACAGCCAAGGCCCATGGCAGAGGCTGGAGAGCTGTTTACCCCATTACAGGTAGAAGCCAAGTGAAGCAGGGGCCAAACTGATGTCTGGAGAGCTAGAGCAAAGCTAGAGCTTTCCCAGGAAGAAGCTATAACAATGGTACTTCTTCCTTCCTTTAATGTCTTCAAACTGACAGTTGGGCCCTTTCCCCAGGGAAGAGGGTGCCCCTCCCTCAGTTCTTGGCTCAGAAGTCAGTAACAAACGCCTGAAAGCTCTGCCCTGGACCACTCAATCACAAGTTGGCACAATTTTTCTAGGTCAAACCCCAAACATCTGCCCCTTCCAGTCAAGTCCTACCTCCCAATCACACACTAGTGGAATTACATGAGGCCTGTGGGGGACACTGAAGATGCAAACCATAGCAGATTTTAAAATAGTTTTTCAACTTTTATGGATTTTTATACTTTTCAAAGTAAAGGAAAAAAAAAAGGGAATAACATTCCAGTGGAGGAGAATTGATTAGATGTGTGTGTGTGCATGTAAGTAAAACATACTTGTGAACACATAGCAGATTAGCATAAGCATATGTATAATTTGTGCACTTATATATCTATATATGAATAAAACCAGTGAAAAATTATTGAGGTTTTATTTTTAGAAGTCTATTTTAAAATTACACTTAATTATTTTAAATGTGGTATTCTAATTATTTCTAGATGTTACGTCTATTGGGAATTTTAATAATGTGCTTGGTACAATGTTTAAGTGATTGCAAAATTTTGGTGAAATAGTTGGAAGTTAAATTACAACAATGCGAACATATTTTATACAACATCTGTTTGTATTTCTAATTTGACATTCTTTTAAAAGAGCCTGAAGAGTGGACAGGAAAAGGGAAGATATTAATGAAAGTGGACAAAGTTTCATTTAGATAGGAGGGGTAAATTCTAATGATCTGTTGTATAGCATGTTGACTCTCATAAAAATAAATTACTACATATTTCAAAACTACTAAAAAGTTAGATTTAAATGTTCTTACTACAAAGAATGAATATGCACAGGAAGAGATGTATATATTAATTAACCTGATTTAACCAGTTTACAATGTATACATGTATATTTGTCAGTTAAAATAACAAAACATCTTTTGAAAGGTGAAAAAAATCAGTATGTTCAATGTGTAATACTTTATTCTTCTAAAAGAGTTTTTTTTTTTTTTTTTAATTTCAGACAACCTAATGAGACCTCTTTTGAATTATGGTATTTCTTGGTGAGCATACATTTTAAAAAATTTAGTGTTTTTAGAATAATATTCACCAGCTCGTACACATGAGTTATATTTTGGGACTACTTTTTGCAGTATGTCTATGGGCTTTCTGGTTGAAGAGACGGCACCAGTTGTTTGGAGAGGCCTTATGGTAATGTCAGCCATTGAGAAGCTGTTGAGGCAGGTAAGAAAATTGCATTAAATTTCCCTATTGGCAAGGTTGTGGTTTATGTATTTGTTGATTGGAGAGTTGTCAACATTTTTGGCCAAGTTGGGGATGTGGCACCTTCTGAGTTCTGTGGCTCTAGGACTCATTTCACTGGTATATGATTTAATCTTTCCTGTTGTTTGTGAGTACTAAAAAATCTTAATGTCTTTTAAATATGGTTTTTAGATCATAAAGTAAGAGAGCAAATCTGTTTTATAAGTAACCTGCCTTCTTTACTTGGGGGTAATCTTGTTAAGGTCAAAGTTGAGTTATAAGGATAGTGTACATGTTGCTCAGATGTAGAAAAAACTTTATATAAGCTGTGATACTTCCGATTGATCCCACATTACTTACTTTTTGTGATACTTAAATTGGTTCCACAAATGCAATTTTATTTCACTTTGACTGTGTAAGCATGGCATTTGTACAAACAAGTTTCTCCTTTCTAGGGAAAGGAGAGAACATTTTATTGGGTAATCTAAATATACCAAGTGGGCTTTGTGGGATGGTATTCTGCTTAGAATAAACTTTTCTCAGTGACTATGAGTTTATAATTATATTCTAGGTAAATATTAAATATTAATTCTGTTGCTTCACTTCTGACAAATGTGTTTTTTGATCTTTGGACACAGATTCCTGTTCCAGTGGGTTAAGTCTATTGGCTACATTTCTTTTTTATACTTTGATCATGTTATTTCAGTTATACTCCCCAAAATACCCCTTTTTCACCGATTTCTACTTTAACCTTAATGTTTTTGGATTAGTTCATCCTTTATCTAATTCTGAATACTGTCAGAAAATATAGAATTGTGTTGATTGCCTGTAGATATTAGGATGAAAGATGGAAAAATGGATCCATATTCAATTTTATTGGGGTACTTAAAAGGCTGTCAAAGGTATATACCTTGCAATCTTTTGTAAAGTCACTTTCATCTGTGCAATTTAATGCGATCTGAAAAGCTGATTTTAGGACGGTACTGACCAGTGCCTACCATCTGAGCTGCTAGTTTCTTTAAAAATTTGTTTATTTACTTTCTTATTTTTGAGTTCCTATCTGAGGCCATAGTGGTAATTGCTCTGCCACTAATCTATATCCCAAGTCCTAAGTTCTAAATTTTTATTTTAGCTTTAGAAAGCTCTGTTATAGCAGCGATTTGTAGGAAGCACTTGATTCACTGAGTTATTTAAAAAACTGAATACATTATGCATTGAGATAATTGATAATTTATAAGCATACAGTTATGTAAACTTCACAAATTGAAAAAAATATATAAACATCATTTAAGACAATGTAAATAGTACTATATTAGTATCCTAGAAACCCCTCTGATGTCTCTATGTAATGGTTTTATTTTATTTGCGGAGAAGATGAACACTGTAGTCATTGTGCTATGTTGAAATAGAACTAGAGTTAAAGTTATTTTGTTTTCTTTCTCCCATGGCAGTATTTCATTATGCAAACAGTGAGGTGCATGCATTTTAAGGACAAGCTCAGTGACTTTTTGATAAATATGTGTGCTTGTATAGCCACACCTCAGTCAAGATAGAGGTCATTTTCGTTTCTTCAGAGCAGCAATCTCCACCCTTTTTTGAAAACAGGGACCAATTTCAAGGTTGACAGCTTTTCCACCGATGAGTTGGTGGGGTTGGGAGGATGGCAATAGCATTCTCATCTCAGCTGCACTTAAGATGGTTAAACATAGTAGGAATGCACCATCCACATCCATTGATTCACCCTCCTATAAGAATCCAGTGCCACTGCTGATCTCCCAGGGACAGAGCTCAGGTGGTAAAATGAGCAATGGGATTGACTGTAAATATAGATGAAGCTTCTCATGTTGCCCTGAGGCTCACCTCCTGCTGTGCATCCTGATTTCTAACTGTCTTCCTCCTCCTCTTCCTCCTCCTCCTCCTCCTCATATGCATCCAGGGCAACCAGGTTGGGGACCCTGGCTGTAAGAGTTGCGGGGCCTACTTGTATTCAGTCCCACTGCCACAAGCAATTACTGTTGTGATTTTTCTCATCATGAATAAATTCTGCATATTCTTAAAATTCACATAGACAGAATTTAGTGTCTTGTATCTAATTTATTTCACTTTGCTGTATTTTTATTGCTAACCATTATTCTATGGTATAAAAATAACCAATATTATTTATTTGTTCTACTGTTGATGAATATATTAGTTATCTCCACTTTTTGGCTCTTATTGATAAAATTGCTACAAATTCTCTTGCAGGTATCATCAGAGTTCAGGTTACTTCACATCTATGTTGACATTTGATGGTGTTTGTTTACTTTTAATGATTCTAATAGACATAAAATGCTATTTTGTTATGGTTTTGTTTCCCTGCTTATAGGGGATTTGGAACCTCTCTTCATGTGTGTGTTGGGTCTTGGTATATCTGCTTTTTGTGAACTGATTGTATTTTATTTATATGCTTATTGCCCCATTTTTCTTTATGCAATTGAGTTTTAGGAGCTTTAAATATGCATATATATATATATATATATATATATATATATATATATATATATTTATCTCAGAATTTTATAGTCATGGCCTATATGTCTTCAATTAATTAGTGTAAGTATGTTAAGAACCAGCATTATCCAGTTGTCCTAGCATAAGAAATTTAAAAATATTTCCCTTTTTCTCACTGAATTGTTTTGATACATTTTTCCCCATTTTATTGATATGTATAAGTGCAAAATTTAAGGTTTACAATGAAGTTTAGCATTTTGTGCACCTACATATCTTGTCAAGGTGACCAGTACTTTCCCACTCTCCTTTTGTCCCTCCTCCTACCCACCCCGCCCTCCCTTCCCGCCCTACCCCCCTGTTTCACTTGGTTTTTCGTTTTAAGTTCCCTAAGAGTTGTGATCCGGGTCTCTCATATCAGAGAGACCATTCGATGTTTCACCTTCTGCTTCTGACTCACTTCACTGAGCATGATGTTCTCGAGCTTCTTCCATTTGCTTGTAAAAGCCTCCACGCTGTTGGACTTTATAGATGCATAGTACATTTGATGAAAATCGACACACCTTATGTATGTGGACTATGTCCGCATATTCAGTTGAGATCTCTTGATTTGTTTATTTAATCCTACAGTAAAACCAGAGTGTCTTGATATTATAACTTTAGAGGAGGCTTAAAATTAGGAAATGTGAGTCTTCCAGCTTTGCTGTTTTTCAAGATTGTTTTGACCAATTTAGACTTTCTTACATTTCTACATAAAGTTTAGATTCAACTTGTCCATTTGTGCAATAAAGCATATCAATATTTTTATTAAGACGATATTCAGTATATAGGTCAATTTTGAGTGAATTGGACTCTTGATATCATTGAGTCTTCTAGTCCATCAGTATGTTGTAGTTATACATTTGTTTAGGTTTTGTTAAATTTCTTAGAATAGTGTTTCTTAGTGTTCAATGAACAGATTTTGTACTTTTGAAATTCGATTTTATCTTTTATGTATTTTTGCTCTTTGATATTATAAATAACATTGATTTTGTATTTAATTTCAAACTGCTGTTGATATATAGCTTATATATTCTTGCATTTTGTATGTTAACCTTGAAGTTTGATTTAGCTAAAGTTTATATTTTAGTATTTGTTTAGCAGTTTTCATAGTATTTGTATGCATACTATATTGTCTACTGTAGATAAAGCAGCTCTATTTCTTGTGAAAAAATACTCCTTTTTCATTTTCTATTCTTATTGCACTGGTTGTACTGTCAGTATGGAGGTGAATAGAAAAGATGAGAGCAAACAATATTGCTTTACATGTTGATTTTGGCAGGAATAGGGCGCAGAGTATGAAATTTGTCCTTGTCAAGAATTGTGACAGATGTTAGGTTTTCACTGGTGTCCTCTATCAGGTTCAGGAAGTTTCTTTTTGTTACCTTTTGTGCAGAGAGATTTTGTTATGAAAGGGTCTTGAATTTTGTTAAATGCTTGTTTCTTCCATTTATTGAAATAATCATTATAGTTTTCCTCCTTTATTCTGCTAATTTTTTAATATTAGAAAAACTTTGCATTCCTGAATATATTCTTATTAGTTATGATATTTTGATTATAATTAGTAATATAATTTCTTTTAGTATATTGCTGGAGTCAGCTTGTTATTTTTTCTGTTAAGAAATGTTACATCAGTGTTTGTGAATAATTTTTGTAATTTGTTTCTTTCTAGCTACACTGGCCTCAAAACATTGTGTACCTTTGCTCCCTATTCTGTTTTGTAAAATAATGTGTAAAAATTATTTTATTTGGTTTTCACGTTTATTTTGTTGGGATTTATCAATGAAATCTGGGCTTATAGTATAGTGTTTTGTTTAGAATATTTTGATGATTACTTCTATTCAGAGTTTTAATTTTATTTCAGTTTTAAGTTATGTTTTGTAAGAGTTTGTTCTTTCACTCAGGTTGCACATTATATGGAATTTGTTCCTAGGATACAGGACACAGTAGAGCCCTACTTTATTCCTCATACTAGTAATTTGTTTGCTTCTTATGGTGGCTTGTTCTTATCAACGTGAAGAACCAATTTATGTCCTTTAAAGTTTTTTCCCTAGTATACATTTCCTATTTCATTTCTACTTTTAATTATTATTTCTTTCCTTTGTCTGATTTCATGCTTAATTTATTGTTTATTTGTTAGCCTCTGAATGTAGAAATTTGGATCATTGACCCTAAATATTTTTTCCTTATTAACATGCAAGGAGTTAACACTCTTTATTTATCTCTAAGCATTGTGTAGAATCCCACATATTCGGATGTATTCAGTATTTATTGTCATTAATATTTAATTATTAATTATTGTCAAAATAATTTCTGCTTTACTTTTTTCATTTACCTATTGATATTTGTATTGTTCAATTTCTGAACATTTGAGGATCTTCTTAAGTTTTGCTTTGGTTAAAGAATATATAACATTTCAGTATTGGAAAATTTTGTGAATCACTATATGATCAACTTTTGTGACTATCCATGTGGTTTGGGGTGAATGTGTATTTTGAAATTATGGTGATTAGTAGTCTCTAAGTATAATATAGGTCAAGTTGATTGATACAGTTGTTCAAATCTTTTATATCTTTGTTGATTTATTGTGTAGTTCTTTGTAGATTTATTGGATTTTGTTTCATGTATTTTGATGCTCTCATTAAATGCAAATATTTAATATTGTTATGACTTCCTGGTGAATTGACCCTTTTATTGTTACAAAACACTTCTCTGTATCTCTGTAAGCTCTTCATATTAAAGTCTCATACACAAATTTCTTGTGCATACGGTTACCATGGAATAGCTTCCTTATTCTTTTACTTTTAAATTTTATTATATTTTATTATATTTACAATGAGTGTCTTGTGAAGAGAACTTAGCTGTGTCTTGCTGTTTTATCATTACCTTTTAATAGTATTGCTTAGTTCTTTTATATTTGGTATAGTTATTGATATGGTTGGGTTTAAATCTATGAATTTGGCTTTTCCTTCATTTATTCTGTTCCCCCCTCCCTCTGTTTTTAAAAAACATTCTTTTAAACTTTTTGGATAATGAAGTATTTTTCAAATTTATTAAAATTTTTCTATTATCTCTAGTTATGTGCTATCTCCAGATTTCACTGTATAAATACTGTGCTAGCAGATTAGTTGTCTTTTAAAATAATTAATCTTTTCTATTTACTCAGATATCTAAAATTTCAGTATTGTTTAATTCTTGAGGTTTGAGTTTTATCTACTGTCATTTTTTATTTTTAAGAACTTATTTAGTATGTTTTTGTGATATAGTTTTGCTGGTGAGAAACTTTCTTAACTTTTCTTTATTGGAAATGTGTATATTTCTCTCTCCATACTCTGCTCATTGCATGTAGAACTCAAGTTGACTTTCTTTCTTTAGCTCTTAAAAAAAAAAGTCTTATTGGTTTGGAGGCATTCTTCTGTCTGTCTCTGTCTCTGAGACAGGGTTTTCCTCTGTATTCCAGGCTGGTCCTGAACTCACCTGTGTAGCTCTGGCTGACCTTGAACTCATAGCAATCCTCTTGCCTCAACCTGAGGGCTGGGTTTACAGGAATATGTCACCACTCCCGGCTTTGGGGCATTCTTAGGTGAAAGCTGCTGTAATTTTGATGTTTCCTTATGAGTACTGTGTTTTTCTCTGTCAGCTTTCATAAATACTTTTATATCTTTGGGTCCTGATTTTTACCTGTTTTACTATATATTGATTATCTCCAGAGTTAAGTCCAGAAGGAAAGGATGTGGACTCTAGAGCCACCTCACCTGTTTTCATTTTCTTTTTCACATCTAAGTTTTGTGGCTTTGGGCAAGAACTTATAAGTTTTATTTTCTTCACCTGTAAAATGATGTTAGTGGTAGCCACTCTCATCTTAAATATTACATGCTTATATGTATATTTAGAAAACCTAGCATCATATAAATGTGATTTTTAATTATTGTATTTTGTCCATCATAATATAATTTTCTTTTCTCATTTTATCATTTCTCTAATCACAGTGCCTCTTGTTGTTGATTGGTTTTTTTTGAATTGAAATGATGTCACTTCATGGAGGTTTTGTTTGTGTCTTCTGCTACCTGTGGACACTTTCAAGCTAAGATAACTTTCAACTAAATTCTGTTTTGAGGTTTTTGGGACCACTTTGGTGGTATGAATTTAAATTAGAAGCTGCACATGGATGTCACCAAGCTGTGTTTCTTGATCTTGGAGGGGTGCCATCCCTACCCTCCCATCGAAGTCAGAGTTTATAGATACATATTTCTTCCTGATGTTTTTGTTTACCCTTAGTTTAAGAGGGTACAGTCCTTTAGGGTCTCAGCTTTATGCCAAATTTACTATTAAAATCATTTTAGGTGTTTTCTTCTCATAGTGCCACCTAAAATAAAGATGTGTTTTATAGTCAGTGTAGTAATAGGTTGAGTGGCACTGTGACTGTCTAGCATGTGTGCAGAAAAGAATCATCTAATGATGTTTAGGAACCTTCATATTTTAGGTCATACTCATTGTAGATTAAATCATAAACTCTGGATGTGTGGTCCAACTGTCAGCATTTTTGGTGTTATCTGATTCTAGCCTGTAGATAAGTTTGGCTGTGTTTTGAAGAGTTTTAAGAATGATAGTTCAGTAAAAATGAGGATTGAGATCAAGAAAGAAGATAATAGGTATTATGCGATCATTTCTGAACCTTTGGAAGAATAGGGAGTGAGGAATATCAGATTACAGGTGTAAAGAATCAATTTTAAAGAAGAAAATGGAGGCAGCACTGTCTTTTGCTTATCAATAGGCTGCATGGTATGGACTGGGACCTAGGGTGGTAGTTTACAAAGGCAGTGGTATCAAAGAGAAGCCCCTACCAGAAGGGGAGCATTAAACCTTTTCCAAACTAAGAGAATTTAATGAGGGGGAACTGAAGATTGTAGGAAATTAGAAGATTATTGTATATTGTGTAAGTACCACATGCTAACCGATTGTGCCAGTGGCGTCACTATGATAGGATTACCAAAATAAGAATATTATGAAAAAGACAACAGGGAATAGGATTAGAACTCAGACAGATGAATTAGTTTTTGGAAATGTCTGTAGTTCGATGTTCAAAGTTGGAATGGAGAAGAAGGGGCATGTGAGTTAAACCTATCATATCTGATGCTAAAAAGAGACTAATAAAAGTAATTCCATCGTCTCAGAGGAAGAAACAGATGGTGAGTTTACTCAGACTTAGAGCCTCCTCATTCAACTCTTCCACTTGAAGATTTTCATTCAGTCTGTGGGAGGTAGGGCCAGTAATTCTTAGATTATTTCAAGTGGCTGTAACCAGGTTCTGAAATGAGTTTTAGACATATAATGGTACAGAGAGCATATTCTTTAACTGCTTTCTGAAGAATAAATAAAATAACTAAGAGATCAATGATAAGATTCTTGTGTAGCAGTGAAAGCCCACTGGATGCTAAACATGAAAAGTTTGAGTTTTGCAATGTTAAATGACTGTCTTTCTTAACCCTGAAGCCTGGAAGCTGCCATAGACAAATGTATTGTTGGAACTAAGATTAATAACTGGCATGGTGGACAGTCCAAAGGGGGCAGGTGTCCAAGGGATTATGAGGGAGACACTGAAGCTAAGTCTTGCTTTTCAGGAAGCGGCCTTCTTGGGAGAAATCAGGTAAAATGGAAAGGATCATATAGTTGAAATCTTATGTGAGGGGGAAGAAATGATTCAGTAGCTGTGGGAGGAATAGATGTGAACATTGACATAGGTAAATTGATTGACTTTAGAGGAAGGAAGGACATTAGAAGAGTTCGGCTTTTTTTGTTTTTAACAGAGCCTGGAAATCATTTTATAAGCAGAAAGTCATGTATCTAATAAAGTGAGAAAAATGTCATAGGTTGAGGTGTCTCACAATAGCCTGGGAGCAGGTTGCCTGATACAATACCCAGCTAATTTTGAGAATCAGATATGTAATAACTGGAACATGTTTATACTATAAAATTACCAAACTCAACTGAGGTTTCCATATTTTTATTTGCCAAATGTGCTAACCCCAGGTGGAAATGATGATAATGAGACAAAGAAGGTGAGTAAGAGGTTGAGAGAAGGAAGGCCTGCCTGGTAGTAGACTGGGACAGAGTTACCTGAGAGTATGAATTTGAGGCATTACACAGGGCAGGTTGTTGAGCCCAGATTGGCAGACACAAGTAATTGAAATGAGGTGAGCATTAGAGTGGGAGTTGTGGAGAAGAGTTGTGATAGAGTGTGGGAGCCCTGCCAGAGTCATTCTTTGTAACTTAGTGAAGAAAAAAGGCTTGCAAACTACTTTCACTAACATCTACACTTCTAAAGGATGACTAATTTTTCAGAGTACTGAAATAGTAGTATAAGAAATCTATACTTTTAATTTGCCAACTTTATTAATTTATCTGTATAATTTCACCCCATTTGCAACCTGTTCTATTAGAGGAAGGGAAAGAATGATTAATTAATATGGTATATGTTCATGAATGTATTTTGGGATGCATCATGAGAAAGTTTGGACGTAAGATAAAGTTAAATTTTGTGATTGTGTAAAAAAGCTAGGAATATAAATGCTAGAATATTTTAAGTTCTATATTTATCAATGAATGTTTCTTTGTATTCTCATAATATTAAAACAATTTCCCTTTATTTTCTATTTTGATTCTGATAATTAAAAGCATAAGCATTTAGTGTATTTTATCAATGCATAATAGTTTTAAATTTTTGTTACTAAAATTCCTCAATATTTTTTCTTTTTATTTGTGCTTAACATAGATAAAATTCCTTTAACTCAAATGAGGTGGTATTTTCTTACATCTTTGAGTTTGAAAATGTAGGATATTAAAAAAATAATTTTAGTTAATAGAGAAAAGAGGGAGAAGTGAAAACTTCAAAGGCTACTCTGATGTGAGCACCTGCTGTGGTCACAGGGCAGACCCTGGAGACCAGGGATTTTTGGCAGCAGTTTCAGTGCTTTTACTTCAGTCTTCAGTGTCCCCAAATGTGAAGCAGATGCCAGTTTTCTTCTCTAGGGTTCTGATAATGGCATATAATGAGTTGGTTGTTTCCTAGCAACTAAAGAAGTAGTTTCACTTTAGCTGGTCTTGCAATAGCAATGAGACATTTTCCCTAGATAGTTGGTATTAGTGATTTCCCTGACAATGGAATTTCACTTTTGAATAAGGAATGTTCTCAGCCGTTGGTTTCCTAAAGAATTTTGCTTTTGAGTTGGGCTAAGCTCTGTCTAATCCTTTGTAAAATGGAAAAAAAAAAGTTTGACCCTCCTAAGTACCTCTCATGGGACGAGCTAAAGGACTTTGATACATAGTTTCTCAAATGGCAAGTGATTATACAGAAAACCATAATAGGCGTATTTTTCCCAGTGTTTAATAGGATAATTAACAACTAAATTCTTTTCTCTGTTTGATGTTTGCAGCAATAGAGGTCTATTAGGTAATGACCAGTGTGGTGTGGAATTAAAAATGTATAAAATTTTATTGCAATTGCTATTTAAATATAAGATTTACATACCAAAAATATAGTCTCTTCTCAGCCCTTGATTTGAAACTTTAGTCTATACTAAATATTATTATTACACTCAGATATTTTAAACAGCATCTTACAGTTCATTTTAAGGTGAATTGTTAAACAATTCAGTGTTTATCTTTGAATAGTAGTAGTTATAAGGCATCTATTACATTTAACTAAATCGTATTCTTGACAGTAGTAATAGATAAGATTATCTTTCTGACTGTTAACATATATGGAACCTTGAGAAAATTACTGCAGGCAATCTTCTTTATAGACATTTAAACAATAAGGAAATCATCAGTCTTTTGACATCATGTGGCTAACACAAAGTATCTTTTTCATCCTAATTTATAGTGTGATAAATTAAATTTCAAAATTTCTTGGACATTTTGGCAGAGAGATAAGATATTTAATGATGCTCTTAAGATAATTAGGTTGGCCATATCTAACTCTAACAAAGAAGTTTGTTACCATGTAGTGAGTAGGTTCATAGACTATACATTAACTATAGTGTCGTTGAATGCCTCTGCTGTCAGTTCAGGACATCTGACCCAACTCATTCCTTTTTATGATTTTTACCTCACCACATCCTTATCAGATCTTGTATTTAAAAATGCTTTGTTAGATTTCTATGAAACATTAGGAATGAGCACCAATTAGGTCAGATGGGCAGAGCAGTCTTTCTAATACCTAAAAATTATACTATTTAAAAATACTTTAAAAATATGAAAGAGTTTCTATATCAACTACCTTAATGATTGTTTTTAGATTCTTTGGAAACTTAATCTTAGGCTAAAGAGCTATATTAAGTCTAGTTCTGCATTTTCCTTTCTCTTTTAAAAAAGAATAGTGAACAAGGACATAGAAATATAACTAAAGCTTTGTTCTTTGAAATATTTTTTGAAGGCAGTATTATCTACTAAGTGACTTCTTTTGATTAATTTAGCATAACTTCCTTTTATTCATTTAATAATTATTTATTAAATGGACATCAGATAATTATTGCTGTGCTTTTTAAATGTCACTGGGATTTTTGACATCTTCAGTGGTAGACTTTTGTTGGCTACTTACTTAACTTGGCTAGATGCTGAGTATACCAGGAAATGTAAAATATAGTACTAGGCTTCAGATTTGTACAATAAAGCTTTTAGTTACAGATCTGGTTTTGACTTAGAAGCATGGCATTTCAATATGTTGGAAATGTTGGTGATTTTTCACATACTCTGGCATGGTGTTTTGTTTCAGGTTATCAAAGTTGGAATTGAGAAAGAAGCTGAGTATCGTACAATATTGACCATTCAGGTTGGTGGTATTGTTACAGGATATCAGATTTTGCAGTCTCATTTATGTTCCATGCCATAGAAGAAACCCTGCGGTCAGCATTGAAAAAGAACAAGTTGTCAGAAGGAATTAGAAACAGCCTATGAATATTAATTGCGGGTTATGTCCTCTTGGTTAAAATGCCCTTCTTTTTCTGCTAATTATCAGGGATGAGTTAAATGAGTACTTTCAACTTACTGTGATGACTGAGTTCTTCATATGCAGTTTTTATTACTATAATGGCTGTGTTATTTTTGCTCCTTGCTTTTGTAGATATCTGAGACCAAAAGTGGTTGCAGTTTTTGTAGACTGGCACCACCCAGGCATTCATGCCGAATTGCTCAAGTATTAGAGTAAATCTTGTGTTACTTTAGCAGTTTGCTCTTGCTGTATTATGTCCTTATTAATGCAGGTGTTGAGATACTTTCACCTATTGAAACTTCTTAGTGATCTGAAGCTCAAAATGGGTAACTTTTATTAAGAAAGTAGTAGAAACAAACAAACAAAAAGCAACCGAGGTGTAAAATAATGAGTTATTGTTTTATTCTGTCATTCACTGATATTTTTCACTTGTCATTCTGTGTAGTTTTGCACTGGAGCAATTTGTAAGGCTGGAAGCACGCTGGCTCTGAGAGCTTTTTCTCTAATTCAGCACCCCGGAAAGGTCTCCTGTTGGAGCCCTCTGATTCTATACAGCTGAGCTGGATTAGCTTGTGCACCACAGCTGTCATTTGCCTTGTAGTACCAGCCTGGTGCCTTTGGAGGATGAAGGCACTTTACTATTCTTAGCTGTGAATATTTTTCCTTGTGCTTAAGATCTTTAAAACATGTTTTGCATTGTCCTGGGACCAGGCAGTAATATGGCATTTCCTCTTTTAGCATTTGGAAATTCACTCTTTTCTTTACACTGGCTCTCTATACAGCAAGGTTGGGCTTGTTAGTCAATAATATCCAGGTACTTGGCCTTCTTCCTTAGAACTTTTCAGTACAGTATTAGGTTTCTCATTATGAGTCTTCCTCTTGCTCCCCAGTTCAAAACTTTTCTTTTCTTAGGGTGCATCTTTATGGCTTAGTGAAAAACATGTTTGGAGTGCTTCTGTAGCCAACCCAAGATCAGGGAATTGTTGAAACTGTGGCATTGGGTTGCTATTTTCACTTACCTGTTATTGATTGAAGTGCTTCCTAAAGAGAGATGGACTTTGCCTTGATTTTTTCTCTTCATATCAGATTTTCATTCTTACCAAATGAATATAGAGAATCAGAATTTTTACTTTCATCACATAGAAATGGGTTACAACTTCACTCTTCAAATATGAAAGTAAAAGACAAATTTTATTTGTGGATTTTTCCAGCATCTAAATAAAGTAAGGAAAATTAGAGAAAAATAGAGCATCTCATCTGATTCCAGGCCTCAGCTTGAAAAAAGAACAGAAAAAGAGGTAACAGGAGAAAAGCCAGGAAGGTACTAGGAAACCAAAGTCATTATTGTTGTTTAAGTGTGGCTAGTATTTCTTTCATAATGTGAAAGATACTTGAGTACTTTTTTGGGCCTGGTAACAGGAACTTTTTCAATTTCCTTCTTAATACATGTACTAGAGGAAAGTAGTGAAACAGAGGTCCTAGGACAAGCATTTTCTGTGCAGGGTAGGCTCTGTCTCTAATGCTGAAATAATTAGAAAGCATGCAAAAAGCTGGTTTGTAAGGACAGTTATTAAAATGGCAATGGCTTCTTTCATTGAAAGCTAGCAGTCAAAATAAGTGCAAATGGAAGCACTATTAGAAAAATGTGCCAGACCAGTGGGATATATTGATCAAAGGGGGATGAAAGATGTCAGATACAATTTATTGGCAGCAAAAACCAGTGAGGCTAAAGTAATTTGCCTTCGAAAAATGAATAAATTAAGGATGCTATTTGCCAAATGATTATAATAGCCAGTTTCTGCCTTGAACTAGAAGAATTCCTGTTTTACTCAATTCTGTTGAAACAGACTTTGGAAAATAACCTACAGTGGTTTGAACTGAGTCAAGGATGAGGGTGATTATAAAGAAGAGAGTCTTGTTTACTGCAGTAATAATTAACAAGTCTTAATAAAGGTCACTTAAAATTACTTGCTGAATCTTTAGTGGAATGTCTTAGAGCTATGGTCCCTGTTGGATGAACAGGGGCTTGCTTACCTTGTCACTTTTAAGAGCAGATAAAGGATTGTGGGGTCAGAGTCAGATGTCAGAAGTCTACTAGAGCTATTCAAACTTCAAGGAGACTCAGACAGTACTGGCCACTCTGCCTGCAAATGTATTATAGCTAAAATGTGGAGGACACCAACATACCTATGAACAGATCAATGGGTACATTAATTGTGGTGTGTATACACAGTGGTGGTACTATTCATCTGTAAAGACAGGTTTGAGTCTTTTGCAGGTAAATGGGCACAACTTGAGACCATCATGCTCAGTGAAGTGAGTCAGATGCACAAGATTAAATATCAAACGGTTTTTCTAGTATGAGAAATCCAGAATACAGTCATTTCATAGAACTAAATGAGAATGATGGTGGGAACAAGTGGGGAAGGGGCAAGGTGTGGGAGGGTTAAAAACGGACAGGGGAATGATTTGTAGTTTTGACAGTATATACATGCATGAAATATTCAAGTTCAGTGAAAACATCACATACATACATATCAATAAAATGAGTGGATAAAAAGAAAACATGAAACACCCAAATTCATTGTAAATACTATGTATTACATTTGTATGTTAATAAAAATAGTGGGAAAAACATGAAATTAAGTCAGATGAATTAATGTATTATCCCTACATAATTCTATACTGCTAAAAGTAGCTACATAGTATTGTTTATTATATGCTAAGGTTCATATGGTTACATGTAGCTTTGTCTCATTTAATCCAGACAATTCTTTACAGTAGGTACTGTTGTTATATTATATATGAGGAAACGGAGACCCAAAGAAGCTAAATAATTCAAGTAGGACCCGTAGGTAATCTAGCTAGGTTTTTTTTCCTTCTAAGATTTTTTTCCCCATTTTATTGATATGTATTGGTGCAAAATTTAAGGTTTACAATGAAGTTAAGGATTTTGTGCACATACGTATCATGTCAAGGTGACAAAGACTTTCCCACTGTCCTTTTGTCCCTCCCCTTACCCTCCCCACCCTCCTTCCCCCGCCCTTTCCCCCCACCCCCCGTTTCACTTTGATTTTCGTTTGAAGTTCCATAAGAGTTGTGATCTGGGTCTCTCATATCAGAGAGACCATTCGATGTTTCACCTTCTGCTTCTGACTCACTTCACTAAGCATAATGTTCTCAAGTTTCTTCCATTTGCCTGCAAAAGCCTCCGTGCTGTTAAACTGTGGTATTTATACACAGTGGAATACTATGCATCTATAAAGTCCAACAGTCTAGCTAGTTTTCTAGGCTGAGCTTTCCAGTAAACTAGACAGCTGAAGTTTTCAATGTTTTCACTTAAAAGGATGAATACATTCTTTTATAGCATTCCTGAAGTGCTAATTGATATTAATATGTTAAGATTTTTGTCCTCATTTGGCTGCTGATTTTGTATTTTAAACTTTGTGCTTTAGAAGGCATTTCTGAGAAAATGTCTTTGTAAATCTCTAACACTCATTTCAATGTCTCTTTTATTTTATGTCAATTGTGGTTTTATTACAATAGACAATACATTACTTGCAGTCAGTTTTTATATGGATTTGTTTATGAAGTATTTTCTTTATTTTTTTAGTATGTATATGATACACAATAGTTACATTAAGCCTGAGAAATTTGTGCACATATCACATCAACTTCACATTCACTTCTTCTCCTATCTCACCACCCCCACACCCTCTCTCAGCCTCCTTTCTCTCCCCATCTCCTTTTCCTGTGCCCCAATATCTCTCCCATTTGACTCTGTTGCTTATTTATGCTCTGGATTTCTCATATTAAAGAAATCATTTGATACTTAATCTTCTGAGTCTGATTCACTTCAGTAAGCATGATGGTCTCAAGTTGTATCTATTTTCCTACAAATGACTCAAATTGAAGTGTTTTCAGTAGTGTTTGGCAATGAAAAATTTTATCAACCTTTTTGTGTTATGATATCAGTAATTGTAGTAATAGAATTCACTTATTAGTTTAGTAGCTAGAATGTTAGATTTTAAATGTTCTTACCACAAAAATGTAAGTATGTGAGGTGATGTGTCTATTAAGTTGATTTAATCATTCTACAATATCAACATGTCAAAACACATATTATTATTTATCTATTAAAATCAGTTTCCAGAAATGAAATTAAAAGTGTTGTCTAGTATTCATTGTTTAAGTCTTATCACATTGCACTGAGGTATCAGGCACTTCCCAGTTACTTAGACACAAGTATTCAGTGAAGTGAAATGGCTTTTTGTCTCAGAGATAGAGTGATTCGTTTTATCCAGATTAAAACTCAACAGTAGTTTCTCTTAGTGTTTACTTAGCATGCTTAGAGGAATTTATGGAAGCAGATGGCCATTGGTAATTTGGTAGAGTGGATACTATTCAGTGAGAGTTTCAGCTAACTTCAGGTGTTCTTCTCAAATTATCTTTTCTTCTATGAACAAATGCATTGAGGAAAAGTTGGAAAATTATGGAAAATTGAGGCCAAGAAGTAAAGGGCACATTCCCCACAAGAATGCTCTTCTGACACTGATTACAAGTTTAGGGATTTCCTTTGGCTTAATAATTTGCAAGAAGGACTCAAAGAACCAAAGAACTCAGTGAAAGCTGTAATACTCATGTTTATGGTTTGTTGTTGTTGTTGTTGTTGTTGTTGTTGTTGTTGTTGTTGTTTTTGGAGATAGGGTCTTGCCCTGTAGTCCAGGTTGGTCCTGAACTCACTTTGTAGCCCTTGCTGGCCTTGGTCTCACAGCAATCCCCCTGCCTAAGCCTCCTAAGTGCAAAGATTTACAGTTGTGTGCCATCACTCCCAGCTTATGTGGTGCTGGGGAATCGCTCAGGGCTGTGCGCTTGTTAGGTAAACTCTTTAGCAAAGGCTGTGCCGTTCCTCTAACCCTGCTTATGATTTAAGATAGGAAAAGGTTACAGATTAAAATCTACTGTAGGAAGAAGTCCCTGAGGTAGAGTCTGGGGATTTACCAGATGGGAATCTTTTGCTGTCATTTCTGTGCACAGTCAGGCTTTATTAATCTCTTGGCATCAGTGCATGATGATGTGTGTGCACTATTGTCAGCCAGAGAAGATCAACTGAGCTTTGACGGTCACAGTTAATGGGGCTCTGGGACATAGGCATAATTTATTGTTCAGGAGACTGCTCCAGTCTCTAGTTTCCTGCCTTTCCAGGCATGACCTGAAGCTCTCACTGTAAATTACATCGCTATAAGGCTGCAAGGAGGCTACTACTCTAAGGGGCTAGCTCGAAGCCCACAGGCAAACAGAGATCTTAAAGATCACTTCTGGAGCTGAGATTAAAGCTGATTACCTTGGGGCCTTTTGATTGGGAAGTTTAACTTGCTCACTACAGTTGAAGATCCCTAGCCTGAACATTGATATGATGACACAAGCAGAAAATTGTCCACCTGACCTCATGTAACATTTTGTACTAAAGATGTGGACACCAAATATATTTCCTAAAATTGCCTTTTGGCTATGTGTATAAAGTACGTGCAGACTATAAATGAATTTTATGTTTAGACTTTGATCTCAACCCCAGATTATCTCAATATTTATATGCAGATATTCCAAATTTAGGGGAAAAAAACCAACTCAAAACACCTGGCACTAAGCTTTTGGGATAAAGGTTGCTTAGCTTGCAATGTGAATACTACTGGTTTTCAAAATGAATGTTTGTCTGAAGCTAAGTTAGAATATTAACCTAACACATACAAAAAGTCGTTACTGCGAATTTCTAGGAGTTGTTACTCAGAAGTGGAATTTCTTGAAAGTACAGTCGGTGTGGACCATCGTGTTTTCCAATGAGAGAGACTACTAGGGCTGACTCTTGAATACCTGTGGCCTGGGAACCTGGTACGTGCCCTGTTGCTGTCTTGCATAGCAGTTGCCCAAATACAGGCTTCCCTGGTCATTAAAAAAAAAGTTCTCACCTTTCCTATTTAGGAATTCCTTTCTCATAAACCTAAACCTAAATGTTTCTTCCTTCCCAAATTTTTGTCTTGTGCTTTCGGAGCCCCATTTGTATGTTAAATAATATTCCTCTTAATATTTTAACTTCAAACTGTGACTTCCCGAAGACACTGCTTTAAATGAAGTCTTCTTAATAGGATGTAGCTCAGTCTTTCAGCCCCTGACTACCTAAAGATTGAGGTGAGGTTTGACATACTGCTTTTTTCCTCAGACACATTCTATTCCAATATTCCTTAAATTCTTTTGGATAATCATCACTACTAAAAGTATCATTATCTTCTTTCTGTCTTCTTTGGTCACCTTTTCTTGTTGGTTAATGATGTTGGCACTTCATTTCGTCTCTGGTGTTGTTCCATCCACCATCTTAGATGACCAATTCTCTGAGCCTTTCAATTTCTGCTTGAGTGCCCTTTACCCGCATTCTACCGCAGCTGCCCATTCTTATGGCATTCTGGTATTCTTGTCCCTGGCTGTCCTCATTTGCCTTATTTTAGTTTTTCATCACATCAGACCTCTTACTGTGGCCCCTGAGCCTCAGGTTTCCTGATAGTTCTACTGTCTGCTCTTTCTTATCGCTCGTAACTACACAATTGTATTTTACCTGTTACTTATTTCACTGGCTTGCTGTTAACTTTAATGCTTCTATTTTTCTGTCTTTTCATTATACTTTGTACCTGTTGGTGCATTCCATTTTTTTTTTAAAGTCCTTCAACTCCAGTTTGGAATAGCTTCAGTGTTTCATTTTTCTCTCTTCTTACTGTGTGGCTGCTGAATGCCTCAAGAGGAATTCTAAGTGACATGTGGGTGGCACTGTGATTAATAACTTATAATACTGCAGAATAATCTCTTTAATATGTTTCTTCCATTCTTTTTTTCTGTCTGTGGCCTGCAAAGCTGTTATCCTAGATAGCTCTCTCTTGCATTCTGTGTATGAACTGTTTTAAAATTAGATTTGTTATTCTTAAGGAACCTGTCTTTTTACCTTTCCCTGGACTTTTAAAACAAGTAATCTCAATTTATACTTTATAAAGAAAATTAAATTTGTTTGGTAACTTTCTCAACTTTTAGCCAGCCCCCTTAATTTTTTATTTGTATCTGAATTTATTGTTTTGCCTTTTTCCTGTGGTGTCTTTGGCTTTTTTCTTTTTACTATGCTTTTCTCATAAGCATATGAACATGCAGTTTTGATTGACTGTGTGCAAGTCATTTCTAAACCTATTTCACTTGTTGTTTGGAAGTAGAACCAGAATGCCACATAATCTCCTACCTGCTTTTAGACCTAAGTGAAGCTTTGTGGTCCAATTATGTAAAGTCACTTGGCCTAGTTCTAGCCAGTGAAATATGAAAGAACCTCACGGTTCCTACCAGAAGGATAAGTTTTGTTTTTCTCCATTGTTTTCTTGTGGAGAATACATTTTAAGAGCGTGCTGCCTGGTATGATAGTCACACTAGAAAAGGAAGAAGAGGCATAATTGTGGCACAAGAGGGAAGATGGAAGGATCCTGAGTCTTTGATAACATCACCGAGATTTTCTTTGAGACCTCACCCTACCCCCCACCCTACCCCAGACCTTAGGTAAGCAAGCAATAAATGTCCTAATGTTTTAAGCAGTGTGTGTGTGTGTGTGTGTGTGTGTGTGTGTGTGTGTGTGTGTGTGTGTGTGTGTGTGATGCTCCACTCTGAGCTACATCTACAGCCCAGTTTTTGGCTTTTATTTTGAAACAGGGTCTCTCTAAGCCACTACATTGCCTGGTTGGGCTCAAAATTGTGATCTACCTGCTTCAGCCTCTCAGAATGCAGAGTAGGCCTGCTCTGCGGGGCTCCTTGAGTTAAGACTTGTTAATCAGGCTTTCTCTTATTTGCAGCTGAAGGCATCTTAATTTAGGATACAGAAATTTCTCCCAGTTTAAACAAAACAAAACAAAAATAAGCAACTGTGTCCTGATTTCATGACTTGCACTGGGTGCTTGCATAATTTCTTTTCTTATGCCAAACTTTTTGAAAGAACTTGCATTCCATTCTTACTCACATGTACCATCTGTCGGTATTCTTCTCTTTCATCCTCTCTCCAAGGTCACCAAGATGCCTTTAAAAATTTGCACACACACAAACACACACACACACACACACACACACACACACTTATTTATTTCATTTCATATTTTAATTGAGCCATCTGCAGTATTTGATTTGTTGGCCTTAATCATGAAATCAATTTTCATTAATCATTTTTCTCTAACTTCCCTAATACTGCATTTTTCCTTCATGGACTTTTTCATTCTCATTCTATTTTATATTGCTAGTTTCTCTTTTCTCTGTTTATTTCTAGTCAGTCCTTAGCATATATATATATATATGTGTGTGTGTGTGTGTGTGTGTGTGTGTGTGTGTGTGTATGTATATATGTATAATTATTGTAAATTTTCAGTTTAGAAATAACATAAAATAAGGTCATGTACTAGTAAATGATGCAGCCAGCATTTGAACATGATCTAAAGCCTTTAAAATTTATCTATAGTTATCTTTTCTGATTTTGTACTTCTTCTGGGCAATTTTTTCTCGTCCTGAAGCTGCGATACTTGTGCTGATCCCAAGTGTCTCCCCTGCATTGTGTGGTGCTTGCACCCATCACACTTGCCTGGTGGCTAGCTCTACGGACTCTCCTGTGGGCACTTCGGAGTGAGAATTCCAGATGGAAACTCATCACATCTCACACACTTGAAATTCTCTTTCTTTACCTGAGACCCAGTAATTAGAACTTCCATCCACTTAACTATTCAGACCAAAATCCAGAGTGTCATCTTTTACTTATCCCTCTTCCTGTCCCACTGCTCATAGTCATTGTGTTCTGTTTTCCCATCTCTGCTGCTTTCCCTCCCCGGATAGTGTCCCCCTCCCCTATCAAGAAAGCTAAACCAACTCCATCCCATGTCCCTGTTGTAACCTGAGCTAGTGGGTAACCTTTTCAAGGTGCAGATCTCATCATGCTACTTTCCTAATTTAGACACTATTGGTGCCTTGTTTCTGGACAAAAGTTCGAAATTAAACTTGGGAAATGCTGTTCTTCTTGACTTGACCAGTGGTGCCATCTCTCACCTCTGCTTTGTTCCATCAATCCTAAACAGTCTGCTCTTTCTAAATTCACTTTTTTCTCTCCTCCCTGTCATGGTTGCCCAAAATTTAGGCTTACCTGGGCCCGAGGGAGTGAAAAGGACTTATCGTGGGATGCACATAAAATACTGTATTGCATTACATAGTATATATAAATAACAAAACTTTCTTTTAAAAATAGATATTTTGGTATTTTTAAAATGAAAGCAGTTGGTGAGTGAGTCACAAATTGGACATGCCTCCTTTTCTCATTGCTGACTTTTTCTCTTTTGTGATTCCAGTTCATCCTTATATCTCAGCTTAGATGTTGCCTCTTTTGGGAAAGCCTCTTGTAATGGCACCTTACCCCACACTGCATGCTCTGTGATGCTCCCAGTGCCTTGGGGAGGGTGCCACACCCTCCTCAGGGCCTTTCTGTGCCTGCTGCCTCCTCTGCTTTCTGATACCTTTCTACCTCCACCCTGTTGCAGTCCATTTCAGTCAGTCCTCTGTGGTTGACCCACATTTTCTCTTAGCATAGCAAGAAATTCTTCCTCTTTTTTGTGGAATTTGAAATAATTCTGTTACATTCTTAGGAGCTTGCTTTTAATATGACTTCATCCCCCTTAATCTAAGCTTTTATAAACAAAGTAAAAATACTCAAGTCTGTTCTTGAGTTTTATGCTTCTCTAGGCAAGCTAACATTGGCTAACTTGAGAATCGATTACTTGTCAGAAGTCAGCTGATGCTGTTTATTTTTTTTAAAAAAAGTATTTTCAGCTTTCAGCCCTAGCCACTGAACCTGACAAATTCTTCCATATCTTGGATGCCTCTTATTTCTTTTCCTGTTTCCATGGAAATGGACATTAGATTGCAGAAACATAGTAAGATACGAGTGGCTAATTGCTATTGAACGTTCTTGAATTTTCTTTGTTTGTAGAGATATTGCTTGGTGCCTCTTCCTCAGTCTGGTGGTGATTATTAGCCAAAACTTCTAAGGCACTGTGTAGGTTTGAGACCTAGGTGGTCATTCTCAGGTGTCACTTGCTGACATCCTAAAATCTATCCTTTGTTTCACCTCTGTATTTTAATTTAAGAATAATTTTGTCAGAGAATCATTCTGAATTTCAGGTTAGAAGGCCTGGTCATAGTCCCATATGTGCTTTTCCCTCACATCGATCAGTTTTGTGATATTTATTAAAGGAGAAAGTTGTTGCTACTTAGCCCTGCTACAAGTGATCTAGAGAAAGACTGCCCTTCTGCTGGTATGTTTAAGTGGAACATAGTATTATGGTTTGAACCTGGAGTGCCCCCAGAAGCCTCATGTGTTTGAAAGTAGTAAGATACCTGTGGAACTGTGTGCTGTTGGGAGGTGGGGCCTGGCTGGAAGGAGCAGATGCTTTGGGCTTGACCTGGAGGGATTGTGCCAATTTATTGAGATCAGGGCAGAGTTATTAGGTGTATGTGATTGACTGTGGGCCAGGAAATGGAAGAGGAAGAGGCATCTATCCTGGTTGTGGGTAGCCCAACTGATAGCTTGAACTAAGGAAGGAAGAAGAAACATTGTACAACTTCTTCCTGTGAAGTCTCTAGCCTTAGCTTTACTCTCCAGACATCAACTTACTCCTCCCTCATTTGGCTTTCTGACTGCTGTGCCTTGAAGAGCTTTTTTTTGCTAACTAGACCTCCACTATATGCTTCCACTGTTATCAGATGCACATGAATGGACTATGTGAGACCTTATTAAACTGTGAGCCAAAATAAATCTTTCCTCTCTTAAGTAGTGGATATTGGGCATTCTGTCCAAGAACAAGTAAGTAAATAAGACATATTACTAATTTTACTTGAGGAAATCAAACCAGGTTACTTGACATCTAAAATGGAAAAATGCTTTTAATCTCAGTCTTTTATTTTCTCCTTCTGTAATAGTGATTGGAGTGAAACTTTCTGTATTGCTAGAAATGTTAGTCTAACATCTTTCTGATACATGTGTGGTTTTCTAAAACAAGAATGCCTCCTATCATACAGTATAGTGATTAAAATTATAGTTGAAAAATTCTTTTTATTTTCTATTTAATGAAGGGAAGTGTTACACTGCTTATCTCATTTGCCCTTTGTTCATGTTGAGGAGGTGTGAGGATTTTCCATAGCCCTATATTACCTTCTGTGATAAATTTATCAATGCCAGATTAGGACTTTATTGCAAATCTAAATTTAGATATTGGAAAGTTATATTTTGTTAAGTATAATAACAAAAGATGAACACGTGTATATAAAAATGATTTGTATTAACAGAGCTGCTTCTTTAGCATATGGTGTCTGCTATATATCAGATGTTATGAGAGTGAATGAAATTGAGTATGAAGAAGTATGTAACTCCTTTTTTGCATGACCTCACAGAGTACAATATAGGCTTTCACCAAATAGTTCACAGACATAAGCTGTACATGTGTTCTGAGAACATCCAGCCAAATTAGGATTTTAGTACCAGTGCGGTTAGCAGCCGTGCCCTAATAGGACATGTAGGGGAACTGGACATGAGTGTTTACAGTGTGCCTTTCATAAGACACTTCTTTTACTTGGCCAGTACCTAATGTCTAATTGTCTAACCCCTAACCAAGAGATCCCTATCATAGCAACATGTTTATATTGGCAGATACCCTTATGGCTTTTGTTTGAATCCAGTTTATGTTTGCCTGATTGTCACTGTGACTCTGGGAGCTTGATCTTGTGTTCTGCCTGCCATTCCAGGAAAAACCTGGCTTGGGCTAGCCTTTGGTTCTTTAGATGGAAGGTGCAAATTCAGTATACTACCACAATAGGAAATAAGTGCAAAGGCTTATGAACACATACTGAGCATGGATGATAGGACTCTGCCACTTGGTCAAGGCAGGGGAGCGACGAGAAGAGAGGAGAAGACAGGAAAGGAGAGGAGAGGAGATGGAGAAAGGGAGAAAGGGAAGGAGAGAGGGAGGGAGAGAAAGAAAGAGGGAGAGGATATATTTTAGCAAGAACGTGTCAACTAACAGTATATATAAGGGAAGAGAGAGGCGGCAATTTAAGTTTGTGGAGAAATACCTGAATGATCTGTGTACAGTAAACAGCAGGATGGGAGAGTGGGCTTGTGTGCTAGGTGCACAAGATGCTTCTTTGTTCTTAGCTGGCATAGGCTTAGATTTGAAGTGCTCTACTTCTAATGACTAGAGCAGTAACTCTCGTTGAGTTGTTTCTGTTTCAGAGTCTGATGAGTAAATTAAATGGGAAATAATCCATTTTATATTTTGTAATTGAGGTAGATTTTTCTAAAGGAAAAAAAAAACCCCTGCCTTTTTCAATTTTGCTATGAAATTTGTCTCCCATATAAAACTTGCTTTAGACTTGGGATTTGGTCAGGTCATCTCCTCTGTGACATGACTGTAGTTTTAGTAGATCTACCCTAGAGCCTACTGCTTTTAGCTAAAATGCATTAGTGCAAAATAAACAGAATTTGTCCGTCTTGTATCATTGAATAATCACTAAAAATGTTCAAGAGAAAAACTATAATGGCCTATTATCCCACTATCAAAGTCACTATTGACTTTGTCATATTCTTTTAATTAAAAAAAACCTACTAATATATAAAACAAATTCATGATAGTGTTATATATGCTTTTATTGCTGCCATTATATATGCCTGCTTATTTCATTTCCTGTATCTTGAACATTTTACCCTATACTGTGTGTTCCTTAAAAATGATTTTAATAACTAAATCATAGGTCATATTCAGTGATTCCATGATTTATTTAACTTTTAAGAACTTATTGGCTATTTAGATTGTTTTCTAAAGCTCAGTATTGAGCAGGTATCTATAAATTTTTAAAATTCCTTTAAAGAATGTGCCTTTATTTTCTGTTTTTTCAGGCTGGTACCCCAGTAGTTTATATTTTGATTTGTTCTTCTTTGTCACATCTCATCATTTTCTGAGTCCCACCAATTTTATCTTCAAGATGTCTGTTGGATGTGTTCCTTCATCTCTGTCCCCATTGTTGGTTGTAGTAGTTTGAATCTTCACTACATAACGTGAAGTACTGTAGTAATCTCATTTGTATTTGGTGTCTCCACCTCTAGCCTCTTCTTTTTTCAGTATACCATTCATGGTAGAAGTTGCCTTGCTGAACTGTAGAAATGGTTATATATTCTCCAGGTTTAGAGTCTTTGATATTTTCCACTTGCCTGGTGAACCTTTAGCCTGGTTTCCCAGGACATTCCTGTCTTGGCCCTGCCTATCAATTTTAGCCTCATTATTTCTCCTTCCCACATTCCACATTTCCTGAATATCCTTCCTTGAACACATTATGCAGTTCTTATAGTCCTTTATGTGGTTTGTGTGCTCCTAGAGTACAACTTATCCCATCCTCGGTAGTTTCTGTCTTCAAGATCACAGCTCAGATATTACCTGTCTCATAAAGTTCTGCTGTCCAATATTGTAACTTCTAGCCACATGTGACTATTTAAAATTTATTAAAATAAAATTTACAGTTTAACTTATTAGTCATAAGCACATTTCAAGTGACGTGTAGCTGCACGTAACTAGTATCTGTTGCATTGAATAGTGCAGATCACTGAAACTTGTGTTGGGTGGCACTTAGACTATGAAAGTTTCCCACAAAGAATTGACTTCCTTCTTAGAGTTTCCATAGCCCTGACATTAACTATTTTAAAAGCTCCTGAAGTTCTTCATAGCAGGTGAGGGATCAAGCTTTGTTCTTTTCATCTTCAGCAAACATACTAGCACATGCTATGTGGTTAAATTTCACTGTATTTGAGGGTTGAATTAACAAATGAGTAAAAAAATAGCATGAGGTTTTAGAATGAGATGAATAAAGGATTTTGTTATGGTTTTTGAGTCTAAAGAAATACAAATCCCCTTTGTGGACTCCATGATTATTAGTTTTACCTCAGTAGAGACTCAAAAAGCCTTAGCAAATTGCTGTTTCTCTAGCTGTTCTATCATCTGGATATTGGGGAATTAGATATGTTTGCCCTATGGAATTTAACACAAGGCCAACATTTACTGATTCTATCTATACTAGATATTGTAGAAATTCCTCAGATGCATAAAGCATTTTTAGTAGATTCTACACTGTTGTTTGAGTTTAAGTTTGTCAACTGAAAGAGAAAACATGTAGGGTAGGGTGATTTAGTATATGCCTGGAATTTTCACTTGCTTTATTTCATTTTCATAATTTTTATGATGTAGGAATTTTTTCATATTGTAAGGGAGGAAATAGAAGCATAGAGAAGCTTAATAACTTTCATAGGATCACATATATCTGGGGAAGGACTCAAATCTCAACTGACTTTCATGTAACTTCATATGAATTTCTGTTTTATTATTTTTGATGAACATGTGATAGTTGTACATGCTTATGAGATACAGTGGGGTATTTCAGCACATTTGTATACAGTCCATGCTAATCAGATCAGGATAATTAACATTTCTGTCTTATCATTTCATTATGTTTGGAGCCTTCAAGCTCCTGCCTTATGGTTCTTCAAAAAAAAAAGTTGTGTTCTTATTCTTATTTAGCTATAATAATTCTTTTAATTTTTTATCAGATATTTTGTCAATATGGTTTTCTTTGGGGTCTGTTGCTAGAGAGTTAGTGAGTTCCTTTGAAGAAATTGTGGTACTTTCTTCATATCCCAATGTGGAGATTTAGGCATTTGGTGAATCGGTTGTCACTAGGACCTTTATAAGGTGGCTTTCATAGTAAATGACTTTCTCCTGAAGATGTATGTGGGGGTGTCAGTTTGGTAGGTTGTGTTGGATTTGGTTCCAGTTTGGATTCAGTTATGATTGATGATTAGGCATGATACAAGTAATGGCATGGTCAGAAAGCTCTTTGTCCTTTTGTCTGTGGGGCCACATGGAGGAGAGGCTACTGTAGAACCCCAGGGGAGGGTGTTGCACATAGCAGTGAGGGTGTGACACTAAAATACCTCCTGCAGGGCGTCTGGCAGTGGGGATTGGGGAAGGTGGGGAACATTTCCTTAGCAGCAACAGCAGCAGCCGGACTTGTGGTTGGCATGCACTTAGTGTAGGCTGTGGTGTGGGTCAGGCCGTGGACAGGCCAGTGGCAATGGATGCATGTCTTCAATCCCAGGAGTGACACAGGGTCAGTGGCAGGCCAGCAGTATGCCTGTACCTCTGTATATCACCTGTGCTGTAACAGCCTCTGTGGAGCTTGAGAAGGAGAAAATTCATATTCGTCTGTAGAGCAAAGCTGTGATACAGACCCCAGATAGCTTCCCTAATTGAATCTAAGCTTGTGGTGACTGTAGGGCTTTCCTGTCATTGGGGTTGCTGGCCTTATTAGTCATGAGCTCTCTTAGGCCTCTTCTCTTTACTCTCTCTCCTGTGATGGAGAATCACATTGATTGGAGAGCAAAGGTAATGGTTGCAGGTGTGCTTTATTTCACTCTCTGTTGTCATCCCATATCTCCATGTCTTTCAGGGTTCCTATTTGTTCCTTTCTGGGTTTAAGTCTTGTCCCTCCCCATAAAATGCAGTTGTTTTTATGTTGGTCTAGTTCCTGTTCGGTGGACGTGAGTGCTGAACACCTGTAATTGATTACCTTACCAGGTGATTGACTGCCCATGGAGGTCTGGCAATATGCCAGATACCATGGTAGGGGCTAGAGGAAAGGTTCTGCAGCAAAGACCTGTTCTCAGAAGATTGTATACTTTGGTGGGAGAGATAGAAACAACAAATGAATGAAGTAACATTCAGTGATAAATGTGAGGGAAGAAAGAGCAAGGTGAAGAATGATGGGGGAAGGCTTACTTCAGGAGGTGAGATCTTAGTGGGACTCAGTAAAGAGAGTGATCTGTTTAGATATTTGCACAACATTCGAAGTGAAGAAAGCAAATGTGAAGTCCCAAACAAGTACAGAAGCTGGAACTAGTTCATTTAGCATTGTATAAGCTACGATGGAGATTTTGGATTTTCTTCCAGATGCAGTTAAGCTACTGGAAATTCTTTAGCAGAGTAACATGATCAAAGTTTTGTTTTAAAAAGATTCCTTTGGAGCTTGAGGACTAGCACAGCAGTTAAAGTGCATGCCTTGTAGACACAAGGCCCTGAGTTGATTCCCCAGTACCACGTAAGTTGGGCATGCTGTGCATGTCTATAATTATATACCAATGGCTAATAGGTATATAATTTCAAACAGATGCTATCCTCCTTAAATAAATTATTTTTAACACATAGCAATCTGTGAAAGCATATGTTATAGAACTAAACAAAATTAATATACCTACAAAGAGTTGTGTAGGTAGGAGAAATATGTAATATATTCTTGTTAAAAAGTGTTTGATGTTAGGGTGCTTTTTCATAGGACAAGGCTCTGTGTGTGAGCATAGGCTGCTGTGGCATTTAGCTTCCTTCCCAACCTAGCATAGTCTGAAGAATTCAATTACAGCGTGAAGTTAGCACCAGTTTGGGACAACATGGTAGGGTTTGGGTGAAGAGTGTGACCAGGGAAAATTCTTTTTTCCTGAGTCTGTTATTTTCAGGTCTAAAGTGAAGATAATTTTATATATTTTATGGAATTGTTGTGATTACTAATAATAATGCATGTTAAAGCATCAGGCGTATTGCTTTGTACATAGAAATTTTTAAATGTCATAGTCTCATAATCAATGTTGTGGTGTTGGAGAAGGCTGTTCAAGAAAATATATATAGCAGTTACTAATCAGTAACCTAAGTTTTAACCAGTCTCAAAATTTTCACTCATTTACTTCCAACCTTAACTATCATGTCCTATGAAAAGCTGTCTGAAGCACTTGTAGAGTGCGTTAGCCTATAGGAAACAAAATTCAGAGATAATGATGGTTATCTTTCAATGTGTAAAAGGCGGTCATGTGGAACAGAGATTGTTCTTTATGACTCAAGAGACCTGAACTGTGATTCACAGTGGAGACTACAGAAGAGATTGTCTCATTAAAATAAAGACATTTCCAAAAATGAGGTATCAGAATGAATGCGGTATCAGTGGAGCTACTTGTACATATAAGATCATCATCTCTTCAGAATGTGTTGGGCACTGACGGTTCTTGATTCAGCATGAATATTTCTTAACATGAAATTCTCTAAAACCCATGTTGTTTGTAAACAGATATCTTGTTTGTTTTGGGGACCACAGTAACCTGTGTCATTCATATGTCTGTTGAATGGATGAATGAATGAATCAATTAATTGTTTTTGGAGATCATCTTTGATCAGTTGGCTTTGCCTTAAATTCAGTGCTCATTTTTCAGTGATGCTTTGAGTGTTTACTTGGGTTGAAGATAAATAGAACTATTGGAAATAGCTGCTTGGTAAGTAAACAAAAGAGTTAGTGCAGAATTTCTCTACAGTGGTGCTCTTAACATTTTTGTTTGACAATTCTTTGTTTTGAGAAGCTGTCCTGTACATTGTTGGGTTTTTTTTTTTTAGCAGATCTCTGGGTGCTAAAAACTCATTAGATACCAGCAGTAACTTTTCTTCTCTCCCCTGTCAGTAATGACAATAAAAAATGTCCCCAGACATTGCCCCTTGTTAAAATTACTGAGTTCCTAACCAGCTCAATAGATCACACCCATGCAAACAAACAAATCCAATAAATTGGATAAAATTAAATGGAGTTAGTTAAGAAATCTCACAGTAAATTATTTAAGAGACTTAGTACTGCTATAATATTGTGTGTTGAGACATACATATAACTTTATAATGAAAGTGTTGCATATATAATGCTCCTGGCTTTCTGCTTTGCTTTAAAATATGATATGTTTAAGTAGAGCTTTAGTGTCTTAGTAAATGAGGGCTTAACCATTGTTCTTTTATAGTGGTAGAGTCGCTTTTGCTGGGTTTTCAGCCTCAGTTAGCTTTGAACATCACTATATGTTGCAGTATAGATGTAGAGAATTAAAAATAGGGGAGTGGTGGAAATAGTGGTTTGTAACTATCAGAAATGAAGGTAGAATGAAGTATAATAGCTGAAAGAGCAGCAACAACTGGAAGCTTATAAAAGATTCTAGAAGCAAGAGAAACAATTTTAAAAATAGTTTTAATTGTATTTTGTTCTTGAGTCTATGTATTTGATCATCTTGTGTCGGTGTTTCATAAATAATTATGATATATACTAGCCACATTGGCAGTCAGTTAATTTTGTGCCATACTAACTCTGTGCTTTCTGACTTCCTTCTCTGTTATTTATGTTGACATTTCCTCTTGTTTAAATCTAAATGGCAAGCATATAATGGTTGCATTATATTTAACTGAGTATATTTTCCTGTCACGTGACACTATAACTTATCATAGTGAACAGTTCATGATCCTGATTTAATTATAAGCCAGGCTTACATTGTTACATTTTAATATAGACCACTTGCATACATATTGTGATGAAGTCATTTCTAAAATATGGTCATCTTACCAGGCATTGTTATAAAGAAGCATCTGTCAGCATTTCCATCATAAGTGTTAATTTATTTCTAAGGAGTTTTTTTTTTTTTTTTTGTCTTTTTCTAAATTGCTTTGGGCTGAAACCTAGTATAGAAGTTGTCTACTAAAACCCAAATTTTGTTATATTATAGAAGGCAAGATTGAAACTCATTCTTTCAACTTCTTTGTGTCAGAGCATTTAAATCACTTGTATGTTTAATCAGTTGAGGTATTTTTAACTTGATATTTATTTATTTCCCATAAAGCCAAGTGAGTAATGGAAACTCACAGCCACTTAAATGGGTGTGTTTATTTTTCTGTGTCATATGGCAAACTTTGTCATGAAAATTTTGGGAAAGTACTTATCAGTAGATGCATTAGACATTTTTAAGAACCACCTTATACTATGGAAGCATTAGTGTAAAGTCTATTGGAAACTAGATCCAAATTCACTGTGAACATAGAAACTTGAAAGAGTGTTGGTTGAGATGCTATTCTGGAGACAGCTCTTTGGTTGAGGAACTCAGTAGTTGTCTAATGGTGAGTAGAGTTGGTGTTCTTATTTCTCTTCTTCCTTTCTTACGTGCTGTCACTACTTCCTAGTCCCCAACCTCCTTGGTTGCAACTACTCTCCCCTCTAGTGAGATGCGACTGTGAGTTGGCACTTCTGTGGTACTTTCAGATTACTTTTAAAGCCACTTGAAAGCCAAAATTACTGTTTATTTTTTTCACTAGAGATTTTTGAGCCAAAGATTTTGAGATTCTCATTTGAAAGTAACCTTTATAGAAATTGTTGCTGTAGAATTTTATATAAAACTAAAAGCATTAAGAAGCTTAAGCATCAGAAGTTGAATAAGTATTTGCTTGTAATTATTCACCAAGTATGTATATGGTACTCTGTATTTGAAGAGTAACAAAGAATGAAAAATGAAGAACAAAACAATCATAGTCATTACCATTTTGTAAAATATAGTAAAGAAGTTAGATAATATGCAAGTAAACACACATAAAGAGTACTTATTTATTTTGATCACATGTTTTCTCGAGGCTTATTCTTTTATGAATGATTCTTTTGTGAATATGTGAACAGCATGTTCTAAATTTAAATGTATGAACTTTTGGTTTATTGGGATGTAAATATCAAAATATATTATTTTAGTTAGTCTAAACTCTTATTACCACATAAATGACATCTTTTTGCCTTTATATATTTGATTCATAATTACTGTGTTTCTAGGAACTTGATTTTTGTGTATATTTCTTGAATTATCTCTTATCTATGTGGCTGGTTATGGTGGCTTTTGCTCAGTCAGTGGACCTTTCCTTTGCAGAGTTTATGTTTTCTGTTTTGCTTTCCCTTATAGCACAGCCTGGCTTCATCAGTTGAACTTTGAATAGTGACAGTGATAGTCACAGTAGACATTCTGGTCTCTTGTGTAATATTGATGTCATTATTTTTCCTCTTTCATTATTAGGTGTTATGTTTGCAATAGGTTTATTGGAGGTCCTTTGAGCAAGTTAAGGGTATTCCTTTAATTGCCAGTTCACAGAGATTTAATTATTTAGAACAAACATGATTATGCTTTTATAATGACAGTTTAAGTGATTTGGACCAATATTCCTTTTAAGGATAACTAAAAGTTTGGATGAAGTGTGAAAAACATTATATGCACCTAGGAGAAGACAAGACGCAGAGAAATAAGCCTGTGACAGCTATCCATATTTGTGTATTATACTCAGAAATAACATTGTCTTTTTTCTAGCTTTCTTCAGACAAAAGCTCCACTAGAAGACATTTTGAATGTTATTCTCAATCAAATGTGTAATGTAAGGTAAGGACAGAATTTGGAATTCACATTGACTCTCCAAATTTCTGGTTCTTTGCTTTGAAAAGAAAGGACTAAAGAAAGGTATATGTCAAAATCTGGATTCTGTCAAAGATAAGGACTCTGACATTTTTGTTCATTTGTTTGTTTTGAGACAGAGTCTCACTTTGTAGGCCAGGCTCCTTCTGAACTCATTATGTATACCAGGCTGGCCTTAAACTCACAGAAATCCTCCTGCCTCAGCCTCCCGAGTGCTGGATTTACAGGCGTATGCCACTGTGCCCAGCTTATGTGATGCTGGTGAATCAAACTCAGGTACTTAGAACTTGCTAGGCAAGCAATTTAACCTCTGAGGTATTCTTCCAGCCCAAGGACTCTGACTCTTAACTGTTATTGGAACCCCAAAAGATGGCTAATTTAGGCCATCCATGGACTTGCCGAACACTTTCCATCATCTGCTAAATCAAGGAATCTTCAGTGTAAAGCTTGATTGGATTAAGATGGTCTTGGATTGGTAGCTCTTTCAAAATCTGGCAGAAGCATATAGAAGTTCTCTAGGAGATAGGAATAGGGAGGCATCATTAAATGTATCAGTTTATTTTTTCAAATAGTTATTTTTTCAAATACCTTGTCTGGAATACTGGATAGTATGTTCATGCATAGAAAGACACAAGATACTGTAAGTAATTACTGGCAGATACAATAGACAATAGGAATATGCTCCTGTTGAGTAAAGATGAAATATTGGAATTATTAGACATAGACTATAAAACAACTAAGCTTACTATATTCACAGAAATAAAGCCATAAGCGAAAGCACAGTAAGGGATTGAAAACTAGGAAAAAATACCATCGAGTTTGAAAAAGAGCTAGATAGTTCAAAAACTGAAAAATATACCAACTAAAACACAGTCATTAGGTTTTTGTTTGTTTTATGTTGCTGGGAATTGAACCTAGGGCCTTGAATGCATTAGCCACTCATTCTGCTCCTCAGCTACACGTGTAGCCCCAGTCATTTGGTTTTATATCAGATTAGAAGTAAAGGGAATTAAGAAATTGGGAGTTGGTCAATTCACTGTGCAGTGTTGGATAATAAAAAGTGGGAGACCCAAAGACGACGAGGGCACCAATGCAAAGAGCCAGGAATCCAGAGAGCCAATCTGAATTCCATATTCCTTCCTTAGCTTATGTAATAAATTTGACTGAGAAAGGTAACTTTCTTGTGCGTCTGTTTTTTTTTTTTTTTTTTTCCTGAAATGAGCTTTGGTCTGTTACTGTGATTTTTCTTTTTTTGTTAGTACTGGTGATTGAACTTAGGGCCTTCTTACTGAGCCAAATCCCCAGCTCACCATTTTTTTATTTTCTTATCTCTAGACAGGCTCTCACTAAGTTGCCCAGGCTGGCCTTGAACATGCAATCCTCCTACCCTAGCCTCCCAGAGTGCTGGAAGTATTTTTACTTACCTCCCCCCCACTGTAACCCTAAATGTATCTAGAGATTGCTCACATTTTCTGCTGAAACTTTCCTTTCTTTGATTCATTTAATGAAAGCACTTAGTGGTAATATTTGTTTTACCCTAAGGTAGGTGCCAGGCATGGATAAAAGAGTAGTTTGCCCAAGAGAAGCTGAAAGCCTGCTGTCAAGTTCTCAGCTGTAGCTAGACAAATAAAAGGCCAAGTTCCCAGAAATCCTGAGTGTTCTGAAACCTCAGAGTCAATTAATCAGCATTTGACAACTATCCATATTTGTGAATTATATTCAGGAATAACATTGCCTCTTTTCTAGCTTTCTTCAGACAAAAACACCACTAGAAGACATTTTGAATATTATTCTCAATTACACGTGTAATGTAAGTTAAGGTCGGAATTTGGAATTCGTATTGGCTCTCCAGATTTCTGGCTCTTTTCTTTGAAAAGAAAGCTGGAAGGTGTAGACTCTGTCTCTGCTCCTATTTCTGCTGGCCTTACTGTCTTTATTCCTTTGACAGTTTTGAAAGCAGTTAGTCCAGACCTTAGGTATGTCACTCATTCTACATTTCAGATCTTTCTTACAGTAACTTCATTATATATTCTCAAAGCTCTGTTTTGTTTTAAAATATAAATTAAAATATATTCCAGTTTTTAAAAGCTATCAAGAGTGATACTTAAATATTACTGATTTCTTCTCTTGGAATTTATGGCAATATTTAAAAACGTTTTAAAACTTTATTGTTTAATTGAGTGAACTGCATCAGTAGGTTTTTACATCAGAACTGTGTGTGTGTGTGTGTGTGTGTGTGTGTGTGTGTGTGTGGTACTGAACATTGAACTCAGGGCCTTCACCCTGAGCTATATATCCTTATCCATTTTATACATTTTTCCATTGTATTGATATGTATAGATTTAATATATAATGTTTACATTGACCTTGAATATTTTGTGCATATACATATCATGGCAAAATTAAAAATCCTTCCTCTCTCCCTTTTCAACCTTCTCTCCCCTCTCCCTTCCTTCCAACTCCCATTATTCCCTTCAGTTAGTTCTATGAAATAATTGTGATCTGGATTTCTCATATTAGAGAAACCATTTGATATTTAGCCTTCTCCTTCTGGTTCAGTTCATTGAGCATGAGGGTCTCAAGTTGCCACCATTTACCTACAAAAGACTCCAACCTATGTGTCTTTATAGATGAGTAGTATTCCATTATGTATAAACACCACAATTTATGTATTTCTTGGTCTGTTGATGGGTATTTTGGTGTCTCCCACATTTTAGCTATTGTTAGTTGTGCTGCTATGAGCATGGGCACACATGTATCTCTGTTATATGTTGTTTTTATCTCTTTTGGGAAAAATCTCAGGAGAGGTATCACTGGACCGAGGGGGATCTTTTGAGAAACTTCCATACTGCTTTTCATAGTGGTTGTACCAGTTTACATTCCCACTAGCCGTACAAGAGGGTTCCTAATTTTTATTTAAAAATTTTTCCATATTAATTTTTTCCTATTTTATTCATATGTGTAAGTGCAAAAATTGAAGTTTACAGTGATCTTGAGCATTTTGTACACATACAGATCTTGGCAAGATTACAAGACCTTCCCCGCTCTCCTTTTGGTCCTCCCCCTATCCCAGTTCCCATTATTTTCCACATTAAGTTCCATGAGATAATTGTGATCTGGGTATCTCATATCATAAAGACCATTCAGTGTTTCACCTTCTGCTTCTGACTCACTTCACTAAGCATGATGGTCTCAAGTTGCCTCCATTAAAATGAGATTTGTCAAAATGTTTTTACTTGTAATTTCTTTTTCTTTAGAAGAACTTTGGTTTTGGCAATTGAGTTTATAGGTTAGTTTTATTTATTTTATAAGGATAACATAGAATGAAATGTGAGGATGGCAGGTCAGCATTTTTGTGATTGTTGCATGTTGGGTACACTCATGTGACCAGTATCCATCACAAGATAAAGAGCATCATAATCACCATGGAAAGTTTCTCAGTGTTTCTTCCAAGTCAGCTCCTCTTTCCATTCTTAGAGGCCATAATATTCCCAGTATTTTTTGTCATATAGTATATTTACCTTTGCTTATTGCAAAGTTTTTGATATTTACCCATGTTCTTTATAGTAGTAACTTTCTAATTGATGGATGATTTGGGTTGTTTATACTTTTCTGGGCTGTTATGAATATAGCTAGTACTGTGCACATTTCCCTACAAGTCTTTTTGTGGACATTTAAAAATTTTTTGGACTTAATTCCTAGGAACAGTATTGTTCAATCATAAGAGTAGGTATACACTTAATTTCATAAGCAAAAAGTGAAACATTCTCCAAAACAGACATACCACTTTGCACTCCCATCAGCTATGTAGAACTTTTACAGCTCTCCACATTCTTAACATTATGAGAGTTTTCATTGTTTAAGACTTTAATCCTTCTTGTGGGGGTGTAGTGACATTTTTTTGTGTCCTAAGATTATATTTTTTTTCAGTGGGGAATATTTTTCCCAATGGATGAGTTCCTGTTTATGTAATCATTAGTTATATGAATATCTTTTGTAATGATGAATCTTTTGATCATTTTTAAAACTGATTTTTAATCATTAATTTATAGAAGTAAAACTGATTTTTAATTGTTATAGAAGTTTGTTGTATTCTGTATGTGGGCCTCTGTCCTTCATATGCTAAATATGAGTCTTTTATGTTCTGTTTGTGTTGTGTGTGTGTGTGTGTGTGTGTGTATGTGAGAGAGAGAGAGAGAGAGAGACAGAGAGAGAGAGAGAGAGAGAGAAAGAGGGAGGTTTTCTATCTAGCTTTTCCTGTTTACTCTTTCATTTTAAGAGTTTTCTTTTTTCATGATCAATATTAATTTTCTTCTATTATCTTTATAGTGTTTTATTGTCAAGTTTAAAGTTTCTAGCATTTTTATTTATTTCACAGATTTCTTCATTTTTATTTTTCTTATGGTTTATTATAATAATTTTTGAATTTTTTAGTTGGATCTTCTTTTGACTCAGAAATAGACTTAAGTCTATTAATGTTCTTTGATTATGCTCTCTCCTTTTTACCCTCCAGACCTGGAGAATCAAACCCATCATAGATGGTTAGCAAAGGCTCTATCACTGACCTCTTTATCCCTGGCCCTGGGTACATCATTTTAGATATGTTCATGCATTGTTTAATATTTGAGCTGTGTTATGAGAAATGCATCATTAGCTGATTTATTATGTGAACATCATAGAATGTATTTACACAAACCTAGGCTATATGGCTTCCTGTTAGGCTTTGTGGGCTGTATATGATACTACCTTTTGCTCTTAGGGCCACATGAATGAAGCAATACAAGAAGAAATCAAACACAGGAAAATCAGGAGATATAGTAAGCATATGAGGCTGTTCCTGCTATAACAAGACATACTGTTTTGTAGTAAGCTTAAAAAAAGGAATATGTGGGGTATATTCTGAAATATTGGTGAAAATTGCACCATAGTAATTGCATAAGCCAGTGATATAATCATTATGAAATATTTTTTACTATATGTAACTGTATGTGCTATACTTTTATTCCACTGGCAACACAAAGCTTCTTTGCCTCAGCATCACTGTAAGTACATGAGTAATACATTATTCTATGACTTTCGGATGCCAGCAGGTAACAAAGGAGTTTTCCAGCTCTACTGAAATCTTTTAGAATAACAATATTTTTCATGACTGTAGGTGTTATGTATCATCTATAATGAAAGATAAAAATGTATCAAAAATACCATATAATATAAGTTTCCAATAATGTTTCTGTAGCATTTTAGGGTTTCTCTTAGCCATCCCTCTTCTGGAAATCCTGCATCCTCTTTGTATAACTGGCTTTTGACAACTGATGTTGGAGAGGTTCTGGAGAAAAAAGTTTCCTTTTTCATTGTTGGTGAGGCAGTAAACTGGCACAACCATTATGAAAATCAGTAGGGAAATTCCTCAGGAACCTGAAAATATGTATTCTATTTGATCCAGCTATACCTCTTTTGGGTATCTTTCCAAAAGAGTTAAAGACATGTATAGTGATGCATGCATACCCATGTTCTAGCCACACAGCTCGTAATAGCTAGATCTTGAAATCAGACTATATCTTCAACAGATTAATGGATAAAGATGTGACACACACACACACACACACACACACACACACACACACACACTGACATACCTCTTTGGCATAAGGATAAATTTGAATAATTTATAGGAAAATGGATGTTCCTTGAGACCATTATACTCAGTGAAAAGAATTAGACATAAGTTAAATATCACATGGTTTCTCTAATACGAGAAAATTAAAGTATAAATAAGGAAAAGAGCAAAATAAAAGAATGAAAATAGGAAATGGAGAGATAGTTTTTGACCATACCAGATAACATAATAATTTTACAGTCCTTGTAATGCCAACCCTAGGCCCATTTTTTTTTTAACTTTACCATTTTGGACTGGATAGTCTTTTCTGGGAGACAAATAGGGCTGCTTTATGTACTGGAAGATGCTTAGTAACTTTTCTGTTTTCCACCCACTAGCTGTTCATAACTCCTGATGATTAATAATGCCCACAGACATTGCTAAATATTCTAAAGTGGAAATGAGACCAGAATTGTACCTAGTAGATGACACTTCACTAGGTCAAGTTCTTTCTTTCATTTCTATAGGGCTACTGGTTCTCCACACAACTGTTTATCAGATGACTTGTCCAGCTGATAACAAACCAGAGAGAACATGGCACAATTGGCCGTTAGCTACTTCACACAGTAGGATATTAGGAGTTCTGTAACCACTTCTGTCTTATTTGATATCGCAAGAGGTATCTGAATCAGGCACTAATGACACTTAAATATATGGTTCAAATAACTGAATAATGCAGGATAATGGCTTATCTCTCTTCTCTGTCTGCTGCTTAGATAACACCCAATAATTCTTTTACCTGTAAAGCAGAACCTCTTCCTTCATTTTAAAAATCAGGATGCATATATATTGTAATCTTGGATAGGCAGAAAGGCGCATTACTTGTTTGCCTCTCCCTTATGTGATAAATGCCTGACACTTGATTCGCTAATTGCTACTCTGGCACATAAAACAGTATGATGAAATGATAACTTGTTACAGTAGCTCTGTATTTCAGAGCAAATATATATTATGTATTCTTCCTTGGCCCTTTCCATAGTTACAAATACAGTAGGGTTATTTTCTTTTTTGCTTCTTCCCTCTATTATATATACCGCCTGAAAACTATTTTATGCATAAATATTTTAAAAATATATATTCTTTCCTGTGTTTGTTCATCCTTTCTTCATTTTTTCTTTTTCCCTAGTGCTGGGGATCAAATCCAAGGCCTTTGCTTATTCAGCAGGTGATCTACCCTTGAACTACATCCCTAACCTCTGATGTTACTTTTCTCCCCAGATTTTTATTGACATTGCTTTGCCATTTTTTCTCTCTATCTCCTTGAAAAAATACTTACTTAATAATCAGTTGTGTAAGGCACATTAATCTTAATATATGATACACCTCTGTGTAATTGCTACCCAAACTAAAATCTAGAACATTCTTAATACCCAAACAGTTCCCTTTTATGCCTTTATACATGATACTTACTCCTACAAATAATCAATATATGATTCTTTATCGATTCATTAGTTTTTTCCTGTGCTTAAACTTTATGTTAATAAAATATTTTAAGTCTTTTTTCCCTGAACATAATGCTGAGACTCATTCATGTTTTTGCAAGACACATGTTCTTCTCAATGTGTTCTTTTTGTTTTCCTATATTATTCCATTGTTTCATACTATACTATACTATAATTTCTACATTATTATACTATAATATATGCAATTTGTTGATTTTTGAGTTGTTTGTAGTTTGAGGCTATCTTGAATAATGCTGTTATAAACATTTGTGTGTGTGTTTTATATTATAGATTCAGTAATTTCTTTTGGATATATGCCTAGAAGTGAGATTGTTGGATTTTGTACTATCCATGTTTGTTAATTGCCCAGCAGTTTTCTAAAATGATTGCATCACTTTGATCTCAAGCCATTAATATATGAGTGTCCCATGTTGTTGACGCTTGGCGTGTGGGTCTCTTTGCAGTTCTGGTGGATATTTTGTTATCTTACTGTGATTTAAAAATTATTCTTTCCTTCTTGAGTAATCCCTCTTGGCTATTTGGATATCTTTTTTGGTGAAGTATCTGTTTATATTTTTTCCCAGTTACTAAGTCAATTTTTGCTTTTTGGCTTATAGGAATTCTGTATGTTTTGGATATGATCCTTTGTCAGATGTATTGAAAATGTCTTCTGTTGTTTGCGTTTTTCTCTTCCTTAGTGGTGTGTTTTGATGTAAAAATTATTCAGTTTAATTAAGCCTAGTTTATAAAATTTTTCTTTTTGATTTATGTGTATTATTTACCTACCTCTTCACAGTGTTTTCTTTTAGAAACTTAATTATTTCATCTTTCACAGCTCTATGATCACTCTCAAATTAATTTTTTTGATGAGGGTGAAGTAAGGTCAAGATTAATTATATTTTCTGTAAGAATATCTCGTTGTTCCAGCACTTAATCACAGTGATGTCTTGATTACACATCAAGTGACCTTATATATGATCACCACTCTAACCTTTGACAGCCATCTCCCTGAAGCTCTTACTTATACATCTTTGTACTCACTGCTGTAATGATCAGATAATTCTGTTCATACTAGTTGTGCTTAACATTTGTTTTTCTTTTTTCCCCATTTTATTGAAAACTAGCCTGCAGTTTTTTTCTTTCCCATTTTATTGATATGTATATGTGCAAAATTTAAGGTTTACAATGGAGTTGAGCCTTTTATGCACATATGTATCTTGTCAAGGTGACAAGGGCTTTCCCACTCTCCTTTTGTCCTTCCCCCTACCCTTCCCTCCCTCCCTCCTCCCCTACCCGACCCCCCTGTTTCACTTTGTGCTTAACATTTGAATCTCTCCTTTCTACCATTAAGGAGAGTGTGGACAATTTGCATCCATAACTTATTTTTTTGTTTTTTTTCTCCTTCGAGAATGCTCTTCACTTTCATTTGCAAGTATAATTTTTACTTAAATAAAAAAAATTGTTCACTGACAGATTTGACAAATTTTTCATGATTACTTTCCCTTTTAAATATAATATTTGAGAATTTGGGAGCTTTTAACTTTTCAGTAACCAAATTTTAAAATAGTTGTTGTCCCTGCTCATGTCATAGCTGGAATATTCTGAGCGAAGTATTTAATACGTTTACTTTCACTGCCATTACTTTGACTTGTTTTACTTCTGGACATACCACAAAAGCAATGGGAGCTTAGGCAATTACTCTGGAGAGAAAATAATTGGAAAGTCAAGCTGTTTGGAGGGCAGAGATAAGAGGTTGCTAGTTACACGGTTTTATTGGAATTCTCTTCACCACAGGCTACAGCCTAACAAAGCTGTGATCAGTGGTTCTGTCATGGGAGTTTTGCCTTTTTGCATATTAAACTTTGTGAGCCTGAATCTCAGGTACAGATGATTGGGGGAATCCTTGACAGTTCCTTCTCTCCTGTATTTACTTTAGATTCTGTTATTTGGTGCACTTAATTATTATCTCTCTCTCTGTTTTATTACACTTAAAGGACATTGTTAATCTGGACAGCTCTAGTAGGACTGTGCCACTTAATGTCTGATTAGAGGAATTAACTTCAAATGCCAATAGAAAACAAAATGTTTTGACATCTCTGCCAGTACATAAAACATGTCTTAGTTTATTAGGAATGAGATTTGTTTTTCTCCATGTGAAAAAATGCTTCTAAAAAACTAACTTTTCTGATTTTTCTATGTCATTATAATCCTACTAGTAGTGATTTATAAATAGCCCTAAAATTACCTTTTTATTGAATAGATATATTCATTTTCTGTCTTATTAAGTAAAATTTCAGAAAAGGGGGAACTCAGTTATATTATTTATTTATAGCCAGCTTAAAAATTTTAGGGGCTAGGCAAAGAATATTCCTCTTATGTATGGGACTGATTTGTTAACAGGAATGGATAGACTTAGAAATAGATTTACTTGAAAATAATAAGTTGATAAATGCAATATATTAAATTGGTAGAGAATGAATATATTTGAATGTGGGAATATATGTGCTTGTATAAATCTGAACGATTTTTTAGTTGGTTTAAAATAGATTGTTTCTCTTTTGAGTAATTATAGATTCACAGAAAAATTGAATGAAAGGCCCAGATTGCCCATATAGTCCCTGCCCTGACCTATGCACAGAGTGTTCACTGTCAGCATATCCTGCCAGAGGGGTTTGTTTGTTGCATCTTAACCTGTGATGACATGCCATTATCATTCAAAGTTCATAGTTTACATTAGTTGTTTTTAATATTGTACATTCTGTGGGTTTGGAGAGATGTATTATGCCACATGTCTGCCATTATAGGAACTTAGAGAATAATTTTGCTGACCAAAAAAAATCTTCGTTCCCTAAGCCCAAGGCATTCCTGATCATTTTACTGTCAACGTAGTTTGCGTTTTTCCAGAATGCCATACTTGGAATTATTTGGTATGTAGCTTTTTCCGATTGTCATCTTTTATTTTGTGATTTGTGTTGCTTCCACTTGATATCCACTTGATAGCTTTATTTCTTTTTTAGTGTGGAGTGATACTCTGTTCTCCATATGTACCACAGTTTGTTTCTTTATCCATTCATCTACTGAAAGACATCTTGACTACTTTCCCATTTTGGCATTTGCGATTAAAGCCATTATACGCACCCATGTACATGTCTTTGTGCAGACACAAGTTTTTGGTCTCTTTAGGTAAATACTGAGAGATGCAGTTGCTGGATTATTTGGTAAGATTATAGTTAGTTTTGTCCAAAATGTCTTCAAAAGTGTTGGTGCCATTTTGCTTTCCCACCATCAAGAAAGAAGAATTTCTGTTGCTCCACATTTCCTCACCAGCATTTGATATTGTCAGTGTTTTGTATTTTTACCATTTTAGTGAGTATTAACTACATCTTAAATAATCCTTAAAGGTTGAGTGTTCTTTATCTGAAATGCTTGGGACAAAATATGGTTTGGATTTCAGAGTTTTTCAGATATTTTGATGTTTGCATAAACTTACTGGTGTGCATCTTTAATCCAGAAGTCCACAATCCAAAACTTTTGAATACCATTGCTGAAAAATTTGGGGGGACTGCAGGTATGACTCAGTAGTAGAACAGCTGCCTATCATATATGAAGCCTTAGGTTCAATCCATACCTCCAACACACACACACACACACACACACACACACACACACACACACACAAAGAGAATTTTAGATATTTAAGCATTTTAGATTGGAATGTTCAGGAATGTTCAGTCAGTAACAACAAAATAATACTAATTCTTCCCTCCCATCCATTGTGTTGTTGCTACCATTTATTTTACTTTTATATGATATGTGAATATATGAATATATATTGTAAGCATACCAAATTGAATACATTTTGCTATTACTTTAAGCACTGTTATGTGTTATACCAATTAAGACTCCAAAAAAATGAAAGTTTTTATTTTACCTTCACTTATTCCTTCTCTGATGTTTTCCTCTTTTTATGCAGATCCACATTTATATCATTTTCTTCCCAGTAAGAAACTTCTCGTAGTAGGTCTTCCAAGGTAGGTTTATTGGCAACAAATTCTCTCACTTTTTATTTGCTTAAGACAGTCCTTATTTCTCCTTCACTTGAAGGATGGTTTTGCAAATACAGAGTTCTAGAGTTATTTTCTTTCAGTACTTTTAGATATTTTACTTATTCTCTTCTTGCATCTAAAGATTTGTGAGAAATCAGACATATTTGTTCTCATGTAGCTAAAGTGTTCTGACTTCTTTGAGGATTTTTCTGTGTGTGTGTGTGTGTGAAAGAGAGAGAAAAAAACTAGAGATTGAATCTCAGGTCTTCACTCTGAGTTATATCCCAGCTCATTATTATTATTATTATTATTATTATTATTATTATTATTGTTTTGAAGCAGGGCTCAAACTTATGATGCTCCTGCCTTATCCTTACAGGCTTACACCATCAGGCCTAGCAATATTTTTCTTCATCTTTCATTTGCCACAAATAGAATACAACAGACATAGGTGTCATGTGTCATAGTTGCTGGTTTTTATTTATCCTGTTGATATTACCAAACTCTTTGATTTGGTGTCTCATACTAATTTGGTGAAATTTTCAATCAGCTGTTGTTTTTTTTCTTTTCCTTCTGATCTTGTTATACGTATGTTGTTAGGCCTTTTGTAGTTTTCTCATAGTTTTTGGGTACTCTGTTTTTCCTCAGTCTTTTTTTCTTTCCTTTTCAGTTTTGTAAGTTTCTGTTGAGATTTCCTCAAATGCTGAGATTCTTTTAGTCTTCTTTTAACCTGTTAAAACCTTTCTATGTTTCTATTGCAGTGCTTCTATTCTGCAGCATCTTTTTTTATTCTTTCCTAGAATTTCCGTCTCTCTGCTTAAATTGCGATTTGTTCCGCATGCCGTCTACTTCGTTCGTTACATTACTCAGTGCGTTAACCATAGTTTTTCAAAGCTTCCTGGTCTGATAATTTCAACATCCTTTTTGTGTATATGTGTCTGATTCTGATGCTTGCTCTGTCTTTTTACGCTGTGTTTTTTTTTTGCCTCTGACACACAACATACTTTTTTCCTTGTTAGGCGCATATTGTATACTATATGAAAGGAACAGCTTTAAGTAGACCTTGATAATGTGTCGGTGCTATGTGGAAGTGGAAGCTTCTGTAGACTGTAAGTCTCAGCTTAGTAATGAGTCTGTCCTTGTGGAATGTGGTACAGTTATTTCTAGACTTCTACTTGCCTCTCCCTTCCCCAGGTGAGACATGGTGTCTAGAGGTGGCTGGAGTTGGATGTTTCTCTTTTCTCTCATATGTGAAACTTGTTAAGTTTGGCTCTGATAAAAGAATTTCTTTAGATAGACAGAGTGCTCTGGTATATTTTATAATGGCTTCTTACTCTAGCAGCACTAGGAGATTCTTTTTAGATATTCTTTGCGATAAGCCTGTTAAACTCCTAGTGGTAAAACCCTAAGCGTGGGAACCCTCCTGTGATTGTTCCCTCCTACCTTCCGCCCAAGATTTGGACTGTAAGACTTGTTCATGCTGACACTAATCTTCCTCCAACAAGTGTTGGTTACATGTCAGGTGCTCCTGTTCCTGCATGTGTTCTTTGCAAGATTTTGACACTGATAGATCATGGTTCTCTGTATGAGCCTGTCTTCTCCGATTTTGAGGTAGTAGTTTGCCTTGTTATTGCACTACTTTTATGGGTCTAAGAAGAGTAATTGACTTTTCAGTTTAGCTCTTTTTTTTTGTTAGGGCAGAGTAGCAGTTTGCAAACTCTTTCCATACAAGACCAGAGACTAGAAATCTCCAAATTGAATTTTTAAAGATCCCCTATTTTTATAGATTAAATGGAAGTCAATCTAAAAGGAAAGCTCAAGTCCGTTCCCCCCTCAGCAATGTCTAAGATAGAAAATAAACTCTAGCAACACGCAACCTATTTTCTTTAAATACGGTACACAACAATTCCATTTCTTGTGTTATCAAAATAACCACTTCCTGTCTTTGTCTTATACTTCTTCAGGTATACACTGGTGACTGCCAGACTTGACTGTAGGAATCATTTGAGATCCTTTCTAAAATGCAGATTCTGGTTCATTAGGCCCCTGGCGTGGTCGTAGTTGCTGTATTCTTAAAAAGGCTTTATATGCAGCCATCAGACTACACTGCAAGTATCACAGAGACTCTAGACCAAGTCTCGGTATTTCTCAAGGGCTGTGGCTGTTGCTTGTAGTTGTTTTCACACTGACTGCCATCATCCTGTATATTTTTTAGAATTATTCTACCTCAACTTCTACAAATTTTATTTTTACTGCATCTTTTTCAGCAACCTATTGCTGTTTTCTTACTTAGATTTTTATCTTGAGAACTCTCCTATCTCTATGGCTTACCTTTCAGAGTCCTACATTGACTTTTAGTTTTCTTCCTCCTTTACCTTTTAGAGCTGGCTGTCTATTTTAACTTCAGTGAGACTTTGGATACTGATATCTTCATTATCTGAACTTTATAATATATCCTTCTTAGTGGTTAAACTTAAAGTTCACCCATCATATTGATATGTATAGTGCAAAATTTAAGGTTTACAATGAAGTTTAGTATTTTGTGCACCTACGTATCTTGTCAAGGTGACAAGGACTTTCCCTCTCTCCTTTTGTCCCTCCCTCACCACTATTCTTCAGAGGATTTTTTTTTTCTTTGAGTTGGGATCTTGCTCTGGAGTCCAGGCTGACTCTGAATTCACTGTGAAGCCCAGACTGACCTTGAACTCATAACAATCCTGCCTCAGCTTCCTGAGTGCTAGCTAGGATTATCGGCGTGTGTCATCATACCTGGTTTATATGGTGCTGGGGAGTTCAACTGAGGGCCTTGAGCTTGATAAAAAAGCACTCTAACCGCTGTGCTATTTCTGTAGTCCTCCTTTAGAGGATTTTCTGAGTTGTCTTCTCTGTTTTTAATTGTCTCTGCGCCAGAATTACAGTTCAACTTCCGTGTTTCCACAGCCAGATTACTAAACATACTTCACAAAATTTGCATACTGCCTAGATGGGTACCGTGGATGGGTACCATAGTGAATTGAAGGTAACTCTGCCTAGCTGTACTCAAAGAATTCTTGGATAAGAAAGGCATCCCTCTGCATGGGTATGAGAAGTATACTGCTAGAAAGAAAACACTTTTGAGGAATTGGGTGAGATTTTTCTGTGGGTAAAAGCCCATGTAAAAACATGGATGATGCATGCCTAAACATGGTGTTATCTAGTGCCATAGCAGTTAACAAATGGTAGCACCCAACTATTCATGTGTCCCTGGGACCCTTCACCAAGCTGCTAAGAGCCATGAGACTTACAATGGCAAATGGTGCTTAGTTTCCAACACCTACTTAAATACAGGCCTGCGTATCTCAATTCCTACTCTTTTTTTAATCCCAAATTGTAATTGTTTACTTTTAGGATAATGTTTATTCCTTAATTTCTTCAGGATTGTGGTTGATAATCCCCTTTCATTGCTTTAGCATTATGAAAAGAAATAGGGTAAGAAAAACCGAAGTATTATCAGGAAAATATTTCAGTGTATTAAGTGTAATAGGACTTTGCATTCCTTGAGAATCAGTGCATGTAGAGTATCTTCTCTTAGAATTTAATTAGCACATATTTTACTGATTATCATATAATCTTCTTTGTGTTATTAAATGGTTATATTAAGGCATAAGTTATATAATTTGAAGTGTGTGTTTGATAATTAGAAGCTATTGTCAAAGTATATTAAATAAAGCAAATACTGAAGACATTAATGTCCTGGTATAGATTTGAAAAGTGACATTTTCAGTAATTATTCTTGTGATACTGGGGATTGAACCAAGGGCCTTGCATATGCTAGGCAACCATTCTACTACTACCATCCCAGCACTTGGTGATTTTTTGAGGCAGCCCATGGCCTAAGTAATTAGTTTATGTTTTCTATGACTTTTTAAAGCTGGTTAACTGTAAGTGTTCTTTAATACAGGTTATGATGATATCCTCAATCAGTAGGAGTCGATTTTTGAGTCTACTATACAATCTGGAATTCTTAAATACTTCTAATGAATGAATATCCTTATTCACTTACCTAAAGAAATTCTAGCTTCATTGGACCTTCTATAACTTAAGCATCGAGAGAAATTTCACTAGGATCAAATAGTCCTTGGTGCACTGGCAGTCTAGTTCAGCAGTTAAAGTGCTTGCCTGCAAGGCCTTCTATTAGATTTCCAGTACCACATTAGCTGAGTGTGGTGGTGCATGCCTGTAATCCCAGCACTTGGGAAACTAAGGCAGGATTGCCTTGAGTCCAAGGCCAGTCTAGGCTACACAGAGCGTTCAGGACCAGCCTAGACTAGTGTGAGACCTTGTTTCAAAAAAAAAAAAAAATTGAAATTTTAGGAATGCATCTCTGTATTCATTTAAAGCAGGTAGGGAGGTATTGTCATTTGGATCTGGAATGTCCCCCAAAAGTGTCACGTGTTTGAATGTAATAGAATGTCTGTGGAACCCTGTGCTGTTGGGAGATTGGGGCCGAGTCTGGAGGTGTGGATTACAGACATGTAAATTGGATTACAGGCATGTAAATTGGATTACAGGTGTGTAGTGGGGGCTTACTGCACTTTCCACACCTAGATCCAGGAGGGGCTAATCACTGGGATGAGGCTTGGAAGCATATCTAAGCTGCTTCCTGCCTTCGTTGGGGGACTAATCCCAACTTGTCTTGACTTGGTTCCCTGTTTGTAATGTGGAGGAGCTGCCTCTACCTCTGCTACTGCCACGTGCTTCCACTGTTGCTGGCCGCCCCTGAAACTGTGGGCTAAAATAAACCTTTTCTCCCCTAAATTTGTGGATGTTAGGTTATTGAGTCCCAGCAATGAAAAAGTAACTAAGATACGAGAGGTTACATCTCACCCAACTGCTTAGAAACTATATGGTAGTAATTCCGCCCCCCCCTCCCCCCAGATATGGAGCAGGTCTTTATTTAGAAACAAATGACAGGAGGAAAAACTGGGCCCACTATCTGAGAGGGGGGTCCTGAGCAGATGGCCTCTGTTGTAGTAATTGTAGTCAAGAGTAGGACTAGGCAGAGTATTTTTAAGAGAAGTTTAAGGAAATAGCCATTAGAAAGATTAAGAGAATGAAAAATACTAGTTTTGTTGTTGTCAAATGAAGCCATAACTCTATTTCACTTTACCTAGCTTAAAGACAGTGCATTAAAAGTGAGTTATGAAGACATTGTCAGTTGAAGGGCTTAACAGTTACATAGGGAGAGAATGCAGAAGAGTGAAGGTTTTACTAAAAGGACGGAGGATGAATGAGGTGGAAATGATGGAGTGGGAGAAAGAAAAGAAAACAAAGAAAAAGAGTCTCTTAGTTGGGAAAAAGTAGGTTAGTAAAGAAATTTGAGGCTAAGAGCCTCATTTGATGCCTGATAACTTATGCATAAATACAACGAACTTATTTTGTATTACTAATTCTGTTAATAGATACCTTATCTGGTTTTGTATATTTTGTGTTTAAACAAGCGGTTTGGAAATCTTGTGACTATGCAGTTTTGAATAATTGATACTCAGAATACAATTTGTCATCTATGTAGATGTTTGATGGAACTAATTTGCATTTAAACATTCATGATGATTCTGAGTAAGAATAATACACAGAAGCACAAAGCACTTAATTATGTTTCTTTAAAAATAAATGTCAAGAAAAGCATTTAAACGTAAAAGACAAAGTACTTAAAAAACAATTACATTTCAGCCCTCACAGTATTTTATAACTCTACACAGGATAGTGAAATTGCTTTGTGTATTTTATAATATTGAAAGATCTTATAAATTTTTGCCTTTCAGACACAGCTTAAATATCACTCTTAATTTTAAGTGTTTGTAAATGAATCTATCTTTCTCTCAGAAGTTTCTCTTGATCTAATCTATCTTTCTAATTATTGAGATATTTTATCTTCATTTGTGCCTTTTGAAATTTGTGCCTGTTTTCTAACTTTGTAGTTTGTTTTTGATTAGCAGAACTCTTTCATCATTATATGATTATATGATTATATGATCATTATATGATTAGAGTTGGGAAAAAGCAGGTTAGTATGATTAAAGTCTAGTTAACAGGATCAGTATTGATGTCTAATTTGTATCTAAATGGCTCATTTCATAGGGTGATTTCATTTGTCATTTTTATTTTACCAATTATAGATTCTCTGTAAATGTGTATTATCAATGTGGGGTAATATTCAAAAATTTTTATATGTAGAAACCATTTGTGACATATCTGATACTCCTTTTCTGCATGCCAATTAAGGTTGATTTTTTGGGATTCATTGATTGATTGCCCTGAGGATCAAGGCCCGGGCCACCACACTGAGGGCCTCGCCTGTTTTTTATTTTTGATTTTGGTAGGCCTGGCCAAGTTGCTTGGTATAGTCTTGCACTTGAGATTCTCCTGTTTCAGCCTCCCAGAGTGCTCACAATACAGGTCTGTGTTACCAGGTATGGCTGATTATTTAAATAACATATCTTTCGAAATCTAATCAGTTAGAAGGTAATATGAACTAATTTTATTGTTATTATGTTGAGTTTGGGATCTTTTCCTTCTCTTCTAAACTTTCCATGTTATTAAGGAAGGGCAATGGCAATTTGAATTAATAGAATTCATTCAGAAGTGAGAGATTAGCTTCTGAAAAATGACTGTGTTCTGATTTTTTCCCTCTAAGATTAATTGAGTAGTATCAATACACTGAGGGGCTAGGAATTTTGCTCAGTGGTTAGAGCATGTACCTAGCATGCACAAGGTCATGGGTTTGATTCCCCAGCACCATATAACACAGGTATGCTGGTGCATGCCTGTAATCTCTGCATTCATTGGGCTGAGGCAGGAGTATTGCTGTGATTTCTAGGCCAGCCTGAGCTATATAGTTCAGGACCAGCCTGGACTACAGAGTAAGACCCTATCTCCCCTCCCCCCAAAATTTCTATATTCTAGTTTTTTGTCTAGCCCCTCTATTTGTGGTGATCTATTAGCTGGTATAAAGGACTGATAATCAGAGTCAAAATAACATTTATTACTTTTCCTGTAATTTTTTTGCCTGATATGAATTTTGTTAATAATATGTGTATAAAGTAGGAGAGAAATGGTGAGATTATTTATTTGATATAAAAATGCGAAACTGTCTTATATTTTATTTTAACAAAAGCATTGTTTATTGAAAATTATCATTAGATGATATTTTTTACTTTCTGAAATTTTAAATCTTTGGTCAAATTGTAGAGAAATCGCAAATGATAATTACCAATTTTTTCATCAGTGTCATAACTAGAGGATGTGGTGTCTTAAATCTGCCCCTTCTACTGTAACAAGTTCCTCTGACCACGTTCCTGGAATTCATTCTTGGTTTCCTTCTTTCCTTTCCCCATATGTGTTTGTCTTTACTCTCCAGACATCTCAAGTGTTCTTAGTTCTCTTTGTCTTGTCTACCAACTAGCCATCCCATGTCTTATGTAGCATACTGCAGGAGCCTCCTTAGAGGTCACAATGGCTTTTGTACATATCATTGTCTTCTCCAAACCTATGCAGAGTGATCTTGAAGGATTTGTCTGTGTCAGCATTCCAGTGTGCCAGATAACCAATTCATTCCTGGAAAACTTTATTTAAAAATAAAAGAGTTTGGATTCTTAACCAAGTATCGGATGACCTTTTTTCTCTATACTCTACTCCATAGAAGTATTTCAGCAAACAGAGTAACAAGGACCTAATATAAGCATTTTATGACCCTCAGTATAATTTTATAATAGATGTAGAATGCAATACGTATTACTGACTTCTAATATCTCAAAGAGAGAAAAAGAAAAACTGTTCCTTGTCTGTTTCTTGATACCAATACGAATTATAAATTATGGAGTAGTCTTGGTAAAATCAAACCTGAATCTGGTTAAACTCCTGCTATAACTACCAACTTACAAGAAATACATTAAACCGGAAAACATTTTGACGAGCAATGTGAAAATTCGATAAATAAATCCACAGTATGAAAAATCTTACAGGAAAATAACAGTAGCAGTTTTCTACCAACAAATAATCATAAGAGAAAAAAAGCAAAAGTAGATTATATATAGATTATATGTGTAAAGTAGGATGTATAAACATTGTCATCATATCTGTAAGAATCTCTTATTTTAGACATGCATGCTGAAATCTATGAAATGTTATGTATGAAATAGTAGGATGTCTGTGGGGGTGAATAGTGACTAAGGGTATAAACAAGACTGTCCATGAGTTGATAATTGTTGGAAGTAATTGATGAGTAATATGTAGGGTTTGTTTTGATCTTTTCTTTCATATGTGCTTACATTTATTATAATTAAGTGTAAAACAGAACAAAAACCACTCTGTTTAGACTATAAACCACAGTCTTTATTTTAGTTTCAAAGTTCTACCTAGTCAGACTTACATTAACCTCATCTCTACTAAGTGAACCCTTGCTCAGAATATATTTATTTCCTTTTTCTCAGATAATCAAAGTTCATTCCTACCTCAGGACTCTTGAATTTAGGGCTGTTGTCTACATCTGGAACCTTTTTTCTCCAGATCTATGTGCCTGTTCTCACTCATTTGACATTCAGATCTCATCTTAGAACCATCTTGGGAGAGCAAGATGTCACAATCAGTGTTATCTTGTTTAATTTTTATCAGAATACGTCTCATGACTTGACTTTTTCATATTCATTGTTTGTAACCAATATAATGTGATTCCATGGAGATGGTGCTAATTTCCTAATTATCCTTTTCACTGTTAAATTCCATCACTTTGAATACTTAGCAACTATGGTTGATTCTCAGATATTTTTTGAATGAATTATAATATAAAATTTGTAAAGCTGTTGAATCTTAAGAACAGTATTTATCTTTTAATATATCAACAATATATACTACTGTTGCCTAGCAAAAGTGTTTCATATTTGGCGGGCATTCTCAGTAATAATGTTTTCTAAGGCTCATGTGTGGGAAAATTAGCTTCATTAGCAAAGCTTTAAAAATAGAGAAAATTCACAAAATGTCAAAATATTTTTAGTATTTATTTTTAAATATTTTTATTTTGGATAATTAATCTCATATCTTGTCTAGAAGCTGTTTTTATATCTGCATGAGTGGAGGTTAAGTTTTTTGATGTATTTTGATATATGATATGAAAATTTGGCAAACTGTTCTTGGTTCATGTGAATAATAATGAAACACATTTAATTGTATCTTCCACCAAGGAAATAGGAAATGAATACTTTATAGATAAATGCATAGAGTATATGAGATTAAAAATTTGAGACCTCTTTTAAAAATACAAAACTGTACAATCACATGCCACCAAAAGAAATATGTTCAGAAAAATGTATAGTCAAATGATTCTTCATTAGGTAAATGTCATAGAGTATGTCTTTATACAAACTTTGATGGCCTAGATTGGTCACTCGATATGGCCTCTTGGTGCAGTCAAGAGACACATTAAACATGAGATATACAAGGTAGGTGCCGGCAAAACATTAAGGATTCTTACAGTAAACTTTGCCTTTTCTAAAGAATACAATAATACATACATAAATCAATAAACTAGTTATTTATTATTTTCTATTAATGTGTACTGTTCACAACTATTGCTATACTTTTATATAACTAAAAATGTGGAGGTTTAATTACATCAACATCACAAGCATGAATAAAATGCATTGTGACAGGTAAAAGACCATTAGACGAGATTTTTTTCCCACTATTTTTATTAATACACATATGTAATACGTAGTGTTTATAATGAATTTGGTATTTCATACACATATGTATCATATCAACTTTACAATCCCTTGCCATTTTTGACCTTCCCACCCCCTCCCTATCCCTTCCCCAACTCCGGCTATCACTTCATGTGGTTCTATAGAATGTCTGTGTTCTGGGTTTTCCAAGTCAGAGAAACTATGCAGTACTTAACATATTAATCTTCCACACCTAAATCATTTCACTGAAGTCACCACTGTAACTCAGCTTCCTATTCCTCAAATGGGCTGCAGTAGTTAAATCTTGACGCCTCTTCTCTGAATCCAGCCAATCCTTTTATTGGGATATTTACTAAAAGATTTTTTTCTCTATATTTTGCTGTATCTTTGTTGTTATTCTTAAACCTGGCCTTACCCACCAGTTCCATTAGAAAATAACTACAAGCATGTAGTTCAAAAGACTAGTACATTTGGGAAAGAAGAAAAAAAAAGTTGAATTTC